>PTFA01000155.1:1521047-1536018 GCA_003342895.1 Casuarius casuarius | reverse complement strand
CGCTGGAGCCCCCCTTCTGGTCCAGCCGCAAAGCGCGGCCGGGCGGGGACGTGAGGGCGGGCGCGGGCGCGGGCGCGGGCCCCGGCGGGGGAGCGGGCGGGGCGCTGCTTCTCCCTGCTGCTGTTCCCGAACGCGCAAGTTCCCCCAGTGCGAACAGGTTTTGGAGTGAGACCTGGCTCTCTCAGTAAAAGCAGGCATGCGCTAAAATAAACACAACTTCACGAGGGAGAAAAGGCTTATATAGCTAGTCGCAAGGTCAGAAAGTCCTAAAAATAGAAAGCTCCTTTAGCTTTAAAGGGAGGGAGGCAAACAGGGTAAAATCTGAGCACGCAGCTCAGCCTGAGGCTCTGTGTAGTTCTGTAGTTGAAGTCTGGGATTACAGTAACAATGAGGTGTGTGTGGGCACAGCTGGATGCCTGGGCCTCAGTTCAGTGGTTAGGTATGCGTGGGTGAACCCCTTCCATCCACATGTACTGCAGAATCAGGTCTATTCCTTGTGTGACTGCATTAAATAAAATTGCTCTAGTAATTACAGACTGCAAGTCGAAGCGCTGAAGATTGCTTTGCTTTGAAGGTTGGTTTTGTTACCAGCCATCCTGGTTTGAGAATAAGAAATGAACTGAAAAAAACTACTGGATATCCCAGATTATATTCTGTGCGGAAAACTACTGTCCTAGGGAACAGGAAGGAATAGTCCCACCCTTTTGCTATGTTTACTTTCAACTTGTGTTACTGCTTTTAGGTTTCAGTCCCCAATGAACTGTTATTGAGGCTGGTAATAAAAGAAATTGATTTATCTAGTAGTAAAAGAAATTGATTTATCTATTTTTAAATCTCATTCTTCCATGTTGGTTGCATTGAGCTAGTTTAACAAGCAAATACTACTCCGTTGGAGCTGATCTTGCCAGGCTATTGTCTAGCTCTGGAAATATACATTTAAACGTGTGGTGATTGTAAATACCGTATTGGACTTGAAGTGAATGCTTTTGTTTAAAGAGGACCAGAAGAGAATATCTGGTTTTGCACCTCCTGCTTTGGTGCTGACTGAGATTGTTGTGTGTCATTCTTTGCTCTCTATATCCAGCGCAGAAGTTTTGACCACTTACTTAAATTCTGTGTTGGGAAAATGCAGTTCTTGCACCTGAGATTATATGCAAGGTACTGTACAGCTGCTGAAAACGCTTTTGCTGTTGTAGCCCTCGGTAGCTGTGAGGCATTCTATATCCCAAGCAAACTTGTCAGGAGAAATGTTTTCTTCTTCCCTTCTTCCCCTTTATATGTCTGTTACCATTAAGTCTAATTCTGCTATGATGTAACTGAGTAGGTTTAAAGGCAGCAGCAAACCCAGGACTTCTCAGTCTAGCACTTGTGACTAAGCTGAAGTTCACGCAAGCAATATCCAGTAGACAACATATATATTTCTATTAGAGAACAAGTGGATACTTACTAACTATATTTCACTGGAAGGAAACAAAACTCTCTCCCCTCTCCTTTCTTTTTCCCAGCTTTAAACACATTCCTTACCTGAGAGGACCTCATCTGCCTATCAAATCTACTATACCACTTTTCACGCCCTTCTTATGGCTTATATTGGCTTACAGGCTTCACAGTTTCTAAAAAAGCCAGCCTTCTCGAAGGGACTTAGAAAACACTTACATTCCTGCTTTTCTAGTTAAATTGCATCCAGATAGTTGTGTTTTTATTAATCCATCTTAGAACAATAGTCGGAACACCATTAGGCTATAAAATAGAAGCCCTTCCACCAATAGATGCTATGTTTGATCTCTTTTCTTTACCATGCTAATAAACCAGAATGACTGAATGTCATGTGTGGTAACTTGGATTTAATGCAGGATCCTTGCCTGCCATTTCAAGTTTCATTTAAAACCTAAGAAGAACTGAGAATCTCACTTTATGGGCTTAACTTTTACCTATTTACATGCATCTTGAAGGGTGCCAGGGACAATTTGGAAGAAATACAAGTCATAAAAACATCCTTCTTCCTGTTAAACTGATTCAGCTTTTGTTTTGGCTGGACTTTGAGCCAGTAAATAAAAAAAAAAAAATGAGGAAGTTCAGAAAAAGGGAGGGAGGGAGGAAGTGAGTGTGCTTGGTAACTTGAGACTGCAGAACAGAGGAAGCACACGTATGTCAAGAGAACAACTTTGAAGGCAACTGGTGGTGAATCAGGAGGCTGTCACACCAGTCTGTCTTATCCCCATGGTGGGAGAGAGGTAATTGTAAACTTACTCTTTCTCCAGTTAAACTCAAAGGTGGTCTCTGATAGTCATGTTGCATTGCTAGATGCAGAGCGGTTCTGTAATGCCATACGTATAATGCGCTTTGCTCCAGTTGTTAAGTCTCAGAATAACAGTTGTGCCTTACAGAGAATCTTCAGCTGAGGTCTACCTTGAGGACCTGCTGTCTCCCTGCAATGCTAGCTGGGTGCACCATGATATTAGATCTTGACATGCCTCTTTCTAATGTACTGTTGTGCTATTGTGCTATACTGACGACTGTTCTCTCCTCCCCCACACCCTTCCCTCCACTAGATTAAGCAGCAATGGCATTTGTGAAGAGTGGATGGCTGCTCCGGCAAAGTAAGTCATGGGCCTTTTACCTACTTCTCTCCCCACTGTGTCTCACTTCTTCAAAAAAACATCACAGCAAATCAGTAATTCTCAGGTCTTTCTTTAAAAAGTCTCTAGGTCTGTGGGATTTTTTTCCCTTTTTTAATTTTAGGATACTTTGCAAAATGACCTGTTATGACAGCATTTCCATGTGACCTTTTGGGTTGTACCAGTGGGAACACAGGATATACCATATCTGAGGTGTCTGAGCCTGGTGTTCGGCTTCAGATGCTGGTCTGTAATTACTGCTATACAGGTGGAGACTTGGAAACTTTACCTGACACCTTATCTTAATGTCTTCAATTAGTCATGCTTTCTGCTTGTTCTTGCAGCATGTCAGAACTAAAGCACCAGGTTATGCACTTAAAATAAACTCAGTTGTGACTTTGAATGCTAGATAAGATGCTGAACCCAATTCTGTAATGTTCTGAAGCAGGGACTTAGTACAAAATTTATTAAGAATAAGTGGTTGGAAGCTCAGAATGCCTTTGTCCTCCATGCCAACTGGGAAGGATTTGTTGGTTTTATTTTTATTAATTGTAAGACACAAATACTTCCCTATCCATGCCCCCAAAATTAACTGTCTGATTTTTAAGGTACTATTTTACGGCGTTGGAAGAAGAACTGGTTTGACCTGTGGTCTGATGGCCGTTTAATATTCTACGATGATCAGAATCGCCATGATATAGAAGATAAAATCCACATGCGAATCCACTGCATCAACCTCAGAGTGGGGAATGAATGTCGAGGTAATAGTTCAGGATTTCTGTGTTCAGAGCTTCTTTTCAACTTCAGGGCCCGCCCAGCATACCATTTACAACACTACTGCAGAAGTAAACATGCCCAGAAACTTCTATTGCTATGAAAAAAAAAAGAGAAACATTAAATCGCCTTAAAGATGTCTGTGGCATGGTATCACCATGTGATAGATCAGCTTAGGGTTTGATACTTCCTATTAAAACTCAGAGGGAGGACAGAGTACCATAAAATGCAGGTGGCAGGCACGGGTGTGAGAAGGGGGGTGTTGGCAGTAGCCTGCCATGTGTCTGATTATAGAGCATTACTGGTGTAGTTAGAGTTTTCTGGAGTCAGAGGCAGGACTGGAGATGGGAAACCTCAGCAGGTTTTTCTCAAGCATTAAGTTCACTTCTAGCATCAGTTAGTCTTCCACTTGGTGCTGGATTAGTAAAGGACACAAGTGTTAGAGAGTACTTACTGCTAAGTATGTATTGGTTCTGCTGTAAGACACCTGCATTTTTAAAGAATGATGTTCAGAGCTGGTTTTTTTCAGGACATGCTAGACAGAGAGCGGGTTATTTCCTTTTGTAATTTGTTCTGGTGCCATGGAAAAGCAGCTATAATTGGCCCTAGTTTATTTTGTCCAGAGTTCTGCACAAACCATCTCCCTTCTTGTAAGTGGGATCATGATATTCTGGTTATGGATATTTTCCAATTCATCTTTTTCTGGCTCAGATTTCCAGGCTCCAGAGGGGAAGCAGAGAGACTGTTTACTGCAGATTGTTTGCCGTGATGGGAAGACAGTCAACCTCTGTGCAGAGAGTGCAGATGACTGCCTGTAAGTCTGCCAAAGAATATTATTTTGCTACCTCTTCCTCTTTGACCTTTCCCTTTCTCCCTCTCCCTAGTTGTTTGCCTTCATTTGG
Source organism: Casuarius casuarius (assembly GCA_003342895.1). Taxonomy (NCBI): domain Eukaryota; kingdom Metazoa; phylum Chordata; class Aves; order Casuariiformes; family Casuariidae; genus Casuarius; species Casuarius casuarius. The sequence continues at coordinate 1,531,724 of PTFA01000155.1, read as the reverse complement.
ACTTTCAAAGACATGTTTCGAGAAAATTTTCAAAAAAGTAAATGGCAGCTTTGTTCAGCAGGCTTTCAGTGACGAAAAACATTGCTCCCTTACAAGGGGTTGTCTAGCTCATGTAGGTGTGGTTCTTCTAAACTAACTGCAAGGGAGTCACTGAAAACTGATTAAATATGATGAACGCAAGACATGCTAAATAGATTTTTTTTTCCTCCTACTCTACAAGTAGTACATAACTCTGCATAGCCCAAGGACATCCCAATCAGTAGTGAAAGGAAGAACACTCCATTATCGTGAACTTTCACCTGAGCTTGGCTGCATATAGTTGGATAACATCTATCACCAATGTTTCCCTTGTAGGTGTGGTGCACCGTGCATGCTCCCAGCCATATGGCATAGGAGTATCTGTGTGAAGTATATGTACCTTTCATTCAAACTGCAGTAGCATGGAGACCTGCATTCTATTCAGCACAGATGCAACTCCTCAAGGCAGGAGATATAACTCCCCTGGTGCATCTCTTCCAATTACCTTATTCTAAGTGTGGCTACATATTACCTGGCTGTTGTGCTTGCAGTGAGGACCTTCAAAACTGCATGTGTTCCTTCTCTTCTTCTTCCTCATTCCTTCTCAGCTCTGCAAGGGAAATAATTATTTTTCAGTCTTTGGCATAATCCTTTGGTACCTTCATTTTAGTGTGTCATTAGGCTTTGATAGATGCAGTGTCTTAAACTCTGCTTCTGCAGTACCTCTACTTACTAACCTTGCTTTTTGCAGACTCCTAAAAAGAAAAAGTGGCGTTAATTTTTATGACTTTTGCACTAAACAATGTTTCTTGCAGGGCATGGAAAATGGCTCTCCAGGATGCCAGAACAAACACGGTAAGTGTACTATCCAGACTTCATACTGAAAAGCAGCCTGTCAGTGTTATCTGTGGCCCAGCAGTTTACCTTTCAGATCATGTTCCATCCTTCTCTGCTGGAATAAAACGGGGCCATAAGCATGTCAATAAAAGGAGGATTTTGTGGCAGCAGCCTGTGTGTGGGGAGAAGAATGATCCTCTGGATCACAAGCACGTCATCCCTGCAGTCAGGTCCAATGAATAACTGGGCCTGATCTGTAGGGGAAGTGAGCACTGAGGCTGCGGACAAAAAGTAAATCTTACGCAACCAATTGAATTGCACTCTCCACTCCTTCTAGTATTTATTGCCTACCGCGGGCAAAGCTAAAGGAAGCTCAGTACAAGTATGTGATTCTTTTGGCCGAAACAGGAGGCTGTTTGTTACTGTAGATCCATCACACTGTGGCTTGCCTCTTGGCAGGGACTAGGAGAGGAGAAAGAGGTGCTTGGAGGGGAGAGCAGGCATGCCAAGAAGGAGTATATTACCTCTGTATGAGCATGCTAACTGGGATTAGTGAAGAGGTCAGGAATGGTAAAAATCTGTGCTCCCTTGCCATGAGCCTGGAAGTTCACAAGAGAACTGAATCTTTGGGAAACCCCATCCATCCACCTACTGTTGGGGTACTGTTAACTTTGTTTTTCCTCCAAGCTGCCTTCCAGGGTGCTTTTCAGCACTAGATTTCCTTTGATGACTAGAAAGAACCAGCCTGAGATGTTTTGGCTTCACTGGGAAATGCTGTTTTTTTAGAATCTTATTTCAATTTTTGATGGGTCACACTAACAATGCCACTGTACTGATGCACCTGTCAATGATGTAACTTATATCTGTAGACACCCAAAGCAAACACTTGCCACAGCAAAACTATTTTTGTCTGGACACAATTGCCTCTGAGTGCAGCAATTCTATGCTGTTTCATGATGTTAAATAAGAAGAGAAGGAATTGTTAAATGAGAAGAGAGGGACACAACACTCGTGGTCCATGTGCTCTAGTTTTAGGGGCTGTATCTTGCTTATGTGTGAGATGGTGACTCCTGGTTTCATGAGTCAGGAGCTGCTATTTTTCATGCCTGTGGCTCTCAGCTGCCAGTCCTACTAGATGCCATTCAAAACTTGCCAGTGCACTACCTTTGACAGCCAAGGCAGACCCCTATGACTGAAAGTAGGGCAAGTAGCTATCTGCACAGTAAGTATCTTGAATTAGCACTTTCCAATGCTATTAAAGCTCTCCAATAAGACCCAGACTAAGTTCCTAGGTAACTGGTTTTGAGTCCATCTGTAGGTGTCTGATAGCGCTTTCAGAAATACCGAGCATCCAGCTGTGCCTTGTAACTTTCCTGGAATAGCAGGGTGATCACCCTGGCTTTGAGAACTGCATCAGTTACAGGAGTTTGCAGGCTTGTGTCATATGCCTGTGGAGTTCCCTGCAGCAGAACCGACTACATTTACTGCTGCTGTGATGTGAGCATTTGCAGGACTTTCTGTCATGTCGTGGAAATACCTGCCTCTTCATATAGTGCTTTCAACAGTGTATTTCAAACTATCTTTACAATCTCCACCGCAACTGTGACCTGAGATGTAGCCAAAGTATGACCTCAAAAGTCTTTCTGCTGCCCAGTTATTAGAACTTACAGGAACATCCTCTATGGAGCTATTAAGAAGTTCAGTTGTAAATTCAACAAAGGGAGTTGTTTCTTTCTTGGGATATGGCACTGAATAACAGCATCACTGTTATTTCTGATATTAGGGGCAGGGATACAAGGCTACTGTAGCAAATCTTAATCGTCTTTTGAGAGCTCCTTGTAGATGGATTCAAGTAAGTTATCACCTTTGCCTCATGGCTGCCTTCAGAAAGGGCCAGAATTATAGATGGCATTTGCAAAGTAATTACCTAACCCTCTCCCTGCCCCGCTTCCCCAAACTCCCCAACCCTCCTAGGTTTAAACCTCTTATATTGCTTTTTTTTTTTTCCTGTTTCCTTATAGCCAGAAAGTGAGAAGTGGCTAAGAAGTGTGACACTGCTCTGCTAAAATGTTCAGGCACCACTGTAGGCTGTCTATCCCATTTGCTTGCTTGATGGGGAAGTCTGCTTATAGGGTTGCAGAACTTCGTGATACCACTCTATGGTGCCAAGAAGTAGCTGAGCTTAGTTGTGAAGACTTCTTTTTTTGAAAAATGAGGATGACCAAGATAATAACTTCTAAAACTGCAACATGAAATGGGGAGGAGTCTGTGTGCATGCATGTACATGCACATACGCACGCATGCACGTGCACACACACAAGAAATCGGATGGCTCCTTCCTGTGGCTGATCAGGCATTCGCATTCTTGCAGGCCTGCTCTCCAAATAGTGTCTTGTTGCAGCATTGTATAAGGTACTCACTACTTTCTTGACATGTGGCATCCCTACATATTACTCTTTCATTGGGTCATTAAGTTTAATCTTTGCACTACTCTAACTGGCTGTTTGTGGAAGGTAATAACTGCTTTCTCTCCATGATGTTTAGGGCTACGTGGGATCTGAAGTGATGTACGATGAGACAGCCATTTCCTCAGCCCCTCCTCCCTACACAGCATATGCTACACCATCACCTGAGGTAAGAGCTGCAGTCAGCAAGCATTAAAATAAGGGAGGTAGCAGAAGCAGCCACTCTTAATGGCATCCAGCACCCAAACTGTACTCCAGAAATGTTGGGTTTTATGGTTACACCTAGCTTTAAGGTTTGTACAAAAGGAGGTTGGGAATAAGGTTCTAGCAGTCAGTCACTACCATTTCAGATGCATTTCCTTTGAAAGGATTGGGGCAGATCTGGCTGAGAAGAATATGAAGAAAGAGGATGGCTGCTCAGTGAACTTGGAAATAGAGCATCTTAGAGGTGGGGAAGAAAAACTCATTTGATTAATCTTGAAAAATCTTGGCCATGCAGCCTTTGACATAGGGAGGTGTGACCATGCTTTCATATTCTGTGTCCACCAGAAGGATAAAAAATCTGGAGTTTTAAAAATTGGATTTGATGACTGGAGCTGTCATTTTTAACACGCAAAAGGATTTTGCAACACAGTAAGTCTAGTTCCCAGATGTGCAGTTGTCCTGCAGTGGAGAAAGAGGAAGCAGCAGTGGGGATGGGATGTGGGCTGAACTAGTATACATTGCTGGAGGGTGGAGAGCAGATGATGTCAGGAGCACTTTTTTCTCAAGCAGCCATTCCACATCCTTTCCAGAGAGTGGACTAGATCAGCACAGACTACATATTTTAGAGAACTTTTAACTGCACTAAAAATGAGGGAGAATTAAACAAAGTGTATAATCAGATACATAGCAAAGAAACCTTCTGTAATGGACCTTTTTAATTTCACCAGGTTTATGGCTATGGCTATGATCAGTACAATGCTGGCTATCCCCCCACTGGTCCTCAAGTCTTCTATGCCTCCAATGGACAAGCCTATGCAGTTCCCTATCAATATCCCTACCCAGGTAATTAGTATCAACCATATCCTCCAGCTGCATGTAGAATGTATTTAAGTCAGTCTTTCTGGCTTTAATTCTGTTAATCAACATCCTTTTCATGTTAGAGAAGGCCTAGTCATTGACACTCGAGGCTTGGTTCAGATGTAGCATACAGACGAAGACTTGCCCTTTCAAGTAGCTTTATCACTCACCACTCCTGCGTGACAGTGTGATAGAAAGAAGCCTGACTTGTAACTGGAACCAAAGTCCCATCGCCCTTTCACAACACAGGCAGTGCAATGAAATTTGTATTAAATGATCTCACATTCCCAGCATGTCCCAACTTATTTAAATTGCTTTACTTTATAACTCTTTCTGAAGCACATGGAACTCTTTAATTCAATAGTCAGCATGCTTTCTAAGGAAAGATAGGAGGGCTACAGCAAGATTGGCTCAGTACTCCAAACTGAGCATTGGTGGAGCTTTCGGTTCCTCTGTCTCTCTATATACCTACCTTAATTATTTCAATAGTGATGTTCAGCTATGACCCTAAAAATGAAGGCAAGAGTTCCAAAGGTCAATCCACTCCCAAAGCATGGTTGAAACTAGTTCCTCTTCTGGATCTTGGGATTGCTATGAGGCAGTACATTCATCTCTCTGAAATCTCATATTGCTTTGTTTAGAGCAGTGTAACTCTCAATCCCAATGAAAGAGGAAAGAGACTAATATGTTAGGGTGTGCTTTTAGCTTAGTCATCGTAATTTAGGATTAGCTTTGCATAGAGAGCCCCAGTCCTACAGAATCAGGGCTTTATAATAGTACAGGTAATATAAATCAGAGGATTTAACTTACTAGTTAAGTGTTTGTGATCTGGCTCTGCAAACAAGAATCCCTGTGTAAGAATTTTTTCTTGGAGAGAGTGTCTTTTTTTCACTTGAGATTTGTCACATCATTTTATTAGCCTTTTCCATTTTTTTTGTGAAAAGGGAGGGGCATCAACCTACAGCTTTTAAAGCTTTCCTTGCTAAGTTAGTGAAGTCCTAAGATACAGATCACATACAAATGAACAAGCACAGAGGAAGGTGAGTTCTTGTTGGTTCTCAGCAGCTGAAAAGCAGTGGCTTGTTGGAAGACCCAGGAGCTGGTTTTGAAAACTACCTGCAGGCCTTGGAAACCAAGTCTTTGAAACCTGTATGATAACAAATGCAGCATGAAACAGTAACTCTTCTGAAAAGTGCTTGCAAGTCCAGTGTGTTACGATACTTGTTATGGGTTGGTGAAAGCAACCAAGCTTCAGTGCTTCCCTTCACTAGGGTTACTGCTGCTAAATCTTACAGATTCAAGTTCATCTCTAGCAACTAACATAACCCTTGTATTTTCAGCCTCCTTGCTCATTCTTTGAATTTTATATAATCCTTCTGATGAGATTCCCAGTGCTATCAGTTCCACTTTCTGAATGTGCAGTCCTGCATCTTTAAGAGTGAGAGGCTTTGCCAGTTCCCTTACTTCAGTGCAGGCATACCTTGTTTTATTGCGCTTTGCTTTATTGCGCTCCGCAGATGTTGCAGTCTTTACAAATTGAAGGTTTGTGGCAACCCTGCGTCGAGCAAGTCTATTGGCGCCATTTTTCCAACAGCATGTGCTCACTTCATGTCTCTGTGTCACATTTTGGTAATTCTCGCAGTATTTCACATGGTATTTTTTAGACATAATGCTATTGCACACTTAGACTACAGTATAGTGTAAACATAACTTTTATATGCACTGGGAAAACAAAAAATTTGTGACTCGCTTTATTGCGATATTCACTTTATTGCTGTGGTCTGGAACCAAACCCGCCATAGCTCCAAGGTATGCCTGTATCTATTACAAAAAGCATACCAGTATCTTCCAAACTAGTTAATCTTCCTGGAAGGTCTGGAAGGGAAAGCAGTACAATTATGTCTGCTTTGCAGGTAGGAGCAGTCACAAAAAGTGACATGCAGAGCCTGTACAACTCTGTTGCACAGCAGGGGTCAACTGGTTGTTTCCTAAGTCTTAGGTTAACTACTTACTACTGGGCCATTCTTTATCTGAAAATAAATTTGGCAACTGTCACCACACAGCAGATCAGGCCAGGATGTGAAGGCTGAACTGAGGTAGTAAGGAGGAAGTGTAGAGTGTGTAACTGATACACAATTTCTGCCAAACTGCTGGCTTAAGAGCCGCCAAAGATGGTTTTTTTGGGACTACACTATTTGCCTTAACTTCAAAGTTGAATCAGTTTTTTAGACCCACTTCTTTCATTAAATCCACCAAGTGTTTGATGGAACGATACAAGAAATTCATAGGTTCTTTGCTAGTATAAGTGCAAAGCAGTGTTCAGGTTTACATTTGCAATGAGCTTTACTCTGAGATATTAATCTCTTATGAGGCTAGAAGTGTTGCCTGGGCTCTGGAATTATTCTAAAAATGTGGAGACTGGATCCAAAGCAGAGATGTATTCTGCCTTTCCAGCTGACATCATCTTAGTGTTCAAGGGAAGGAAGAGGGTGAAGGAATGGGCATGTTTTGAAATCCCAGTGCATGATATTACAATCTGTATTTTTCTTCCCCTCCTCTCAACAATCTCTTATGACTTAGGACCTTATGGCCAGCCCCCTGCAAACCACGTCATCATTCGAGAACGTTACCGTGACAGCGATGGAGATCTTGCACTGGGCATGCTTGCTGGAGCAGCAACTGGAATGGCCCTGGGATCATTATTCTGGGTTTTCTAGATTCCTCAGTTTCTCAGCATTGTAGTTCCAAAAGTCTTTAATTCTATGTGCAATAATATATTGGCAATGTTGTTTATTGTTAAACTTTAAGAAATGCAATAGTTATTTTTCAGTAGTGACATCTTAATAACTGATTCTTAACTGTCCTAAGGAGAGTTTAAAGGCACCATTTAGTTGAAGCGGTTAAAGACGGCATGTGCTGCTCTTGAACTCTGTTCTGATGTTCGGAGTTTTAAGGATTTGTACCAATAAGGATCAATATTAGCACCAACATAATATGGTAGCAGTCACTAGGTTTCTGAACAGTTTTATGTTTGTAAGCACCCCAGAAAGAATTTTTTTTTGTCCAAATACAAGGTTTATAGGAGCCTTGCATTAAAGTATAGGTACTATTGCCTTCCGAACGTTCCTCAGACAGACACATAGCCTCAACAGAAACTCCTTGGCATTAGGTGGATGGCCATACCTGAGAATTTTTTGTTTTTAAACTTGCCTGCAGATGGTAATGTATTTTCTTAGATGGAGTCCTATATGTATCTCACACCATCTAGGCAGATTAGACTTCGAGAATATATAAGCCAACTGCTAAGAAGAGACAGCACTCCTCAGTTCTTTCATTCTCCCAGATAATGTGAATGACCAGTGGCAAGACGACAAATGGTTGCTCCCTCTTTATCCCGTATCACTCTTCTCTGATCAGAGAGAAGTAATGAAACTTTAGCTTCGTAAGTTGTCTTCCATGTCTGTAGAAAAGACATTGTCTCCTCAGACACTGTACCAGCTGCTCTGCTGAGGAAGAGGCTGTTGTCTGGCGTGTCTGCTTATTACTGCTGTCGCTCTGCAGAGTCTGCAGGAGAACTAACTTGAACAAACCTTGCTCTGCTGGGCCTGGCAGAGCCCCTTTGCATGCAGTAGTAGTAAGAGGGGAAAGAGAGAAACGGCACGAGCAGACCTTGCACACGGGCACTTTAATATCAGCTGCCCTGCCATGGCAGGGATGGTGTCTACTTCTCAGCCTGCAAGATTTCCTACACCAGGTTCATGTCTGCAAGTAGATTTGAGCACAGCTGAGACTGTGCTTTGTTCTATGCACGCTTCCCCCTTGCCTTCAACAGGTCTCTCTTCCCCTCTCACGATTTGTTAAGAAAAACACTCCAAGGAACCTGGCTGGCTTTGCTCGTGCGTCTGGTTCCTTACACAGTGGCTGCTGCGCTACAGACTCTAACCTGGAGTGGCACTGTTCTGTGGCCTGTTACGTTGTCCTGTTATAATCCACGCTGAGCTGTGCTTGGCAGAGGAAAGAAATGCACGTGCTTTCATAATTAGGTAGAAGAGGCAGGGTGCCTAAGTTGTGTTCTTTATAGTAAGAGGACTTATTTTTATACTTCCACTTTCAGCTTCCTGTAAYCATACTGTTTAAATATTTTAAGGCTTTCTTCTTTTTAAGTTTCATTTAGAAGTAGATTAATTTCCTCAAGGTTTGGAGGGTTTACAGTATGTCAGAAAAGATGAAAATAGATGAGAGCTGGCACCCATGTAAATTTAGACCAAGCCTCAAGCAAGCTTTTTCATCTCATCCTAAAGCTCTCTTGGCTGGGCCCTACATATTTAAGCAATACAGGTCTCTGACAACAGTCTGGATAGCAACCAGGGGGAGCGCTAAGTTTTCATGATTCTTAGGACCAACCTGAACAAACTGAAGCCATCAAAAGGAAACAGACAGATGTTATCTTAGCTGCATTACTAACTGTGGGCCTAATCCAGGAAATGCAAGCTTCTTTCAAGAAACTTTGGATTGGAGCTGTGTACCTATGTGCATGCAGGTCCTTCTACAGATGAAGAGAAGCTGCATATGTTCTGCTAATGATATGCACTAAAAGGACTTACTCTATTTGTCGGAGGGTCAAAAGAGGACCAAAGCATAAAGTCTCCTATTCATAGTCCAACAAAAAGGAACTGGCATGCACTACCGAAGTTATCTTAAGAGGCTTGGTACCCTTGAGCTCACAAAGAGATGGTGACTGGAACTTAAGTGAACAAACATTTCTAACTTTTTCAAGCCTTGAGATAGCCTTGAAGCTGATTATAGGTCTACACTGCTGTTTAGAGTAGTTTGAACTTTGCACTCTTAACTAGTTATGCAGAATGCCTCCATCTCTTCTATGTGATACTTAGCTTGTAAGGGTGTGGGGAATAAAACAATTGAACATCACTCCTAACTTCCTTTGAATTTCATAATGATGGTGAAAGAATAGCACAAAATGACTCAGCTAGTAATTTATCATAAGTTCAGAGTTTTTACAAGAACTGTTGATCACAGCAGGGGAGCATGCGTCTTGTGCTTTCAGGAGATAAGTGCATCTGGGTCCTGAATTTATGAAAGGGAAGTATAAAAGATAAAGACTGTCGATCACAGAACATTCCTAGGATTAATTCAAAGCAAGAAATGATCCTTTCTGAAAGTTCAAATTGGAGTAAGTCCCCATTTAAAAAGATAACCTTACCAAGTAGTATATTTCTCAGGGGAAGAAAAAATTACAAAGTGATGCTGAAGGTTCCAGTTTGTTCTTGATACAATAGGCTGCTTTTTACAAAAATCATCAGCTACTTTTTTATCCTAGCAGCACAGCCATTTAGCAGCCAGAAAGTAAATGTACAAAACTGCACAAAATCAAAATGGCAGTTTTCATATTGCAGGTGCTCCTAGCCTTCCTGATCTCAGTGCAGAAATAAAAGTGGAGACGTCTTGCTGCAGAAAGCAGCAGCATGGGGATAACCGCTTGAGCTCATTGGTAGCTAAAGCTCATAGACACACTTCCTGAAGACACTGTCCTAATTCCTGTTCCTCAGGAAGAGTGGTGGTTTGGCCATATCTAATAATAATGTCCAGCTGGATACATAGTAATGACTCAAGAGCCCTTGTCTGTCCAGACCAGCGCTTGTTATGTCTGCAGTTTTGTGGATGCTGGTGTCAGCTGAAGGAGCAGGGCCAGAGTGGATGTCAGGGCTTGCCTGACTTACAGATAGGTGATGCTCTAGTGATGGGAAGAGGCAGAGTTCTTGATACTGCTTAGAGAGACTGATAGCAGGTTTGGCAAGATCATTTCAAAGCTGATTGAATGTACAGTCCTAAACAGATGTTTGCTTCCAAAGGGGGCTATTCATGATGCTGGGTTCCAGTTACTAATTCCAGTTACACCTGTACAGCACCCAAAACACATGATTTTATAACCTCAGGCCCAGTACTTGAGCTCCCTAAAGCTACTGGAACTCCACAGCTATTACACTGCTTTTTGCAGTGTATGCAATCAGTTAAGGATGACAAAGTCTATTCCATAGCAGCTACAGTCCATTCATTGTTAAATGGCAGTGCTTGCAGAGTTCATGAGTCTATGCATTCACATGTGACTAGTTACTCCTGCATTCCCTCTTATGGACAGCTGGACAAAGCTAGGCTTCCAGAGAGCGGGGTGGAAACGCTTCACCTTCTGGTAAGCCAGAGTATGCTAAAGGGGTCAACCAGGGCCTCCTCCAAAATTCTTAGTTACACGTGAAAACATAGCTACTGACTTCTGCTG
>PTFA01000155.1:1108246-1520996 GCA_003342895.1 Casuarius casuarius | reverse complement strand
TAAAACCCCAGAAATATGAAGTGGCCTGCTTGTGGGGGGGGCTGGGAAGTGAGCCTGTTCCAGTGAGTGGAGGCTTATGAACTTGGGAGGTGGGAGTGGGAAGTGTTTGTGGACAGAGCAACTGCACTGACTTCTGGCAAAGAGGCTTCCTTTTCTAGTGCTGAAGCACCTTCTGAGCTATGCCTAGATGGAACTGCCCTAAGTATCATGCAAAACAGGCTTCATTTTTTTTTTCCTTGAGTGAAGACTCAATAGTTCATTGAACCAGCTAAGCAAATTGAAGAAAGGAGAAAGAATTCACAGCTATGTTCCTCAAATGTCTGTCTGTGTCTTTTCTTCCTCATGATATGCCTAAGTAGACATTACATATAATGCATAAATCATAGAGGGTAGCATGCAGTAAATGCTTTTGTTTCTAGATACTCCACATTTTGTGTTCTTCTCATGCACTCCCTACCTGAACTGCTGCTTTTGCTATATGTTCTTATTATTAATTTATAAGAAAATATCTTTAGCAATAAAATTCATATTTAAGTGCAAACGTTCTGTCTTGACATGTTTGCTAGTCTTTTTTCAATATTTCTCATTTAGGTAGTCTGTAGATGGGTGTATTTTTTTAAACATTTAGTCAGCTTACAAGAAAAATGTGTCCTTTGCAGAGTGGCTGGTAAACAGCGCAATGAAGAATTCTGTGCAGCTCCAGTCTTAGCTAAGCAATTACAAGAGTGACTGTTTGATAGCAAAATGAACTAAGCAAGTAAAATTGCAGCTGTTGGGGTTAGAGCGCAGGCTGACATAAATCAATCATCTTGGTTACTATTTGAAAAAGGTGAAGTGACTTCCATAAAATCAGCAAAGTGACTCTGCACTTAACACCACTACATCCAAGATTAGTTAAGGCCTATTTCTTTTTTTAATGGCGTTGAAGGCTTAGACTCAGAAATGCTTAATCTTGGATAGGCATAATGCTGATCCGGATTTACCATTTGACACTGTACTATCAAATCATCAGATCTGTACTGTCTAGTATTAAAATAAGCACAGATGTTGCTCTGGGCAAAATGTTACTGGTTGCTGTATTGGTATTTTCCTGTTTATGAACTGCTTCAGTGGAGGCAGCTACAATCAATGTTTGTTTAGACAAAGGCACTAGAAGACCACAACTAGCTCCACCTCCTAAGGGCAGACTATCTTAAATGTTTACTGGGAATTTGCTGGAAATTAAACCATTTGTCAAAGATCCACAGTGTTTTGTGAAACACTATCCTTGCTTTATGCACATTTTGTTTTTACCACCCAAGAGGCAGTGGGTTTCTCAGTCACTAATCTGGGGGAGGAGTGAAAACAAAAATGCAATTTCAACCACTCAGTTAAGGTAGGAATACACTTTGCTCTTCTATCCCAGCATGCCATGATGGCTATGCTCATTTTGCCAGTCATAGGTTCTATGTGATGTAGTTACTAGGCTGAGCAGAACACTATGTATGCTTAGCACTGCCACAGAGAGCCCAGCTTTACTGAAACTTCTGTACCAGAAGGGGTTATGGAAGTACATTTGCTGTACAAGGCTTAACAGCTCCAAACTTCCTGGCAGTGCCAAGGTCCTGGACTGGCATTTAGCCTGGGGACAGGCTTTACCTCTCCTACTGCTTCCTGTCTCCTACTGCATCCCCTGTCCTGTTTGCATGCATTAAATGCAGCCACAGTAATTAACTTGGGTCATATTCCTAAAAGTACCTGTATTTGTCCCTCTCTCACGTTGCAGTTCCACTACAATGAGTGGAAATGAGCGTGGAGCATTTGCTCTTCCTTCCATTTTTGTAATTAGAAAGTTCCCCCCCACTATGTTGTGAGCACTGACTAATTATAAATCAGACCTTGTAACCAGGGACTTGCATTAACACACTAGTTTGGGGAGTTTTGTGATTACCACAGGTTACACCAATAGCTTTCAGAGTTTTCTAGGCATTTCTGAAAGGCTCCAGACTTACAGCACACACAAAATCTCCAAAGCATCTCTCTATTAATAATTTAAAGCTTATGTTCTAATGATGATTTTGAGGCACAGGCTGTGAAAGTCTGAGACTGGCAATACTGGGCTTAATCTCACCAAATATGATGGTCATAACATTGATACTGCCTTATACTCTAGATACATATTTAACTTTGGTACCTAATGTATTTCAGAAAATAAAAAGTTAGGCTTTAGATGTGACAGATAAAGAAAGGTTAAGAACAGAGCCTGACCCAAATTATCACAGATAGGCACCCAAAGCTTTCAGCTAGCAGCAGCCAGCAGGGGCCAAGACAAACTTACCCAGTCTGCGATGCTCCCCCGAGCACAGGGCCTCTTGCACTAAATAAACCAGCATCTCTGGGGCATTCGCAGCCGTGAAGGCAAATCCCAGTGTTCCTGACAGACATCAGCACTGGCTGTAATCAAACTCTTTTTTTTTTTTTTTTTTCCTTCCCCCATCTACCTCAGCTCTGTGCATACTGAGCAGTGACTGTTCATGCTCCTGCCCCACAAGTCCAGGCCTCCTCATGCTCCTCTTTGCCCCACAGCCGCAGCTGCAGGCTTGCGGGCACCTGCACTCCTCCCCAGCTGCCCCCTGTCACCGGCACACACAAAGCCACCTCTGCTTCCCGCCGGAGTCGGAGGGCGTTTAACGGCCCACAGGACTGTGCCCTGCGCGGGGGCACAGCAGGCAGGAACGGGGAGCCTCACCGCTGGCATCCCCACAGCACACAGCAGTAACAGCGGCAGGCAGCAGCAACAGCCCGCGCACACGCCCCATTTGAACCCAACGGCCGGGCCGCGCGCCCAACGGCCGCCCCCGCACGCCCGTTTGAACCCAACGGCCGGGCCCGGCCGTTGGGTTCAAACGGGCGTGCGGGGGCGGCCGTTGGGCGCGCCCCCCCCCCCGCGGCGGCCAGGCCGCGCCGCCGCCCGCTAGATGGCAGCGCGGCACCGGCCACGGCGGCGGTAGCGCGGCCGCGCCGCTCTGCGCCTCGGCTCGGCTCGGCTCGGTTCGCCTTTGCGGCCCCGGGCGCTCAGGGCCGGCGTCCGCCGGGGCGGCCCCGCGGTGCTGCCCCGCGAAGCGCCTGGGCGCGTTTAAAGCGCGGAGTGTCAAACCCCGGACGTGCCCCTGCCCTGGGCAGCACCCTTCCGCCGCCCGCCGGCTCCCCTCGCTCGCTGCCCAGGCCTGCGGGGAAGCAGCAGCGGTTTATCCCGGCGGTGCCTCAGCCCTCGCAGGGGCTCTGAAGCACTGACACCCCGCTGGGATAGCCCGGGACAGCGATCATGATGGTGCTCACGGGGAGGGAAAAGCCGCGGTACGGCGGGGCCGCAAGCTCTGCAAGGCGATGCTTTCCCAGGCTGCTGCTGATCACAACCAGCTTTCCTGGGAATGCTCAGACATGATCCTAACGAAAGGCTGTTTCCATGCCAAACTTCCACGCTCAGATCCCTAGCTGCTCCAGCCAAAGAGCTGTTTATGATAAAGTTGCAAGATTTTTCCTTTGCTGGGAGCAGAGGAGGTATTTTATTTCCCATTCCCGTTCTGCCAGGCTAACACATGAACTCGGGTTGGCTCTAACCAACACGTCCAGCCCTTGGGCAGCTGCCACAAAACCCGCAGCCCCCAAGCAGGAGTGTTGGAGCGCGTGGCCGAGGGACCGGATCCGAAGCCTTACAGCTGCCGTCGGCCGCGAATGCGGGATGAATGACGTCCGGCAACGCGCTTAGCTGGGATCTGGCTTTTTTACAGCCCCCTGGACGTGGGCACGAAGCACCACAGCATGCAGCCGCCTCCTGACCCGCAAAGCGGCAAACGGGGCGTCCGACAGGCTGGGCATCCCTCCAACGCGGGCGAGGGAAGGGGAAAGAAATACCACTCCTTGCGGACAAAGATCTTTACAGGAAATGCTAAATTTCAGTTTCCATGTTTCAAGTTCATTATGGCTATAAAGACAGGATGGATCAATTTAGGAGCTGTCTATCTTCAATTCACAGCAATATGAACATCATCAACATGTAGGTTTTGTTGCCATCTTTCAAACAAATGCCTAGTTCAGCAGATGGAGACGCAACTGTGTGGTGCATATCAGACCATGCACGATGACAGACGGACTCTCAATACATGCGTTGAATGCCTGGATCACAAGTCTTTACAGACTGTACTTGAAATTTGTTTGTTTTTGCAATGACTGCTTGAAAAGAAAGGAGAAAAAGAGAGACATTTGTTCTCTAACTACTCTGGAAAGCTTTAGGTGAACCATTTTGCTGTCTGAAATTTCTCCTGATGTGGAGGTTCAACACTGTGCCATCCCTCTGTGCAGGGAAGGATTTGGGCATGAATTAAGGCAGATAATCTGAGGTCTGGAGAAAAATATAGTAAAAGTCCTCCAGCTGGCACAGGACTGTCTGCCTAATGCTGGAACAAATCCAAGCTCTGTTTTCTCAGTGGTGTGCTCCACCCCACAAACCATTTTTAATCTCCATGTTCCTCAGTTTGCAAATTTGACTAGCTGTCCCTCAGTCCCAGAAAAGTAGCTTGCCTTCCTATCCCCAGGAAAGAGATGCGCATACGGACGTCCCAGACAAATTCTGAACAACAGATTCTGCCTTTTCTTTCTTTCCCAACAAGTCTGGGTAATGTTTTCAGGTCTCAGATTGGGATGGTCGGGAAATAATCAAAAAAAATAACTCTGGCTTCCTATACTTGTCCATAATTTTCTCCAAAGGTGTCCCATCACCCCTGCTGCAATTTTTTGTTTCTTAAAGCTTTCTTTAAAAATTGTTCTCCAAGTCCACAGCACAGTGTCCTGCTGAGTTAAGAAAGCAAAATTGTACTTTTAAAGGCCAGAAAAATCCCCTTCAGTCAATCAATAGCTGTATTTCTGGCTGTTTTAAAACCAATAGTTTCAGATGTCACTACTCCAAACAGCTTTTTCCCTGATCAATACCTCTGGCAGCTGTTCGGATAAGCTATCAGTGGAACTAATTGCTGTTGTTGCCCCTATGATCAGTCAGGCTAGGATGTGTTTTTCTTAGGGAAGTGGCATGGGAAAGCCTCAGATAAATCCAACCCATGCAAAGCACAACTGCTTTCTTGGATGGACATATGTCAGTTCAGTGGAACAAACATTTTTGGTGCTTTCTTGGTCCTCGCTGCAAAAAGAACTGAGAAATACTTGCATTATTCTGGATCCGTCAGCATGCTGGCCCAAGCAGAGTAACTGTTCTTTCACGTCAGGCACGGGAATAACTCCGCTGACTTGAGTGGTGTGCACACAGAGGCATCTTTAAGTGCCTATGTCTTCAGGCAGGCCAGCGTTTTTGTAAGAACACAAAGCTCCCAGGAACATATCGGCCATTTCTTGGGAGGGGACCTCCAAAGGTGCTGGATTTATCTGTACATGGTGCAAGAAAATGGGCCAAATTCTGAACCAGTGGAAATGAGCAGCACCCTACTGAATTCAGGCGGCAGCTCGCACCCTGGTTTGGTAGCCGAAGAGGGCGATCAAAGTTCCGCTGTGAGTAAAGCAAACGCCTGCACCATAAACAAAGCAGGCTGCTTCTCCTTTCAACAGAAGTATTACCAAATGCTTCAGAAGTGACCCCAATCTCATCTTGTGCAGAGGCATCAATATGCTCCTCCGTGCATGGAATCACCTACAGATGTTGCAGCACACTGTGCTGGATTTTAGTGCCGCGTGGGGAAAATGAGCAGCTCACAGAGCAGGGTCTGATTGTTTCTGTTAAAGGCAGTATGGGCTGGGAGGTGAGCTTATGGCTTTGTTCAAATCCCAGTAACCCTGAGTTAATGAGACGTGGCGGGGCAATTCCAGGGAATGGAGACATCCTCTTCCTTCACTTAACTGAAGGGGAGCTGCTGACGTTTGCCAGGCTGACTACACCACTGGTATAAACAGATGCAAGTACATTTTAGTTGAGACCTCCCTGCAGATGCAAATAAACTCTGCTTCCTAAAACTGAGTCAGTATTCACGCCAGAGCTAATCTCCATTCTTTTCTGTGGAACACATTCCACATTCCAGCTCTCACGAGGACCTACCCTTCATTTCCAGGCGGACGTTTTCACTTTTCTGCTGACCATTTACAGCAAAAGTACAGCACTTTCTCTCCCCTTTCCCCACCCCAGAAACAGAAACGTCTGTTTCCTGTACAAAATGGACAAAGATGAGCTTTTATGGGTATTTCTCCTATTTTTCTGACAAGCTCTTCTGAGTGTTATTCAGACACACGGGTGTTTCAAAGATGACTTCTCACTCCTACCAGCTAAGCTGACTTCCCCATTAGCCCACAACCTTTTTGCCTTGCAGCTTAAGGGGGCAACTTCAGCATGAAGTGGTGAACCCCTGGGTATCAGTTCGGTGCCCGCTGTCCTGCCTGGTGCCTCCACCTCGTCGTCAGTCCTGATCATCTCTGTGCAGTGGAAGGCTAGGCCCGTGGCAGGGCTTCTCACAAGACACAAAGTAAAAAACAAGTGGAAAAAAGGAAATAACATTTGAGTTTGATCAACTCCTGAGGCAAGGTTGAATAAAAACCTTCATTCCTACATCCCATCCCATCCTACATCCCATCTTTTTTCTATCATGTTCCTTTAATTAAGTATTTGTCCTCAGTGTCAGGTGCAAGCTATTTGAACACAACTTCAGACTGAGTTTGTGATCATTTCATTTATATTCAAAGCTACACAGCGAGTGCCCTGCCAAGACTAAACGTATAGGATGTGGTCGGCACATATGGGAAACACTGCAAGTGGCAATACCTTGTTGAAGCAGATGAAGAAAGGAACCAGAGAGGCAGTTCAGCTGGGACTACGGTGGAGGGCGCAGTTTTAATTCTCTGGCAGGGTCAGTATTGATCAGGTCACTATCAATATGAAGTAGCTCGTTCTCCACCCTGAACGCAGCAAAGGCACGAGCAGCCCCATATCTTGGTGGGGCTTGTATCTGAGGCAGTTACAACACAGGCAAACATGTTCAGGGAAATCCCCACAATCTCTGCAACGGTAGCTGAAGTGCTGGCTCCAAAAGCTAACGCAAGCACCTTACAGTGGTTGTGAATTTCCAAGCTATTGAATACATTTAGTAACGTTTCTGCCTCTCACATCTGCAGTGTTTCAGTTTATAGTGGGATTTTTCTTCACCTCTCCCATATGAAAATTCAGGTAGTTGGGTAATTACCGAAGCAATTTCTGTACCTTAAATAGAATATGAATTCATGTACAAAAAGATTTTGACCCCGTGGGTTTCTTTCTTAGGGACTGTCTTAGCACTTGTTCCTTTCATGATACCACCAAACAACTTGTCTGCTTCCACAGTTTGCTCTCATTTTTGCGATCATGCAAGTCTTACAATAGGATATCGTGAACAGTGATAAGTACTTAACTTGATACAGAAGTGACTGCATTAGCATGCTACCAAGGTTTGCAAAACTGCAATTACATCAGCCATTAAAATTGAGAAGGGAAATGGAGAACAGCGCTTTACATTAAGTGATACCAATTACAGAGTAAGTACCTGATGCTAAGAAAAGTGACTGTTATATTTATGTGGTTATATAACTAACAGATTGAGCAAGCTCTTGCCCTGCCCTTATCTGTTTAGCTCTATCATTTCAGGAAATGAGAGTCTACCTCCATGGCTGATCTCACAAGTGAAGAACTGCAGACTGGAAAGTTACACAGTTGACAGACCTTTTTAGAATAACAGCAGAGCACTGAGTTGTTATAACATGTTGTTATGTTAAAGATAGTGCTCTAACTACTGTGTCTCCATTGAACCACTGCCTTTGCACAGAATCACAGGATGGATAAAGCTGGCAGGGGCCTCTGGAGATCGTCTAGTCCAAGCCCCTGCCCAAAGCAGGGTCAACGAGAGCAAGTTGCTCAGGACCATGTCCAGTTGAGTTTTGAGTAGCTCTAAGGATGGAGACTACATAACCTCTCTGGGCAACCTGTTCCACTGTTCAACCACCCTCACCATAAAAATGTCCTTCATATGTTTGGAAGTAGTAGCAGTAGGACTATTTGCTCTATCACTTTCCCAGGGATCAAGGTGAGGTTGACCAGCTTGTAGCCTCCCAGATCCTCCTTCTTGCCCTTTTTGAAGATAGGGGTGACATCTGCTTTATTCCAGCCCTCAGGCACCTCTCCTGATCACCATGATCTTTCAAACATAATTGAGTGGTCTTGCAGTGACATCAACCAGTTCCCTCAGCACTTGTGGGTGTATCCCATCAAGTTCTATCGACTTGTGTATGTTCCCTAACCTGATCCTCTTCCATTGCCAGTAGGTCGCCCTTGCCCCAAAAGCTCTTTTCAGCACATAAGGGACCATTCTGGTTGTTGGGAATGATGTTCTCTGTGAGGGACAAAATTTAAGTACAGACCATCCTACTCATTAAGAGGTTGTACTCATCCAATGCACACTGAGACAGGTTAACATTCCCTCTGTTTACTTTTTTTTAAGTTTCCGTGAGGACAGTTATATAAGCTCTTCTTAGTTTAAGTCCTCCTGTCTGTAAAATGGATATAACATCCCTCTATCTTAGCTTTACAGTGCAGTTTGAAATGTAAGACTATGAGCTTCTTAGCCAGGGGTACCAGTGATGCTGAGCATCACAGCAAATTGCTAGCTGCAACACCTGAATATTATGCCAGGATAGCACCGGACTGCTAAAGGGAAGTGGTCCCTGTGGATATCCACTTCAGAGTTCTGTTAAGTGCTCATTTGCTCACCTTTCTCCCTGTGCCTGGTAGTATAGACACCAATCACAAAGTTTCTTTCTTCAGGTTACAGAATTGTCCTTCAAAGAGAATATTCAAACACAAAGACAGACGCTGCCCTGAAAGCTGGCTGCAAGCCACGGGAGGCCTCTCTGCCACCTCTTACCTATGTCCCCCAAGGCCTGCCACAAGCACCCTCCCTGTGCATACTAAGCCTTCTTCCAAGCCAGGTCTAAATATCCCTTTCCATAAGACCCAAGCACCTATGCCCTGCTGCCACGGAGAAGTTGCCCGGGCTGCTGGTGTTGTGTCAGTAACGACGACATTTATCAGTGCAACAGAATTACAGCCCCGGCACAGAGGAGCTGTCTGTAAGGCAGGGTCTGTTTTGCTTTGTGCAGTAAATGAAAACAAATGGGTTCCAGAGACACATAATGCTTTCTGGCAACGTGCGAAGCCAGTGGTAGTTCAGCACAGCTATAACGGCCTCCAGACTGTACACAGTTCTCAGATTTTAAGCACCGGTGGTCAACTATCAAACCTCCAGGGCTTTAACCCATCCTTCTTTCCAAATGATACTGCAGGGGCTGGACTACTCTCACAGCAAGGTTGAAGCAGTGCAGCAGTGACTGGTGTTGTAATGGCTGGTCAGGCATAGCAAGAGGGTAGGGACCTTCAAATGCTACGCTGCTTGAGCTGTATCAGCTCAGTGCTGCCTTCCCAGGCCTTACTCCATTTTAAGTGTGGCAGGCAACGTGAGAGCAACCGCACCGCTCCCTCCCCTCAGCCCTGCTACAAGACAGGAGTTGTTTATTCTGAAGTTATTCATGACCACTGGTTGTAGGGCTTTGATATGGAGTTGTTGGATAATTTTCTCTGAAGATTGTTTGAAGCAGAAAGATGGTTCAAAGAAAGAGAAGAACAGAAGCTTACATGCTCTGCTGGTTGCATGCCCAGCATTGGCATATTCCTGTGCGCAGGCCAGCAAGGGTTTGTGTTTCATCAACAAGCTTTCTGCAAATTGCTGTGCAACCCGCCGCAGTTACAAAGGACGGGAAGAATAAGGACTAGCTCGGCATTCAGGTTTGCAGTCACCTTTACGTAAGGTCTTTGTAAGATGGAGCAGGCATTCAAAACAGAGCAGAAGTCCGTCTCTCTAAGCCCCTACCTCAGCTATGGCATGGCCCGAGAGGACCCAAACACCACCAGACAGCAGCGCAGCACACACAAATTAGCCCCACTGCCAGGACAGCCTCTCATCGATCCACCCCTACTGTGGGGGGCCTCTGCTGGCTGAAGGGGGCATAACGGTGGTGGAAGATGTACGGTAGGAAATCACAGAGCCTCGGGCACCAGCGTGCCAGGGAGCGCAGACAGCGGAGTGCCAAAGTGGTCAAAGGCAGGTATGGCCGCACACAGCATCTGTACTGCCTTGGGAGCGCACTCGCCTTCCAGCCGGCCTTAAGAAGAGGCACTATTTGCGCTGCTGCTTTGGCCCCACTACGCGCGGCTTTTCCTCCCTGGATGATGAATACACCGCAGCGTCAAGTCTGTGCGATGAGATTCTGGCTTGCTCGACTGCGATGTGTACCAGGCCACGACCAGGCATCCTGGGGCCATCAGTAGGCACCTTCACCCACAAGGAATTTTAAGATGAGACATAAGGAGATGGGAAACATTCCTTAAGGATGGTAAACCCAAACCAAAGACTAATGAGCCCAGAAAGCAGCAGAAGAAAAGACAACTAGAAAATGGGGCAGAAATTGTCAGTGTTCTCAGAAACGAAGGCATCGTAGACAGAGACGACTGTCCTGTCGTCCGTCCGTCACAGTGAGCAGCCGGGGAACGAGCCAGCCTTCCAGCTACCCATCGCACAAGGCCGTGACAAACTTCCCTGGGCTGTTCTGTGAACTCACCCCGCTTCTCAGTGCTGGAAACAATCTAACAACCTCCTGCCGCATTTCTTTTTTTCTTTCTTTCTTTTATTTTTTTTAACTTTCTACACGCGCAACTCATTAAAATTAAGAAAATACTAGGCTTGACTGTGGCGGGTGAAGGGAACAGCTGGAGCGCGTGTGAAATGGCAGGTCTCTTCTGATCCAGAATGCTTTCCCTGCGGGAGAGCAACCTAATGGAAGCCGCTAACACAGTACTTTAATGAAGACAACCCCCATGCAACATCTGACTGTCTGAATATCTGTACTTAATATTTATATGCTTTGGCAACCTTTGCTTAGAATCCCACCTACAGCTGACGCAGCGCTGGGAATTTAGCACTAGTGCTTTGGTTACAGAGTGGGGGAAAAAAACAAACAACATCTGAAACTTAAGGAAGAAAATAATTTCCTTGGGTAACAAAGTCGGTATGAAACCACCATTCCACACTGAAGGGAAATAAGCTCTATTGCGGGCCCTGAATGACGGAATTGCTAGGGTAGATAACTCTGCAGTAGATGCTTAAAAGCAAAGTTCCTGCTGCCCTGCAGTCATGAGTAGGAATCAACTTAAGCACATGCTGAAATGCTTTCCTGAACTTCGTTCTCAGATACTTCACCAGTTTCTGAGTCTTACCATAAATCTGCTTGAGCAAGTTAAGACACCTCCCAGGACTGCTGGGCTGTAAGCCAGGCCCTACGTGCAAATCAAGTGCAGGGTGTGCGGCAGGCAGAGCGCGTGCGGGATTACTGCTGGGAGAGCCAATTTCCTTCTCCATCCGGTTTAATGTCAGAAACTCTGCAGAGCACCTCGTGCCCAAATGGCTACGGATCTCCAAGGAGTCTCTCTCTAGAAAGCTAGTAATTAACGCTCGCTGCAAAAGTGTTCTTCTTAGCAAAATAACGTAATCAAGAGATCCTCATACGATAAAGTTATTTATCCTGTTAAAAAGAGGTCTGAATTTCCGGCAGAACACAACTATATTACCGAATAAGGCAATTAACACATTTTTGACTTATTCCACCAGTCCAGAGGCCCACTCACACTCATAACTACAAAGAAGCTCAGGGTGGACGGTTCAGTAGCAACGAGGCAGACATTTCGAGGTTCGGAGAGGCAGACCAAGAGCGGTTGCTGGGTAAGTTCGGACAGCATGGCTACACCAGCGGTAGGGCTTCTTCCCCCCAGTCTGCTCTGAAGTGTCAGCCCATTCATCATTCAAACACCGTGTCAGAAACAACAGTATTTATCCCGTTGTCATTCCTTTATCTAATGTGAGACGTGTTTTTACAACACTGAAATTAGAATAAGCTTACAGTAGAAGACTGCCTCTAGAGGTTTCCTTGTACAAGAAGCTCCATTATCCGATTCTGAGGCTGGCTAACGGGCTTGGGTTTGGGTAGTCCCAAGACTTTAACGCTGAACATAGGGAGCTCGAATCCTGCTTGGGTTAGCGGCAGAAAGTTTCTGTTAAGGCTACAGCAGCGAATGCAAAAGAGCTTTGCACCAGAATCCACTGGCGGGGGGAAACCCGGGCGCCTCCAAGTCTGTGCGATGGGAAGGTCTTGACACAGTGTTTGATTACACCATTGCCCTTCTGATCCACCGCAGGCACTGCCATATGTTTTCCTGAAATACTGGCCTCGAAAACTCTGCTTCCTGGTGTCTCACTCAAAACACAGATTGGTTGAGGCTAACGTCCCTGCTGGGACCCAGTGGCTGCCTTTGTGGGAATGAGGAGAGAGCAAAGCTATTTGGCTCACTTCCCTTCTCAGGGATTTGGTAGGAATCTATTAACAGCAGAAAATTCAGTAATGGCCCCTATCTATAGTCTAAATCGACACCCAGGT
Organism: Casuarius casuarius; assembly: GCA_003342895.1. Taxonomy (NCBI): domain Eukaryota; kingdom Metazoa; phylum Chordata; class Aves; order Casuariiformes; family Casuariidae; genus Casuarius; species Casuarius casuarius. Next base: position 1,508,453 of record PTFA01000155.1, on the reverse strand, counting down.
TTGCATGCAGACAAGTACTCAGCAGAAATTCAGGCATGTCCAAAACAGTCCTGTGTATTTCATCCAAGCTCCGACACTCCAAACTCTGCTATGAAATAAATGAAGTAGAAAATCATCCGCAGGATCAGTTATGCAAAGAAGCCCAGCAAGCGTTCTCCTTTGCTTGCAGCAGCCCTTGGCGCTGGGCTGAGACCAGCAGTGTCAGCTGCCTTTCCCGAGAAGAGAAGTTCACGAGTTTGTCCAACGTGGGTCTGCCAAGGTATAGCTCCATACTGCTCGGCACCTTTTCAACCGTTTGCACCATGTTATTCACAGCATAACCCAAAATGCAGGTACACTCCAGGGGAAGGGAAGTCGTAACAGCAAACCTTCTCTTACTGTCAGTTTTTCTTTTGAAGGATTTCGGGAAAGGTGGCACTGTCCCCTATTCACAGGGATTCAAAGCTGTACCACTCTGTTATACACCTGCCAGCAACAGAATATGCATCAAAACCAGTTTTAATAACGCCAGTGTCACTAATAGCTCAATGAATAGAGAGTTCCTGGCTCCTAGCCATGGCTTGCGATACACTGGCTTTTGTCAGGGAGCCCTTCTGCCTTCCCCGCACCAGGCTGCCATGCATGCAATGCAGAGTTCGGACTGCCTCCATAGCATCTGCTGGGAATTCACGTTTCACCTGCGGCCAGGAATTGGGGGGAAAGGAGAAGAGGATTTTTTTTTTTTTTTTGGAAGTAGCTCATGTCACTATAAAAATTTTTGCATATACATAACGTAAATCAATAGAGGTAGTTTCTTGCCTCCTAATTCAATTCCTGCAAGCTCTTTATTAATCACATTTCCAGGACATTTGATATTGCAACAAAATATGTAATTTTTTGGGAACACTTTCCAAGTGAAAGAAGAAGAAGTTTTGTAAAATAAATTAACTAATATTTCAAAACCTTATGCAGTTCTGAATTTTAGGCCCTGACTTGGCACAGACTGTGAGTAAGCCACCAAAGCTGCTAGAGAATTGCTTATATGACGTAAACTCTGAAGTGCCACGCTGAACTAAGGCTCATGCTCTCTAATCACTCTCTCAAATGAAAAGGTCAATTCTTAGCTTTTATTCCTATGACATACAATGTCTTTTACAAGACATCACCTGTTTTGAGCGTATCGAGACACTGATTTATTTTTTCCTTTGAGCTGTGAGGAGTTAGGAGTGGCTCTGGAGGCAGAGAGGAAAAAGCTTTGAAGGAAGAAGAGAGAGCTGCAAATAGAAAGAGCCAATTCATCAAAAAGAGCCATGGCCGTATGAGCTAAATCTGTATCCTGAAAATGATCTTTGGTTAATGTCTGTCTTTCTTTCCTCCTTTGCCTTTTCTGTACTTTAGACTGAATCAGAAGTAAAAATACTATGCTAACCCTAGGAGAATGTTTCCTGGAGCATTTTCAGCCTGACTAGAATCAGAGAGAGACCTACGGAGGAAAGCGTGCCCGCGCGGAGCAGCTGGAATAGCGACCCAGGCACAGGCACACGGGGCTGCGGGCTCTGCCTGCGCTGCCGGCACGACCACGCTCTGCAGCGCGGCCTGGGCACCCTTTGCTGCCCATTTATTTATCTGTACTTCTGAGGCCTTAGCCAATAGCTGCTGAATACAACTGTCTCTTGCATTTGGCCTGTTCTCAAGAAGGGATACTCTCTAAGACATCCTCAATGCCTACGTTCCCCAAGATTTTTAGCTTTTTAACGTTTCACTCTATTTTCTCGCTGGCAATGCAGATCTTCTCAGAGATATCTGCGTATCAGCTACAGTGTCTGTTTTCAGATTTCATAGTCTTTCTAGTAGGCCAGCTCAAACTTACTGAGGGTTAACACTAAAGAGCGATACTTCTGCAAAGAACTGAAGAAGGGAACATGCAGCAGCGACTCCCACGCCGTGCCCCAACGGCTTGAGAGGCATCGGTAGCTACGCAGCCACCCCTTTTACACGGGAACGTTGCAGCCGGCGACGTTCAGGCCATGGAAGAGCTACCTGTTCTACAGGCCATGGTCATAAACCTCCTTCCAATAACGTGATACACCGCTCTGTGGCGTGTGCACAGCGTATTGATTTAGCTGAAGGTAACCAGAGTACCGTCCAAGGCGCTGGCAACCTGCCCGCTTCACCTCACCAGGTCGCCTTGCCTCATAGAGCTAACTGCACCCTGTTATGTATTTTTACCTGCTTCGATTGTAAAATGAGTTGACTAGGACAAACCTGTAGTTATCTCAAGCCCTAAACACATCTTCAGCAGTCTTTATAAGTCAGCCATTTGCTGACTTATAATTATCAGGTAAGTTTTGTGAGTTTTCCTCTTTGAAAACAAAATTTCTGGAGGACACAGTCACATGGCAGCTCCCAACGCTTCCCCCTCCCCATCTCCATGGAGACTTTTCCCGTCCGGTGCAGGTCCTGCTCCCGCTGCCCCTTCCTAGCCCGTGTTGGGTCAGCTATACCATACCCAGGGGAAACCTCTCCCTTCCCTGCCTGTGCACAAAGCCCAGCTCGTAGGTGTGAGCCTCCTGAGTCCCTGGACGTGGAAAGCAAGGTCTAGCTCATCCAGTTCTCCCTGCCCACAAGGAGAAGCCTTATTGCTTTCCAGGTAATTCTGCCCAGACCACTTCTTTGCAGAGGTTTGCAGGGGGAGGATGGGGTGAGGTTCGGTGAGGTCAGTGCTACTTTGCTGCTGCTTCCCATTACTGGAAAGACAATTTCCATCTTCTAGCGTAGCACTGTGCTGCTGTTTGACATGTGCAGGAGTTAGGGAGAAGCAACTTTCAGCACCTCAATTAACATGTATTAAAAGCAATCCCCTTTTTACCTTGACCTCTTACGTGAAGGCAGGGTTTGCAAATAGCAAAGCTGACAGCATACATTTACCTTTCTCAGTACAGAACAAAATACCTGTCCATTGCCACTGCTTCCCCTCCCGCTTCCCACTGTGCTGAGGGGGAGGGTTAAAGCAGCGGCCCCTGCAAGGGCAGGGGGACATCAGCGCAGCCCCTGGGGACCAGCCACTCTGTAAAGAGCTGGTGAAGCCAGAGAACGTCTCTGGATTTTGTTGAAATGAGGGGCTTTGTGGTCTGAGCGAGAGCGGGCAGACGCAAGGACCGGGTCAGGAGGAGGGCAGCCCCACGGCCCCTGCCGGCAGACGTGCAGATGAAGATGGGTGGATATGTGCAGAAAGCCCCGGTTTAAAGATGGGCATCATAAATAACCGACCTTAAGGTAAGGATTGAACAGAAGGGGGAAAATAAATGGATCTGTGGTTAAGTCTGATTGGTTTGAAAGCTTCTCTCTGCACATGCTCTTCAAAATAAAGCACTTCTGAACAGGCCTTGCTTATACCGGGGGTGAGGGAGGGAAGGGAGGAGGGAAATCAAGTGGAAGAGAGAGATGCTGTAGCTGACAATGACTGAGAGAGCGAGAACTGCAAGGTAACATGTCATCCATCTACAGGGCAAGATTCATTATTCACTGCTCAGTCACTTGGATCTAAATTTTAAATGTCATCTGGAGTGTTTTTTGAATTCATCAGTTCAAAAGATATTTACTAAGAAGCAAAATATTGTGTTGCTAGTCAGGGGCATCAAGGGCTGTTGTCAAGCTAGAAGCCATGCGACTACATTAGAAATCACTTATTCAGATGTGGCCCTGCAGTTACACTTGTCGTCCCTTAAGGCTTCCCACAGAGGTATCCCAAGGAGTTGCTCGTCCTTTCTAAAAAGTACCCTGTAGACTTCGATCAGACATGAGCAAAGAATGAATGCATTTCACTTGCTGCCTCACACCCTTTTGGCTGCTTTGCACCCTTTCCCACCAGGACAGCCACTACACTCATCCAAGCACACAGAAAATCGCTAGTATATGCTCCACCACACAGAGGTATACATCTGATGATGACATTTTTAAATGACCCTGTGACACTTTTTTAAGCAATAAGAAAAATCTCGGCCACAGTACTTAATGAGCAATTAGAAATCAGACCTGCAAGGAGACCCAGGAGCGTTCACACCTAGGACAAAACACGAGGCTTGGTCGCAGCACGCTCAGGTTTCCAGGGACCTCGGCTCCACCTGCRCCTCGCTCCCTGGCTCGGCACCGGGACATTACCATAATCGCTCCCTTGCTAATGCCCTCTATTTGCATAGTCATTTTCATATGAGCGAAACCATGCCTATCCTTAGGATATTTAAGTTAGACATTGTGTGATGATAATAGCCCTGTAATAGTGTTCATCCATCATCCGTTTTAAATCCTTGCTCTGCCCACTAACCCATCTCCAATGGCTTTGCTTCTCATGAGACACAAATGTTCCCGAGAAGCTTCGAAGAGGCGTGTTTTGCAGAAAACGGAGGGCAGGGGAAGAAGCAAAGCGAGAACTTTCTAGACAGATCTTCTTGCCCCTCAGATTCCAGTGGAGCTGATACCTATCGATGGGTCAATGTCGTGTGATGGAGGTGAAACGTGAGCTGAGTCAGACCTGCAGGTGATGCCTAGCTCAGAGGATGGCATTACTCATTGCATGAAAACCACATTTTTCCTTCTGTGCGTCCACCTCCATTGTCAGCAAGTATAACAAGTCACAGAGATGGTCACACTTAAGAAAAGCAAGGAGATTTAGAGAGCTCTGGCACTTAGTGAACACCACGTATGAGAACTGGAAGAACTATCATGGTGACCCTTATTCCATTTTGGCTGCTTTACCTGTCTCTACTGCTCCAGTTCAAAGCCCATGGCATGAAATAAGAAAGACTCCCATAGACTTTGATATGTTCTGGATCATTCATCACAAAAATAAAGTTTTCTGTGGTTCACTTCAGTTTCTTTCACCACCTACAGATACACAATTTTAGTTCTCCTTTGGCTCTGGGTCTGGATAAAAGATGCTTCCAATTTTATCTGCATCGATTCACTCACAGACTAACAGAATTACAGGGATTAGGCAGCACAGCAATCCTCAGCCCTCCACAGGACCAAAGCCGTATTCAAACAGTAAGCGAGCCTCCAAGGAGACAGCTAGAATATCCTCATCCTCATTTTCCAGAGCAAGGATGGGGAGACACCACCTGCCCTGCCCCTTGCTGTGAGCAAGGAGATGCAGGAGCTCCGTAAAACCTGTGCTCGAGAGCAGTCGAGGGCGGTCGTGGGAGCCGCGAGCTCCACGCGGCCGGCCCCGCTGCCCGGGTGCCCCGACCGCACCGCTGCAGGCGCCCGGCCGCCAGCCGCGCACCTCTCCCCTGCCAGCTTCGGCCCAGCGAGGGTTCCTGCACTTTGGAAAAAAGGAACAAAATATTCGACATCTGTGCCACATGGTTGTTCAAGAGCCATAGATAATGCTAGCGAAGGAAATCGGTGATGATCCCAAGGAAGGAGGGAGAAAGTTGAAGCTGGTCATACTGCTGCATGTATTTACTTGTACAGTGAACTTGGACAAATAAGCCCAAAATGTAGAAACCGCGACTCCAACTTGCAGGACTGAACCGCACAAGATCGTACACATTACGAAGATAAAAAGAAATATAGCCAACAGGCAAACACAGGTTACAGTGGCTGGAGATCATCTTCAGAAGGTGAAATATTCCTTAAATGATGAAGAAGACAATAATTCACAAGAATGAGATTCTCCAGTGAATTATGGGATTCCCCTTCCAATAAGTTAGCAGAAATGCGATTCTAAAATTTAAACGCACTCATCCATCACTGATTCTACTTAAACAGATTTATGGATATATCTATATTTTACCATTTCTGATATTTTTATAGGCCTGCCATTTTAGTTCACTTACAGTGATACTGTGATTTGAGATGTACCGAAAACTACAAAAGAGGGAAATTATCCTCTGGACCCAATTCCCTCCCCACCTTCCCTCATGCTTTATAGGGATGGAAAATATTCTCAAGCGCAAAGGCCAACAGAGCTGACAAAACCATACAACGATGTACAAAGGAAGCTTGAAGTTATTAAGGCACTTTGGGGATGGGAGAAAAGAAAGGTTTTATTAGATTAGCTTGGAGCCCCGTAAAAACCTTCTGTGGCCACGTCCAGGCAAGAGTTGTTAAGGGAAGTTGATGCAATGGGCTCTGATTCAGCAAGGTATCAAGTGCCTAACTTTAAAAGCAGTGTCATTAGCTGCAGTGGTGATTGCTCCAGGAAGTTACTTGTGTGTATTATAGACCGACGCACTCGCTCTTATGCTGGATAAACCTCAAGCCTTTTAACAGTTTTCTCTGATATATGCAAATACCAGAAGTCCAAATGTTCACTCCTCTGTCCTAAACCAAATGCACCTTCCTATTATTTCTATTATCTTTTCCGACCTTCTCCGTCTCATCAGGAATTACATTTAGCATCTTGCTTGCAAGGAAAAAGCAGCAAAGCAACCAACCCCGGTTTGTCAGCCTGCTTCCCAGCGCAGCGGCCTCTGCGTCTGCACACGCACCTGCACACGGACCAACACGTCATGAACCGCTGGCCAGCGCCCGCATCTCACAGACAGTAAAGGTCTCGGTACAATGATGTTTCTGTAATTTGAGAACGGGGAATTGGATGGAGAGGCCTTGCTAATGAGGGAAAGGGCTGCCGCATGACTTCACGCTTAATTAGACGCCTGAGCAATATTCCCTTTGGAGGCTCCAGCTTCAAATTACATTAAATCTAACCCAGCTCTGGGCTCCTGCTGCAAAAGCCACCCCGGCCCCCCTTCTCTCCCAGCCCTGCCACCCGCCCCGGCAGCCTGCCCCGCGCGAGGCTGCGCAGCCGCGCGTGGATCCGGCCCGCTGAGCGAGGCCCGAGGAACCGTGGGGATCGGAACGGCGCTCGCTGCCAGCCGCGCCAGCCGATCCAGCCCGCGCGCGCCCGCACACCCAACGCCGCCGGCAGAGGCAGCGGCTGCAGCCTGCGCTTACGGGACGCGAAACTGTGGGTTTGGGGCATAGGCTCCTAAGCCGCCTTTCACACACACACTGAGAAAAATCTAGTACGTGCTTCAACATAGTCCAGATACCCCCCTGCCACCTTCGTGGCCACCCAAAGCGCTGTCTTAACCCAGGCAAATATATATGCAATGGCCCAAACTGTGCCCACTGGCAAGTCAGGAAGCTGTATTCATCCCTGCTTTATGTTGAAAATCTTTATTTCCAGATATACGGTCACCAGGATCCCCAGTCAGCAGGAGGATTTGCCTGGGTGTGTTTGCACTGATATTTATGAAGTGCGAGGCACGCACTCTAAAACAGGCCAAATGTATGATTTTATTCGTTATTGAATAGTTACTGCTAACGTGAGGTGGCAGGAGAAAGCACTGCAAGAGAAAAGGAAAAAAAAGCTTTCTTAATGTTAAATCGATGATTCATTTACTCTTTTCATGATTAATTGCGACGTATTTGGAACTCTAATGACTTCTGCGGGTGCAATATCCCTCCATCAGGAGGAAAAAAGAGCCAGTTGCAATGGCGATACTGATTTTTCCTCCTGTGTCGGTAAAATGAGGAACTATTTGCTCACCCACGCCGGGTCCTTGGGAGAGCTGTCAGAGCCGATACGTAGCCTGGCCGCTTCGGCGCAGGCAGGCAGAGCCGGTTTTCTGTCAGAACGGCGGATATGTCTATTTGTGGCCGTACAAGTGACAAACGAGCCCAGTGACGGGCTCTTTAGCAGCAATCTGCAGCTACCGGTGGCCTCTGCCGGAGGCTTGCCGGAGTCGATGGCCCCCGGGTGCTCGGCTCTCGGGGGGAGCTCTAGCTTCGGAGAAGCCCTGGACCCAGCTGGTGCCCCAGCCGCCGCATCCTCCCCGGCGCGCGGACACCCCAGGGGAGGCACCAGGCTGCTGGGGTGCTTGGAGGCCACCGGGACAGTCCTCGGCGGCCCGGGTAAGCGGGAGCATGTCGCACCTCCAAGAAGCCACCGCATGAGCCAAGCCGACACCCAGAACGACAGTCTCCTATTGACTTTTTTTAACCTAATTTAGCTGACGCTGATGGTACTGGAGCTCCGTAATGGTGCGCAGAGCCTGGCCGCAGCAGCAGGGTACAATTAGCCTCAGCTTCACGGGGCTGATGTTACGCCGATGCCGTGCTCGATCCCTGAATATCAGCATTCGTCTTCCCAGAGAGCTTAATTTTTCATTGCCTTCTGCATTTCCTTGCACTTCAAATACGTCCCACACAAAATACTACCGAATCTCCTCGCCCCCCCTAAAAAACTCTGCACCGGACTCGATCCGTGTAATTGTCTAACGATCCTGAAAGCATCACGTGCAGACGCCGACAGCTGGTGACGTCAACGCTTCTCGGCCGTCTGTCACTGATGACAGGCAAAGGCACCACCTTGGCTACACGACTGCCCGAGGCCTGGCCTGTCCCTGCGCTGCCAGCGGGACAGCCAGCGCCGAAGGTGCTCCCCGACCCCAGGCAGCTCCAGCCTCTGCCCCGCTCCCAGCAGCGTGCGGTAGATTTTAGACACACACGATATGTTTTTAGATATGTCTGACTATTGCAGTGCTGTGCACAGAGAAGTGCCATTTACAAGTTGCATGCAATAAAGCAATAAAAAACAGTAACCGCTGCTCAGAGTCAGGGTGGGGAAGAGCCATCTACCCATCTGCATTTGGGCAGAGTCTGGCCACTTCTCAGCGCACGGCCTGGAACAGCAAATAGGCGAGCTCACCCGCTGCCCGGTGAATACAGCATTGCACCGCCCGAGGACTTCCCTAGCGCCCCGACCAGCAGGATCAGCTGTGCTTTTAGAGTAAAGCCCAGCTTTCTAACTGACTTGCTTTGAAAAATGTGACGAAACGCGTCCTGCCTTTTGCCCGGAGCTCGGTGCTGCAAGCCCGGAGGTCTCGCAGTGGGTTTGCTGCCTGGGGACAGCTGCGCCCATCGCCGCACAGCCGAGATCTTGCTTAGGATCTCCCAGCGGGTCAGAGCCCAAAGCCATCACCGGGCCACAAAACAGCCCTTGTGTTCCTCCCCGGCGGGCCCCGGAGGCATGACGATATCAGTGCCCTTCCCCCTGTGCTATTTTCTGTATTTTTATTAGGGACGACTTCTCTGGCGGGTATGTCACACTTCATAAAACACCCAAAACCGAATTTTTTAATCCAACTGTTAGTCGTTCACAGTAGGAGACTACTGGGGAAGGATCTCAGATCTAGTAAAGTCAATAAACTCCTCGCCGCTGACGGCACCGACTGTCGGGTCAGGCCTGGGCGAGCTGGGGTGGGGGGTCCGTACGGCGCGCTTCCACAAACAGCTTGTTATGCACAGTCCTGCCTAAATGCTTGCCACGTTTAGTGAATTTAAGATCCAGGCTTAGAGGAAGAGTACTCAGGCAAAAAGCATTAGGCTCCAGAAATCCTACGTTAACTATCCCCCCCTCCGCCCAGCCGCCCATCTCACCCTTTCCGGACTGCCTCAGCACAGGCTAGCAGCTGTTCTGGGTCGCCTCTCCATCAAATTATGACCACTAAAGATCATTACGATCAAAACATCAACAGTAGCACTTCACATCAGAAAAAGCACATACAGAAAAATGCTGCACAACATCTTGCAGGCTTGTATCAGTATCAGAGGGAAAATAAGAACGGCGCTAGTGATGACAGCCTGCCCCATTTAGAAATTTTCTTCAAAGAAAAATTCTGCTTGTTTTAAAATCATCTTTCATTTTAGCCTTATATTAAAGGCTAGACTACTATATAATTTTCATCCCCTGCACAGCTGCGAAGAACCCTTTCACTGCATACGGAAACCCGATGTAGGACTGCAAACGTATTTAATGAAAATGCAGAAGCCGCTTCGTCAAGACAATCTCAGCTGATGCTCCTGTGCTCTAGTTGGTGGAAGAAATACTTAGGTTTGACTGCAAGAGTGATATAAAGGAATTTCAGAGAGAACAAATAAATTAAGTGATGTTTATGCTAGTATTTATTTAAGTCCTGAAGATGACTTACTCAGAATGTAGTCACATAAATTTTTGGAGAAGGTATAGCAAAGATTAATTGAAATATTAAATCAATTTTATGACTATAGGGGAAAATGCAGTTCATCCCTGTTTGTCACTGTGTTCAATAAAGCACTACAGCTTAAGACTTTGATTTACAAAGAGTGGAGGGAAGGACTCGAACACGAGGATGCTGCTGCGCGTCTCCAAATTAAAAGATTTGTGTAAAAAAAAAAGAAGTAATTTTTATCTACTGCTATTAAACTGGCACTACATGATATATGCAAAAGATATAAAGATTAAAACAGACATACAAGGCGAGACTTTCAGCATCCTTCCGACGCGGCCTGACTCTGTTCCCTTTGCATTTCCAGTGCAAGGAGGGGGGAGCCGTGCTCACCACATTTCTAAAACTCACGCTGTATTTTAGGTATATCCCTCAAGATTTCTCCTGTTCACCTGATGCCCTGAGAAATAACCCAGGGGGTTAGAAGCTACAACTACAGCAAGACACAGCTCACGTCCAGTGCATCACCACCTGCCCTTGTGCTCAGTGAAACGGCTGAAAATACCCTGGCCGTAACAAAACACAAGCACTCTCGGAGAAATCGGGAGGGAAATTTCTGGCAGAACCGAACGACCCGTGTCCCGCCTCCGCAGGGACGCCTCGGCACGGGCTGGTGCCTGAGCAGCCCCAGATTTGGGGGATTTTGCCGGGTGCCTATCTGTGCTCGCTTTGTGAGCGGGGTACAAGCGCTGGCCCGGTGCTGGTGCCCAGCTCGGTTTGCAAGTCGCTCAGGAAGGACGGGCTCCCGCCGCTCTTGGTTGCCCATTTCAATAAAGGGGCAGTTGAAGAGCTGATCAGATATGAAAATATACTTATTGCAGAAGAAGAGAGGTGATCTTCAGCCAGGCACCTTACAGCAAACACCTCTGTGCTTCAGCTGTGTGCAATCGAGCCAGCACCAGCCCTGAACGGGGAGACGACGCTGGCTGGAGCCTCCGAGAGCCCCCGAGAGCCTCCGAGAGCCCCCGAGAGCCCCCGAGAGCCTCCGAGAGCCTCCGAGAGCCCCCTCCGCTTCCGCGCCCAGCGAGCAGCCTGGAAGGGGGCTCTCACCGCCCTCGACTTGTCCTCAGAGCTGGTGCAGGAAAGTGGTTTGGGGCTGCTGCTTTCCCGTACCGCGGCGTACGAGCTGCCCTGCCAGGGCAGCGAGCTCCCGGCACGCGGTTGGGCCCAGGCTGGCTGAAGGCGGCTCTCCGGACCGGGTTTCCACCTCGACACGCAGAACAGCAAACCTTCCTGTTCAGTAGTCCCCGTAACCCGCAAGCCCACCCTCCAGTTACAAAGGTGTGCAAAAATACAAAGCTATTGCAAGCTATTACGAGTTTGCACAGCTTATCTATCTGCCACATAGTTATGAGGGTAATGCAGCTGGGACCCAGGCACTGGTTTTATAAGCTGTTCCACAAATGGAGGCCAGCGTGCTGCGGTTTCTGAGTGAGCTCTCTGCACACGTCGCTACTGTAAGCTCTTATCACCACCCGCAGCAGATGCACGTGTCAGTAAGGTTTTCCCCCGTACGAACTGCTGCTTGTACGGGAGCAGGTGATTTTTCCAGTCAAGCCGCTGTCGTCGCGCTGCCTTGAAGCTCTCGGAGAAGGGCCCAGCCGGGCCAGCGAACCGCCAGGCCAGGCAGACGTATGCATCTGTACGTCCGTAGGTGTATGCATCATTTTGGGGGGTGGAAGAGAGAAATGAGGTAGGGGATCACTGCTCAGGGATTTTTTGGGACTGCAATGTCAATGCTTAAGCTTTATGTAAATCCTGCTCTTGATACCTTCATTGCTCCCGGGGCTTGGTGCTCCTGGTCTCATCTAGCCCTAATCTGCGCCTAAGACACAAACCTCTGCCCCCTCCCCTGTGCCGTGACCCTGTCAGGCCCTGCGCTGCACAGTCACTGCTAGCCTGTGGCACCGCTGTCGGAAGCTGCTGGGAAAATACGGTATTTTAGTTTCAGAAAACTCTAAAACAAGTTTATGAATAGGAAAGACCTACAATATTTTATGATCCGTTCTCTGCCAGGGGACCTTGGGTCTGTAGCGAGTTCATTGATTTTTGGCTTAGGTATAATCCCACAATAACACATGCACGTCCTGAACTGTGTAATAGCTTTAATTGACTTTGTGGAACTAGTCTCAGCACATAAAGCAAAATTAAAGCTCTTCCCTTCTGGGTGCTGGTGCATGCAGCCTCAAGATTTTTTGATACTAGATGCTCACAGAGTCTAAATCTCTATCGCAAAGTCACTGGACTCATTCTCATCCATGCCAGGTACGAAATTTGGGTTCGGGCTGGCACAGGGGGGTCATAGCAATAACAGAGCCCTGTGGGACCAGAAGCCGCACACAAACATCCAAGGGCTTTTTGGTCTTCGGATGTTTACTGAAATGAAGTCACCGTTAAATGTAAACAATATTTAGCTTAAAAATGGGCTTGACATTTTCAGGAAGCAGCTCCAGCACAGATGGAAAGAAAACTGAAAACCTCTGCACTGTGTTTAGGTTAAAGCAGCTGCAAGTACATTTTAAAATAATAGCTGGCGAGGTAGCGCACAGCGACCGTGCGACAGGCGCCAGCCTGCGGCGATCCATCAGGGGGAAACCTTGAAGCCTGGAAAGAAGGGAAAACCAATAAATCCCCAGAATAAATATTGAAAGAGGAGAAAGAAGGAGAGAGATTTCATTTTATTACATCATTTGATGTCACGAGCATGCACAGGGGGAAAGATTTAGTTATTTGTGTTTCCCACGGGGGCTGATTCTGTAAACAGGCAGACAGGGGCTGGAAAATTCAAGCTGCAGAGAGAAAAGGTCAAGGCACAACAGACCTGTGTTTTCAGATACAGCGATAGAGCGGCCGGAGCTGACGCCGGTGCGAGTCCCTGTTGGATTCTCCCCGGTTATGGCTGGGTTATGCAGCTGCCCTGCCTGCGGGAAAGGTGCATGCACGGCCGCGGCTTCGCGGCAGGGCTCTGCGGCGGCGGCGATGCCGCAGGTACGCTGGGGATCCCGCGCTCATGCGCTTCGCTCACCGCTTTCCCAGGAGAGCAGCTTTCCCCTGCGTGCTCCCAGACCACAATCCGGGCATTTAAATGCCCAGACAATACATCTGTTGATCTAACCGCTCTACAGCAGGTTATTCTTGTTCTCACTGCATACACGCGGGGCTGTAAAATGGCTCTGCCGATGTTCTCCCAGCCGTCAAAGGCTCGCTCCGAAATTCAGAGGTCCTGGCCGTCGGCCTGCGGTTTTGAGATGAAGAGCTGGGTCTGTGTGGGCAGCCCCGCGGCAGCGGCACGCACAAGGGTTTCAGACCAAAGGCTGGGCTCTGTGTCAGACTACGGCAGCTTTTACTAGTGCTGTTTTCCTTGGTGCAACCAAACACCACGTGCTCTGGGGCACCAGGACTTTCCCGACAGCCGCGCTGACGCGGTGGGCGCTCCCCTTCCTCCCTGGCGTTGTTTTTTTTTTAAGGCTGGTCACCCTTGTCTTCTCTGCTTAAATGACAGGTTATCTGCAGGCCTCTCTCAAGCACGCACAGTGCTAAGCACACAGGTGCCGTGCTCTCATGGAGCACGTAGCCATGACCATGAAGAGCGGGGGGAATAAGCATTCACAGTGCTGATGTAGCGACGTACGTCACGACGGGCTTAATTTACACACACTGACTCATCCTATTAGTTTCAAGAGAAGTATTCGTTGCATTTAAACACATGCCTTGGACGTTGCACGATCACAACATACAGACGCATGACCTGAGCATATTTTGCGGTGGGCACGTCCTAAGTTTCACAGTCTGCACCAAAGAGAAGCAAACCAGAGTGCAGCTGTGTAGCAACAACTATTTCCTCTGATCCTCTATGGAGCTGCTGTAAAAGCTGTTGTTATTATATCAGTACATATTAATAAAATAATAATAACATATACGATCATATAAGGATAATTAATAAGTCAACATATAAAACTTCTCTTAATATTTTCTCGAATTGCCACTCTTCTCCCGGGTGCGTCTCCGCAGCGGATGGGCTGAGCCTCTGTGCGTCGTAGTGGAGCTCGTCAGGGGGAATACGCTGGGGTTTGAAGCCACCTCTGCTCTCAGAGCTGCCCAACCGCTCGCTTTTTGTTACCGCTGCTGTTCACAACTACATGTCACGGTCTCTTATTTAATTAGCCATGGGTTAGCCCAGGGGCACCACCGGGCTGTGGGGGCGACTGGCTGGGCTGTAAGTCTCGTTTGGGCAACGCATAGCCAGGCAGCACGAGGACCACTGCGCTTGCTTTAGCCTGGAGGTGCACAGGCAGGAGACCCCGGCAGCTAATTAATTGGGCTGTGGACCTATTTAGTGAGGAACGAAAGAACAGGGAAGCTGTCCTCTGCGGGGAGGGAAAAAGCAACCCCCCCCAGCAAAAAACCCCAAGGGAAAGCAAAGGGGAGTGGAGAGGGGAGGGGGCTGGGAGTCCCCAGCTCGCCCCGTCCAGCTGCTCTGACTCGTCGTCAGGTGCATTTGCAGTTTTACGCTTAAGCGCCCAAACTTCGGGAGTTTCCACGACCTCCTCGCTTGCAGGCTGTCCCCCTACAGCTGTGGGCTAGCTATATTAAAAAAAAAAAAAAAAAAAAAAGGAAATGGCGTTTGCTATTGCCATACTAGTCACATAGAAGCAGATCATCTTTCACAGCGCTGTCAGGTAAAGTCAAACTGCTTCTCCGGGAGATTAGGGACGGATTAAAGTCCTTGCACTCAGGGATGTATATCTGTATTAATCTCAGAATTATTTGTCAAACATGCACAATCTCTGCAGCGACTTGTGGAATACGCTCTGAAAGTCACCGCTTAAAATGAGTCAAGAACTCTCTATTTCATGCTTTTAAAGCAAATGCACAAGCTTCTCCTTCCTTGCCCTAAAACGCAGCTCTGTTATTTTTCACGGAAGAACAGATCTCCGTTTGCTTTGGAACTGCATGTAATGGTGCTGCCGATGGCAGAGAAGGCAGCTGGGAAACTAGAAAGCAGGAGTTAATGCATCTTCGGACAAGTCCGCAAAGCACAGTCACTGCTTGGAGAAAAGGAACAAGGCCACGTCAGCACTGACAGCTCCTGCTGTCCCTGCTAAGAAGGTCGGGAGCAGCCGACGAAGAGATCGCGTCGACAGCTTCTCCCACCACAGCAGATCAGCAAGCTCCTGCTTGGAAAAGATGTCCAAAAGCAACTTTAGGCGCATCAGAAGTGCCCAAATGTGGCTTGTCTCTGACGTTCAGAGAAGATGCCTCAGCTCCGTTCCCCGAACCTGTGCCAGCTCCTGCAGAGGGGTCCCGGGCGCTGGAGCAGCCCGTGGACATCTCCGCTTTGTGCTGCACAGGACCGCAAAGCTGCTGGGGGCTATGGCGGGCTGCCCCTGCGCGAAGGGGTATCGCGGGGTGACCGCTGTCTCCCCGCCACGTGGCTAGGGCCAGAACCAACAAACCACGGCCTCAGAGGACAGAGCGGGGACAGACTGCTCCAGGCCCTGCCTAGCGATGGAGGACACGTTTAATTTGGCTGCACCTTTATCTGAGATGAGGTAAAGAAACACGTTCCGATTATTTTTCACATTTACCACACGTGATGGCATTTGCTCTCGCTCACACACGAGAAGGAAATACTCCGGATAACCTGGCTGTGATCCGGTAAGTAAGTTGCGATAGGCCCCCTCCTTTGGTACCGCCACGTGTTCTGCCTCGGCAGCCCCTGGCAGACGAATCGATACCTTGCACGCGGCGGGCGCTGCGGAGAGGCTTCCCTTGCCGCCGGCCCAGCGAGGCTGCCAGGCGCCCGCAGAGCGGCAGGACCGGCTGCCTCGCTGCGGCGAGCAGCCACCGGCCTGTGGCCTTGGGAAAAACTAGGCTAGGTGGCAGGGCAGGACATGCTGGGGGTGTTCTTCTTAGCCAGAGAAGTCACAAGCGCAGAGCTCAGCGCAGCTCCCGGCCTGGCCCGGCGCGCGGGGCAGTGAGCGGGGCTCAGCGAGGCCCAGGGCAGCCCTGCGCGGCGGTAACGCGGCGGCGGCACAGCAGATGCGCAGCAGAGGGATGCACGATATCGCCTCAGCTCCGACATTTGTGCTATTGCCTGAAGCGTGCAAGCAGGGCTGAGCCTGGCCTGCTGCCTGGGAGCGCCCGACTGCAAACCAAACAGGGGCCTGGGCAGCGACGAGGAAAAAGCCAATTAGCTGATATGCCAGATAACGGGATCCCCAGAAACAACCGGTGGAAGCAATTTTCCTTAGAAGAAAAAAAAAGGGGGGGGGGCAGAAAGGAAAACATCTTTAATTTAATCAGAGAGCAAGTTAAAAATAAATATATATATATACGCAGAATCCGTGGAGGATGAAGTGAGGCTGGGTCGGGGCAGGCAGGAGCCGGCTCCCGGCGGGGAGCGGTGGAGATGCTCGGCAGCGGGTGCCTTCGCCCGGGGACACAAATATAATGCCCCAAAGCGTTTTGAAAAATTACGCTGCTTAGCTGCAATCCTGAATTTTTGCCAGCAATTAAAGAGAAACCACTGTAATTTTTTTATCGTAAATCCTTGTAATTAAGAAATCATCCACAATTTGTGGCCTAGCTTCCCCCAGAGCAAACAGATACTACGGCACATTCATAGCAGTCTTCTCAGCTACTGGTGATAAATAACTTGCTCTTTTCCTACCAAGCCGACTTGGATCGGGGGCACTGCCTTGGGTTTACGACCGGCCCTGCTGCCCCGGCGTCGGCGCGGAGGATTGCTGCTCCGCTATCACGGCGGGTTCATATCCCTCTTGGCAGGAGACCGGCACGGTGCAAAGCTCTTTCTTCAGAGGGGGACGAGGCCACAAAGGACAGGCCGTGCCTCGGCAGTGGCGCCAAGCAGTAGCATAAATCAAATGAGTTTTAGGGATTTGACAAGACTTTTTAACGTGCGCTGGCAACGAACACCTTGGGTAAACAGCCGAGGACTTTCCTGAAGGAAAGGTCACAAACGCTTCTGACTGAATTCAGACCCTCAGACTGTTACTGAGGTGGAGATACGAGACGTGGGGGCTCGTTGTGCTGGCTGCCGTACCGATGCACTGACCCAAGTGGGATCCCCAGGTGTTACGCCATGGTTTAGCCATGGGAGCCATCATTAAAGCCTGCGATGCTCATTATGCAGCTAAATTCCTGGTCATCGCTTTGGAAATTGAATATGGCGCGGGCCCCGCTCCCTGCGCGAGCTACCCTATGCAGCCCAGGGACTTCGGACAGCCCCGCGCTCTCGCCGTGGCCCCGGCTCTGCAAGCGGCTCTCTTCCAGGCAACTCTGCAGCGCGCAGGAAGCCTAATGCTGTGCAGCCTCCTCGTTAATGTCTTATTTATAATTGATGTTGCATTGTTTACTTTGGAGACTTGCGTTCATCAATGCCACTTCGCTGCACGGAGCAGCTGCAATGCTTCTGCCTCCTCCTGCGGCTCCCGGGATGAGTCGTGGTGATAAATGAGCCCCGGGAAAGGATGATTTATGGCGCTGCTGCCTCAAGGTGCACTGCGGATCCTTTGGTACAAATTAAACCCTGCTTAAAAGTCCTTAAATTTTTCAGGGTGACCTTCCTTCTTCCCTGTCACAAGTCTCATTATAAATCACTGGAACCCTTTAAGTTCCTTTTTAAAACATTATTTTAACTTAGGGTCTCATCTTCCCATTTATTTTCCCTGCGAAGTCGCACTGGGCCTCAGCCACCGTTGGCTCAAAGGGACCCACAGTGCCCGGCCAGCAAAAGGGCCACCTCTGAAGGGGAGAAGGCCGTGCTGGCGGCACATGCCCACCAGGGATGGACACGGCCCGCGCGCCGCGGCCGGCTGCATCCCGCTCCGGCGTGCTTCGCGGCAGCTGCCAGTCACAGCGGGACACGCACGCAACCCGACTGCCGAGAGGCAAACGGCTGCCAGAACAGCGGCTTTGACATCCCGGGAAGCAAAGCTAGCAATTATGCCGCAGAGATCGCCCATCAAGTCCGTGCTTTAAGCGCTGCTGGTAGCAGCCCGTACCGGCGGGGCTGTGACGGGGAGACGGGGCGAGCAGCTCCCCCTCATCGCCGCTTAACTCTGGCCCCGTTTCCTGCTGGACTGTGGCAAGCTGACACGTACCTCTGCCTTCCCGTCCATACAGTTGCCTTTTTGTCTCGGTTAATTAACATTTCTAGGCCGCTTTGAAATTTCCAGATGGGAAGTGCTACAATATTTTTTCCTAATATTTGTGCAACATTAGAAAAAAGAGTTAACAGCGAAGGCAAACAGTCCTCTGCAGCAACACAGAGCTTCACGCATCAACCTGCAACAAGCAGGCTCTCCTTTCGTGCTCTGAAGGGTGTCTCACCAGCTAAGGGGCGCGTGTAGGAAAAAGCATGTGGTGTCAAACCAAGACCTGGCAGCGCAAGTGCCACCTTGCAGCCCGGCTCCCCTGGACCAGCCTGCCTGCTCTGCCCACACCCCGGAGCGGGAGGTATCTCCAGCCCTACCCCTCACGAGGGGTCTCTTCCCCTCTGGGATCTCACGCTGCAGTCCCACAGCAGCCTCGGGCTAAACGGTCTTTCGGTCTGGTACGGCATGTTGCGCAGAAACCTTGTGACTGTCGGAAAGTTGCTAAATCTCCGGCAAGTGGAAGGCGTGGGGCTGCACAAGCTGCTCCGGTCACGAGGACTCTGACGAGCCCCCGTCCGAGGTTTCGGAGCAAGGGGTGGGAAAAGAGCTGAAGAAGAAACAAGGCTTTGGAGGCTGCTACTTCCGCAGTCCCTGCGAGGGGCTGGAGAGGACAAACGGGCTTTGGTGGACGGTGTTTGTACAAGTGCTGCGGAGGTCACAGGAAGCTGGCAGCAGCTGGCAGCAGCTGGCTTTGCAAACCCTCTAGCTATGATACGCGGCAGGGAAAGGGAAACCAAAGACTATCAGGAAGCTGTTTTCATGGTGAAACCACTAATCATCTGGTCAGCAGTGCTTGCGCACGCAGCAAGGATGAAGCTTGAGAAAGATGTGAGGTTTGCTTCAACGGAGGATACCTTGGCTGTTACGAACATAAGGGATATTCAGTGAGATCAGGATTTGGCTTGTGGCAGAAAAGTGATGCTTCTAGGAAAAATATTGCAAAATGCAGGCAATTTCCATTAATGAGAACAAGATATTCTGTCCCAAGATACAAAAATGGCAAGTCATTCTGTCTAGAACAAGCATGTATAAGGTATAACCTGGGAAATAACAGCTTTGGGGGAAACTTGCAGGAGTACTCGAACATACCTGAGAGACACCTATCATAGACTGAAAACAGGTTTTAAGTTATATGTTATACTGTAAAATTTTTCTCCAGGTCAAGCTGAAGGATTCCTATACAGGAATACATAGAAATATATATTAAATTATAAAGAATTAAATATATAAAGAATTACATATATGATGTACGAAAATAAAAGGTTAAGTTTGGTCTGAATTGCTACTAAGTGAAGCCATAGAGGTTTTGGGTGCAAGATCCTACTTCTCCAAAAAGGGCTCATACATTGATGGGAACATCCCGTCTGGGGAAATGCCTAGATGGGGAAATCACTTGCTGAAAAGCCCTTGAACCTCACCTCCCTGTAAAATTTTCCTAGCAGCAGATACTTTGTTTTTCTCAGATAAGATGTATTTGGTTTCCTTCCCATAAGCATGGGTTGTTGCTGATGAGTAGCAGAAGCAAAGGACCTGTTTCGAATTTAAATCCAATACAACCCCATTAGTAGGTGTTTAGTAGGACACTGGTGAGTTACGGGCAGCGGCAGYGCGTAACGACGCTGTGAAGTGCTGCGGGACTCTTCCTGAAGATAAGGGGCTGAACTGCAATATACCCCCTTGTATTAGAGTAATAACATTATCAGAGAAGATGGATGTGAAGCACTTGGATGCAATGGCCATATTCTCCTCTAATTGCCGCCGGGCACAGGCGACGTAAGGCATGGCAATAGCTCCAGGCCGACGTGACAGCGGGGGAAGAGCCTGGCTCAGCCCTGCTGACACAGCTCGGGCCAGTAAATGCCTCTAAGACAAAAAAAGTGCATTATTCTTTATACGGCACCATTCTCGGGCCCTTCTCAGACCAGAAAGTAAAACAGACTAACAAATAAATGATGAAGCCTTTGAAGAGGATAATAGATGGCATAAATCATACAGTATCCTAAGCCATAAATAGAGAATCAGGTGATTTTGAATAATATGCATTTTTGCATATAGTCTGCAGAGCAGCCTATAACACACTCTTACACTAGTATTAAATTTTACTGAAAAGAAGGAAGGGGGTATTTAGACAGATGATTAAAAAACATCCAATTATCTTTATTTTAGAAATCATGCCACATGCCATGCCTCAGAGTTAAACCAATCTCAGATGACTAGGAGTGAGGGCGATTTTTTTTCCCGGCACATTACGTGCCTCGGCCCTGGGTACACGACCGCGGGTGGCTCCGGCCACTGCGGCGCTGGGAAGGGCGGCCCGGGGCTGCGCTGGTTCCCGTCTCCGGGGCGAGCTTCGGGCGGCAAAGCAGCGAGGCTCCCAATGCCTCCTTTGGTCTTAGGGTATTTTTCCGATACCAACTGTCAAAACGAATTTCCTGGGTAGTTACACGCACGTCGTATGGACTCACACTCGAGCCCCGCTGCAATTTGGCATTAGTTAAATGTACCATTAAAGCAAAGCATTAGCTAAAAAGCTCCTCGGCAACTCTCCGCCCTTGAAAAGCATTTGCTGAGACCATATTACGTCCCTGATTGCCTTCACGGCGTTTTCTGCGGTACTTTTTCCTTCGACTGATTGGAATTCTGCGATAAAACAAAGCCTAAAAGGAAACGGGCTTCGCCTTCCCTGGAGGGTGACCTTGCGAGGAGAGCTGTTGTGTTTCATAAATAATGAAAAATTAGATATATAGGCTAAACCAGTGAGGAAAGTATTTTATACGATTTTCAAGGGCTGTAAGTCCAAGAAGAGCTGATGTCTATCAGACTGTTATATAAATAGTCTTGTAATGAGGAAGAGCATATAAGATCCAAGCTAGATTTCTGCTTTTTAATGAGATAGGAGAATATATTACTTCAGAATTTAGAGGTTATTTTTCTTTTTGAAATTCAGATCTGGCTTTATGAATATTTTATTTAAAAAATCCAGATGATGGTAATAAGCTTTCAAATGCTATAATGTTTCTCTTTAACATGTAAGTATATTGTTGACAAACCTAATTTTTTCCAGAAAAATCACTTCAAAGTTACTGATATCCTTTTAAAAACTAAATTCAATCTCAGTTCATCCACTGATTTTTTCCAGTACAGAAGCTTTCTGTCACTGTGAAATTAGTAGAAATCACTAACAGCCCGGCGAGAATGAGTGCGGCTAGAGTCCATGTCGGACACTTCGCACGAGGAAGTTTCATGTGCACCAAAACTGTATTTTGTGAACAAGTTTGCATCCAAATTGGCACTGCACTGTTTGGAAAGAGGAAACTGCCTCATTTACCAAGCACCTTCTGATGTGTTCTGTGACTGAGTTAATATTTTATTACATTGTCAAATAAGTTTTGCACTGTAAACTTATTAAAGCAATATGTTTTATTGCTTTATTGGGAATTCATTTCAAAAGGATTTCTCTGGTTGGAGCTGGATCAATAAGTGCATTTTGCAGAATATGAACGTTTTCTTTTCAGTTGGAAACAGCAGAGATTGCTTTAAGATTAATTTCAGCCGCAATATTTGGAGAACGCTAAAACAAGCAGGCACAGGGTTCAGCCCCAGCCGCTGCTTCACCAAACGTGGAAACAAAGAACTTTTTTCCCTGCTTGACCAAGGTATCGCAGGGGGATCTGGGCAGAGGCCTGCAGTCGCATTTTGGTCAGCTCCGAGACGCAGGTTCAGGAGCGAGGAGGACGGCAGACAGGCACACGCGGCCAGGCGCCTGAGCGGCGCGCAGCCTGAGCCGCGGCCGCAGCCAGCCGGGCTCAGAACGGCACGAGTTTCTTAAAAGCGGGAACGCGGCTTTGCAAGCAAGTCAGAAGTTTCAGTTTGCATTTCCATCGCGTGTTCAGCAAGCTCCCCCCCCCCTTATTTTAAACCTTTCATTCCATAGGAAAAACAAATAATTAAAAATCCATCTGAAATCAATTAGCCATCTCCCCACTTCCATAAGAGAGAAATCACACGTTCTAATTGTTTAAAATACTGATTTCCTGCGCTGGCCTGAGGCCGCCGAGTCAGGCCCTGCGTTCTACCCCCGCCGCAGGATTCGGCCCCGGTCAGGTCACTTCTTTCCTCTGAGCACCAGCTTCCCCACGCACAAACAGGGGCAGCGATGAGACGCGCTGTGCAGGAATGAGGGTTTCGTTATTTCCTCGTGTTCTTTCGTGCTGTCTCAGCCATTCGCTGGAACCCATCGCCGGCATTCGAAGCCAGCACACGTTGTGGAACAGCGTACACATCCCCTCCACGGAAATTAAAGACTCCTCCCGAAATCTGCGATTCCCCTGACCTACCCGGCTGCCTCTTCCCCGCGTAAGCCGCACCGAGCCCGGCGCGCGACACCTGCGCCCAGCCGACAGACGGGAGGATGGAAAGATGCTGCAGTTCAGGCTTTCACATCGTTCGCTGGGTGAATTCGGCGCTCCTACCGCACTCTGCATCCCCCAGCATCTCCCGCAGGAGGTCGCACGGAGCTTCAGAGGCGCTGGGTATCGCCCACAGGGAACCGAGACCACCTACCCCTCTTGGAGAAGCGACTTCATGTCGTAGCAGTGCTGCGATGCGATGTGCTGTTGTTCCCGTGTCGGGGGACACATCGCCCCACACGCCGCACGTCGGGACCGAGGCGAGGGAGCTCCTCAGCCGCCTCGTGCCCAGCTGCACGGCCGGAGGCCACCCACAGCCTCCTGGCGGGACCTCGGGTGGCCTCTCCCGCGCTGACAGCCTCGCCTCGAGTCAACACCCCGCTGTGTGTCTGCACGAAAAAGTGCTTAACAACGTCGGTTGTGAGTCTGCTGTTCTCTCATTTCCACTCGCGCTCCTGGTCCTGCTATCCGGTAGACATTACCTACAGCAAATTAAGAATTTATACACTTCAGGAAAATCTTGACTGGAGACTCATGGCGGGGAGGGCTGAACAAGGGCTTTTTCATTAAAATTTTTCATTTCGCTTATAGATTGAAAAACGTACGAGCCGGTTTCTCTGGGGAAGAAGTAATTTCTAACTCTTTAATAAGCACTATTTATCAAAGACATATAACGTGAGCCGTCTGCCTGATGTAGAGCGCACGGTCTGCAAACGCGGGGCCACGAGCCTCTGCCTTCACCCGGGGGCAGGCGGCTACGTCCCCCGCGAGCGGCAGAGCCCGCGCCCCCCATACGCCCCCCATACGCCCCACCACCGCCGCCTTTCCTCCCTCCCAGCGCGGCACGGCGTCGGCCCGCAAACAGAAAGACACCACGCGGCAGGTCACCACGAGTAAAATCACCAAAAGCGGCACACTGGACTGAGCCGAAGCAGGCCAGAAATCCTAGTTTTCATTGAAATTTTCATTTCTGCCATCTTTATATCTTTATAGCAGATATATTTATGGAGCTGACTTACGATAAAGGAACGTAACTTTTCTACATGTAGCCACGGTAAATATTTGTAGAGTTTAAACATAATTAAATTGACCCATAAAAGCTTCATTATATTTCCAGAGTCAGAGTCTCAATATAATGGAAAGCTCCTTCCATTGCTATTACCTTGTAATCAGATTACTTATCTGATCCACTTCATTTATCAAGTGCACCAGAACTGATCCGCAGCATAGAGGAGCTCTTAGTCATTTCTCAGTCTCTGGGGAGGTTTATCTGTGCCTCCTCTTCCTCACTTCTTCATTTGCTGCAGACATCAAAACAGCAAGCTGCAGAGCACTGCCTCTGCACAAATCTCGAAGACCTAGCGAGAGGGATATTAGGCACATTCACTCTTAAACATCAGTGTCTTTCTTGACATTAAAGTTGGAAAAATGGAACAATTATTTTTGCATTAGCAAGTCATACTGACAAATTCCCTCTGCGCCCTCTTACTGTCATGCCAAAATGAATCATCAGCATCTTATTAAGGTGCCCAGGCTACCCCATAACAGTAATAAAGTGCAAATGTATCCCAATTATTCATTTACTGACTGTATGAATATTCAGGATTAAGAAGCAGTAGCTGAGCTCACTACGGTAGGTTATGAAGGACACAGCTGAGTGTCCCATCTTATTTCTGAGACGACTTAAACCTTATTCATATCTTTCCAGTATCCACAGATGATAATTCACTGGGACAGCACCTATTCTGTGACAGGTACAAACACATGCAGCTGTAGAGGTCTCATCCACATGTTTCTTGGAGAGGAATCTACCCCAGTGACAAGATGGATTTCAGGGAAAAACCCGGCTGTGCTGCCAAAGATACAGATGCTGAACCAGAATGACATGGACTTGGACATTTATACTATTTTTCATCTGGATTTCGAAAGTACTAGGCACCAAATGCTTTTTTACATCTGCTCAGCAAAAGCTCTTTCCGTTTTGCTTTTGGTAGTAGGTAAATGCATTTATGTTTCCATATATTATTTAGTCACTTTTACTGTCTCTTCCTTCCTCCTCATCTCCACTCTAGCCCAGCTTACCTTAGGGCTGCGTGACCTTGCAGAAACACTCCCACTCCATTTAATGGGATGGTGCAGTTAAATTTTGGAAAAAGAGTTGGCACCGAAATGGTCACCAACGTTAACACAGAAGACTGCTGCTGTGAAACAGATGCCCTTTCCTGAGAAACGAATGCAACCAAAATTGTGAGCAATGACCATACATTTGTGCACATGTATGTATGGCTCTCTATCTACTAGAGTGCTTTGTCCTCTGATGGTCAAACACGCATGAAAAACATACCCTGCTTCTCCTTCTTGACTCTCTGGGAACTGGCTTGAGGTCCCTGGCAGTGTCTGGAGAGACACCCCTACTCTGCAGAAGGGTAGCAGCGGAGGGCTGCTAAGCTGCCATAAGCTTGTACTTGAAAGGAAATATTCTTGTTCAAAGAGCTGGCTACTGCCCAGAGCAAACCCCAGGTGGGCGAGCGAGCAACTGATCTCCTGTCAGAAAACTTAACTGCCAGCCAGAGATGAAAGAGTGAGAGCCAAGGCTTTGGACAGAGGAGTCCTTACAAAGGGTGCTATTGCTGTTACGGAGCCCTGGACCCAAAAGCAAAGCTGCACAGAAAGAGATGGGGGCAGAGAGAAAGTGTCCCAGCCTGCTTAGTGTCCTGGAAACGGAGACGGGGACTTACATGTAGCTCTTGCAAGGCTCAAAATGCAGGGGGATTGGGTTAAATGTTCTGCTCAGCCTGTGCCTCGTTTGCTTCAAACTTAGGAATTCTTGAACATGTTATCTGTAACGTAGGCTAATACCTTAAGAGGGAAAGGGGCCAGTTCCTGAAAAGTTTTGCCAGACTGTCTGAACCCAAGGAGTAAACCCGAAGGCTTCAAAACCAAGAGAGCCTGCAGGTTGGCCGGTCCCTGGGAAGCTGGAAAGCACTGGGTCTAGTGACTGTATCAAAGCACGGTTGTTTGCCACCTACTCAGCAGTAGCTACAGAGGATGCAAAGATGAAAAAGCATCTCTAGGGCTGATGGATGATTAGTTATTAGTTTACCTTTCTTTGTCAGTCCTGCAGAGATCCAAAAAGCAACACTTTCCAAACACGTGAGCTGGCATTCTGTGAGGCTGATGCTGGGTTTTGAAGGGTAAGCCTTGATTTTCTGTGTTCTGGTTAACTGGATAAAGCGTCGCTTTTGTTAGGCAAATTCCCATGGGGCTGCACGAGAGCTTCTGAAAGCAAGGAGCATCAGGCAGTGGATGCAGTTTGACTGTGCTAGCATTTATGGAAGAGGTTGTAACTCAAGACATGCCAAACAACATTTCAAAGAAAATGTTTATTTTTAACTCAGTTAAATCAGCAAAAGAAAGCCTGTCGCTACCTAAGCCACCCACAAATTCAAAGCACATAAAGGTCTATGTCTCCTTTCCTTTTCATCTGAAAAAATGATTCAGGTTTCTTCTGGTCTATATGTTGTAGAATGACCCTAGCTGAAGACTCCCCAGCATGCCTCTGTGGCAACCTCATTCTAGCAAGATTGGACGATTACACTGTTCCCATCACGTCTCTTCCACCGAGCAGACCTTCATCAGGCTCTTACATTGCTGAGGGCAGTGCATAACCACGCTGCAGTAATCATCACTGCGGAATATTAGAGATCGAAAGCATAAATGGGTTCAAAAAGAGAGACTTTCACAAATAGGCAGATCTATCAGTAGCTATTAAACATAATAGACTAGATGTAGCCTTGAGCTCAAACAATCCCGAAAGAGCTGACTGCTGCGAGTTAGGAGGACATGCCATGGGCAGGATCGTACCATTTTCACTTGCTTCTTATACTCTTTCCCTAAGCACAGGCTGCCGGCCACCTCCAGACTTGGAATACAAATCTGACGCCATATGGATGTTCTCATGATTTATACTAAACTTCAGTGCCACGTCTTTTGAACATGTTTAACATCCGCAACTGGAGCTTGACTTCCTCGAGTGCACTTTCCCCGGTGATAAATGACTGCTTTGCATTCAAAGGAAGCTGGAAATCTGGTCTAGGCATTTAGGTGCTTAGCTGACATTGCACCATTATGCAAATCTGGCTCCTAAAGAGTGAATCATCCTACCTAAATTTAGCCATGTAAAAGCAGGCACTTAGTCTCAGTAATTCTTTAGGTTTATGTTATGGTCAGGAAAAGATGATTCATCCTACCAAATCAAAAACATGATGGCTTTTCCTGTTCAAGATATTAGAGGTCCATCGGAAAACACATTTTAATGTAAATTCCTGTTGATAAATGTGTGTATAAATATATGTGTGCATATACATAGTCATGTGTGTTAAGTATAAAATCTATGTTTTACCCTCCAGTTTTAACTGAGGACACAATAAAAGGCATGGTTAAACCCATGAAAGTCAACTACTCGGTTGGACGTCATGATACACTGAAATTCAGGCGGCTGCTTATTTCTAACCACTCCATCTGTGCTATCTCTGTCTTTTTAAATGATTATGAAGACTGAAAGTCTCTGTTCTCTGAGGATGTGCTCCAGTTTTTATGTAGCTGGGATGTTTGTCATGAGGAAGCTTAAAAGTCAAAGGTTTTAGGTTTCACTGAAAATATTTTATGCTCCTATAAGCTTGCCCTGTAATTTATGTGCAAGTGGCTACACAGACACAGCCGAGGATGCCATATGGGAATAAGCTGATATGTTATTTCTGGGATGTTGCATCAATGACTTGAGTCTTAACCTATGGGAAAAGGGATGAAGAAAGAGCACGATAAAACTTATCACTATAATCAGTTTTAAAACTATACTCCTATTGGAGAGAGATATTTCTTCCTTTTTTCTTTTTGTCGTTGCAATCAAGTTGTGTTTACTCCACAATATATTTGTGCACAACATTGAGCAGCAGTGTAAAAAGCATAATTCAAAAGAAAAAATCCCTGATTACTGTTCCACCCCAGTAATAAATATGTATGGCTGACTTCTGCGCACAAAGGCAAAGAGACGCCCTGGGAAAAAGATGGGATGTCGAAGTCAGACATGTTCATTACTGAGCTGTGGAACAATATAAAGGCATGTACTGGCATAAAAACCTTTGGCTAGCGGAGATTCATTGCACAGCACTTAAGAGAAGGGGGACCTCGCCGTCCCTGTTTACTGCAAGGACGAAAGGAGGAAGACTTAAGTGTGAGTGACAAAATACTCTGGGCTTAACGATGAAGGAACTATCTCAAGCAAAAAAAATTCAGTGCACGTTAGTCAGCCCTAAAAAATAAATGGAACAGCTCACGAGTAAGGTTGCACCCGCAAGCCAGGAGCTCCAAAATTTCTGGGATCAAAGACCACTACCAGACACTGGTATTTCTCACAGACCACTGCAGAGAAGCATCACCGGATCTGAGGCTGGAAATGCTACGATGGATATGATTGTGCACATCAGCCGTAGGGCACTTCTGCGGCCTGGTGGACCACCAGGTTTGCAAGCCAGGGCATAGACAGTTAAACAGCATCGATTTATTAGCCCAGGCTCCGAGGAGGGTGCAGCACACTGAACTAAATGCAGCCTCGTCTGTGCCTCACAGCACCCAGGCAGGGGTTTCTGCAGGTATTACAGCAAGCTGCCAAAAAATCCATCATCTCAAACACTTCTAATTATTTCCAGCCAAATGCCTGTAACCTTGGCAAAAAACAATTATTGAGCAGGCTATTGATTTAGTCGGTAAACACACTTATGTCGTCAGTTAGCTAGAACCCTCCTGGGTACAAAACCAAAATCTTAAGGACTCCTAGTTATCTGGCATATGATTTTAATTAGGATTTATTGATTAAGGATTTTTTAAAACAAATGGACTTTCTTGATAAAAGGCCTAGTGCAGGATTTCTGCAAAGTTAAATAATGTCTGGCTTGCTATATAAAAACCTGCGACCCGCATCCTAATTACCTCACTAAGGAAGTCTGTCTGTTGTTCCAACAGAACAAGGCATGCAATATTTATTATAAATACCATGAATGTTTAATGCAGAGGGAGAAGAACTCAGCTAACAAAACCATACCGGGAGGTGGTTCTCAGTGCCTGGTCTTCGTCATCTGAACGTGCTTACTGCAGTGAAATTAAAATAAAAAAACAAAACAAAAGAAAGAAAATGGTGCGAGCCCTTCTTAAATGCTAATTCTTCTAAACAAAGCTCCTCAGTTCAGGAGTTATCCAGACATAAGATTAAGTGTAACATCTCCTTGGAGCCTACTGTAGTTTAGCACTTGCCTACAGGGAAGAGAAAGGCGTTTTAGCAGAAGCCTAAGTGCTCTCTAGAAAGAAACCCACGATTACATAGCGGGCTCACCTAAGCTCCGGGCTGAAGGTTTAAGGATAAGTCAGCCTGGGATTGATTCTCCTCGCTCAGGGTCACCCCCGTCCATCGAGCAGACTCATTTTGGTCTTCCTGCTACCACACTCGGGGCACCGGAGGTGCCAGGGAGAACCGTCTACGGACCACAGGTCCCATGAGAACTCGCTTCGGACCATTTACGCCATCACCCATAAAATGATTGCTTGGATCAAAGTTTCAATTCGAGGCCAACTGAATGCAGCCGTATTTCCGCTACCGTACGCTGTAGCTGCACAAATTACGCCAGCCGAGAATTTGGCCCAACTTCCTTGGCAGCTTAGGCACTTTTCCACACGACGGGCGAAAGCCGGAGCTTCCCCTGCTCCCCCCCGAAACAAGTCCTTGAGCAACACATAACATGATCCTCGTACAGATCTCGCAATCGAGGTAACAGATTAGGAACTGGTCAGGATTAAATTATCAATCAGAAGAAAAGTACCCTCTGGGGAGGAGATATTTCCTTTAAATGTAACCATTTGCGTCAAAATCTTTCCTCTGCCTGAGTCGGCAGGACCTTGCATTTTCTGAGACCTCCGCGGGGAGCTTCGCGGCTCTGCCCTTCGGGTAGAACCGACCCTGTTTGTTTGTTGCAGGCAAAAAGCACGGGACCACTCAAACCTCTGTGCAGCTCCATTAGAACTATTTACTCTGGAAAATGTCTTTGACATTTGATTTTTTCTGAAGTATTTAAGGAAAGAAAAAAAGGACAAAGAACCAGGCCCCTCTGGAGGTCTCCTGGTGCTTGAGTGACATAAATGTTCACCAGGCCATAGGCGCGTCTAGTCCCGCTTGTTTAAACTCAGTTACGGCGCCGGCTGCAGTACAGTTCACGGGGTCCGCTGAGAGGAACGGCATCCCTGCGCGCGGCGGGGGCGGCCGCGGGCCCACCGGCACTGCTGCGCCTGCAGCGCGGGGTTGACTGCACGTCAAAATCCGAGCCAACCCCGCTACCAGGGGCTCGGAGATGTAGCGGAGCTCGGGCAACCCAGGCTGGGCTCGGGCTGTGGCAGCTTTGGCCGTGGTCCTGCTGCCTGCGTGATGCGGGGGGCCGGCTGGCCAGCCGCATCCCGCGAGATGTTGCCCCACACCACTTTTGAGGGGTTTTGAAGGGTTTTGAGGGGTTCATCCCAACCGAGCCGCTCTGCGGTTCACCGCAACCCTTGGGGGCAGGAGGGCAGGGGGACGAGCCCCAACCCCGCGCCCCGACCACCGCGGCAGCCCTATCCTCCCGCCCGGCTGCCGTTCCCCACCGAGAGGCACGAGCACTTCTGGCCATCTCGCGAGGCCAAGCTAAACCAGGTGCAACGCCCCAATTAAAAATCACAAAGCAGCGCAACTTTGGGGGTGAGACGGGGCCAGAACATGGCAAAAAGGACGGTCAACAGTGGATCATGACGACAAACACAGAGCTGTGCCTCAGTATAACCTGGCCTGACTCAGAGGACCAAAGTCACCCTGAGCCAGCCAGGCACCGCCTGCCCCCATGGGGCCTCCCGCTCCCCTCGATCATCACCTGCCCCCAAACGAACACGGCTGTAAAAGGCGGCCGAAATGCATTGCATGGAGAGCTGGGAGCGGGGGGGAACACTGCCTTTTCCCCTGGGTGCTGCCCCGAGAACAGCACAGCTCCGTGATCACCGCTAGCGCTCGGGCTCCTGTCCGGGCGATTTCCCCCAACGCGGCTCCGGGCCGGAGGCAGGAGAGAGAACAGGAAAAAAGATATAAAAAAAGTGAGCCTAGGCAGAAACTACGGGTGATACAGCCATCCCAAAGCCCTACGTAATGGGCTGGCTATCCTCTGCTCTGGTGTGATCAGCGAGGGGAACCAAGTGTCTTTATGTTTCTTTTTCTTTTTAAACTGTGATTTTTCTCCTTTCTAGTATATTTTATGAGGGTTTTTTTGCTTAAATCATGTATTTATGGGTTTGTCCCAACAGCTAAAAGGCGTAGTCTTAAAAAATAAAGCTTGGATACTCAGAGCGGTTAATAACACAAGGTTTCATGGGCTTTGCTACGTTACCAAAAGCTATAAAATGCAAAGCACCGTTAACTGATTTAGTTTCCCCTGAAGTCCTACAGCATCTTTAAAATATTTTTTTTCAGTTCTTTTGCCTAAGTTATACCTCATCTTTACCATTTTCTCCCCTCGTTAGTCTCTGGGTTGAACTTAGAGAGTGGGAGCTCACTTTGAGAGACTTGAGGATGCCCGAAAGGCATGAAGACCACTGTGTCTCCTCGAGGGGAAGCCCGATACTGTATTTAGAGCATGAGCTCCCTTTTATTTTAGATTGCAATAAAGAGATGATACAGAATTTCTATTCATACCTAAAATGAGTAAATGTGAAAAATACACACTTGTATTCATCCTTGAGCAGAGGACACAAGCGCGCAGTCTGGTCTGGGACTTGGGGTGACATTTGAATGATGGATAAGCAATAAACAGCCCTAAAGGAGTTGTAATTTTTTTCAACCTTTGATTTTAAAGTTTTCATTTATTTTCTATCGCCGTCCTGTTCCAGCATCTTCCAATACTATACCAGTTAGGCAAAGTGACTGGCAGCTGTCCTTGCATGCCATGAAAACTGGAGCCTTGTCATGGAAATAGGCTGGAGATGGGGGCACGATGCCTGACCGAGCTGCACTTTTAGGGTTTGATGATCTTGAGGTTTGTTCAATCCCCCCCTTTGCTGCTCGCTAACCAAGAGCAGCACCAGCATGTACATCGGCTGCCCACCAAGCTACACCGACCTGCCACCGTCCCGTCTCCCTCCCGCAGCTCTGCCTCCTCACGCCAGAAGCGGTTGCTTCTCAAGAATGCTCTTTCATTAGGTGCATCATCATCTGAAAATAAATAATAATAAACATACTTAACAGCTCATTTCCTACAAAACAGACATCCTTTTTTATTAAATGAACAAGCCCATCTGCCCTAAGTGGCATCTTTTTTCCCTCCAGCCCCGATACTTTCCATCATTCACCAACGTCCTGCCAGGATTTGGTGGCCGAGGAACAAGGGTGGCACCGTGACTGGGAAGGGCACAAAGTCTACTATTTCCTAAAAGACGTAGCCTGTTCAGAAGCGATCCTGCTGACGTGCCCACGTGTGCAATGCAGGCGCTCGAGCTGCCTGTCCGAGTTCAGGCACCCAGGCCTGCAGAGGTGGGCAGCCCAGAGGCGGAGGAGAATTTCACTAACTCCCAGCACCACAAAATCCTGGCGTAAGGCATATTTCATCACCTCTTTTCCTTCCTACGGGAGCCTTAATATGAACACGCTTCACTGCAAGAACAGATGAGAAAAGCCTTGGAGTCGGAAAGGTTTGAGCCCTGACTTCCAATGTTATCAACTTTTTTACCTCATCAGGATCGTTTAAAGAAACCCACAGATGAATGGATGGTCATGCAGGAGCAGCAGGGTCCCAGCTGTGCCATCGGGTGATACAAACGCTCCCCAAAAGATGTATTTAAGAGCAGTTGGGAGGTTTGCCGTGCTGTAATCAAACAGGCTCTTTGTTCCTTTAGAAAACTCCAGCTTCCTCCGAGCCTCAAATTACAAAATTGCTGCAGCAGCCTGCGGAGGCTTTTAAAAGAAAATTGTACCTTTGGATGATGGAGGAGGAGGAAGAGAAAGAAAGGAAACTGTTTCCATGGGATGGCTTGATGGCCTTGACCACTTGTCGCTCCTTTGGTCAGGCTGGGACGTCTGCCCTGCAGCTGAACCGATACCGCTCCGCCAGATCCCGCAGCACAGCCGCAGCACCGAGATAAGCAGCGGTCGGGGATCCTCTACCGCAGCAAAGAGAGCAGGAACCAAGGTCAAGGCAACCCAGTGAAACGCATGCTTAAGGCTGGGATTTTTAAGGGAGTCGGGAGTTCTGATGCTACGACTGAAACCCATGTCCTTTGGGAGTGCGGTGCACCGGCACAAGCTCTAAATTTGGGTCCAAAGAAAAGTGACCAAGGTTTGGCACACCTAGCGCTGTGCCGCATCGGAGCACAAGGCCATTTACAGTGCCAGGTAAGCCTGCTAAGATGAGTACCTCAGATCCAGCAAAAAAGCCCGTCCTTCTGCCGGTCGCCGAGACTGGATGGGGCAGAAAGGCAAACTGCTGCGGAGACCCGGGGAGCGACACCCAGCTCATCCCCTCGGGGAAGGCGGCAGCTGTGGAGCAAAGCAAGTCACCGCACAGGCTGTGAAATACCGTCTTGCCAGTGCTGCACGGTTAATGCCACAGCAGTCCTGCTGAAATCAAACTCTTCCAGGCAGCAGCGTTAGGGGTAGCGAACTTTTTTCTATTAGTTTTTCCCATATCATGTGGTTAGAATGGTCCTGGATGCCAGGAGTGCCGAATGCCACCACTTTCTGGTCTCGCGCAGTGATCAAGGTGGAGACCTGATCCTGAAATCACTGTTACCAATGAATTAAAAAGAAGTCAGCGGTGACTATCAGCAGCCCTCCGCGGCTCTGACGTCAAGGCGAGCAAACAGCAGCGGTGAAGAGTAAGCAGTGACTGACCTCTGTTTTGGGGCAACATCACGAATTACTGATCAAGAGATAAATATTGAACTAAGTACTGCCAAGGTTATAACTTATTTTCACAAGTAAAGATTTCTGACGCTGATTGAACCCAGCAGCAGATATATGTCCTGGTCACATACCTTTGGTATCATAAGATGCTATGAACGCAAGCATCATATGATGGCATGTTAGCCTTTGTCACAAAATTAAATCGGGAACTGAATTTCCATTATACGTCTGTACGTCTATGTCACCTGACAACAGCATTTTCAGAAATGGGGTCATCAACCAGAGAAATAATTTCTTTCCTTTAATCCGAGCTTTGCAACTAGAGAACAACAAACAGGCGAGAATGAAACTTAGGGGTTTTTTTTTGACTCTTCTGCTTCATTTTTAATGCATCATGTGAGAACTCTAGCTGGTTAATGCCTCTTTCCAGAAGTCATGTCAACCACTGGGGCACCGCTGAGCTTTTCTGGATCGGCTGCTGTTCAGCACATCAACTTGATGGCAGAAAATATATTTTTCACTTTTCTTTAAAAAAGCAAAGATGCAATCTTGGCTTTTTGAGGTCAACGGGTGATTTACCACCAGGATTCAGAGGGGTTTGGACTCCAGTCCAAGTCACTAGCTCGCTCCTCTTTGAAGAGCTCACCACGTGAACTTTGATTGCAAGAGGGAAAATCAAAGGACTTCAGTTTCCTTCCCCCTCATCAAGGCTCTGAAAGGTTCCCAAAGCTGCAGGAAGACGGCTGCGCAGTGCCCGCAGCCACGACAGCAGCGTGCGAACGGCGGCCAAGAGGAGCCGCTTCAGAGCATCGCCCTCTCCAGGGGCCCCTCGCAGCCGCCACGCAGCCACGCGCTGGCGTCCAGCGCGAAACGATGCCCCCAAGTGACCCGGGCTTGACCGAGTTCCCTGGTCTGGCAAACTTTGCTGAGTATCTAGGGCCACGAGGGGCTGTCAGATGTCCGGTGGGATCCTCCTTATTTGCAGGCTGCCGTACCCGCGCTCAGCCCCGCTCCGAGCTCAGCACCCTGCGCCTCTCGCAAGGGCGACCGCGGCCCAAAGACCTGGCCTCCACCGGAGATGGAGAACCCCCCCCACCCCTTGGTGGACTGTCCCAGTCCCTCTCTCTCTAAAAAACATTTCCGAATTGATTTATACCGGGCTTTAGCTTCCAACCATTATTTTCTGCTTGGCAAGAGCAGAGCCCATCAGCAGCCGGCACGTGCCCTCCGCCACCGCACCGACCTGCTGGAATCAGGTCACTGCTCCATCTTCGTTTGGCTAAGCTAAAGGAAGTGACCTGTCCAAGTTTCGTACAGCAGTGGGTTTTTTCTAATCCACTGTCACCTTTACACGGTTATAACTATGTCCACATCGGAGACGTGGAAAAATTAACCACCCCCCCAAGTACCCTGCTGATCCACACCAGTCCAGAACTGGAAGTAAAACCGTGCGCCGTACAACTCGGACACGGACTTCTGTCTGAATTTCATCCAGATTTGTTAAGCTCTTAGAAATTTTGTACTAGTTTTGTAACAAAAGTAGTACAAGGCCTCTTTTCACCCCAATGAACATTTACTTCACAGATTACTTGACTTCAAAAAGAGATCTGAAGCAGCTCTCGGCTGTAGAGCTGATATAAAATTCTCCCACCTTATGCTCAGGGAAGGGAAATATCCTGCTGGACCAGTTTTACACTTTTATTCAAAGGAATCTGAAATACATTTTTCAGCTTTCCAGAAGTATTTTCTACTGCTGCTGCTGCTAATGCTTTCCAAGACTCAGTGCAATTACTTGCTAATAAAAACATGTTTTAATACGCTGGCAGAAAAATTGATACCATTTCCATTCTCTGCCTTACAACAAATGAAACGTAGGCAGGAACTGAGCTCTCTCATTTCTGAAATGGGAAATAGGTATTTTTTAAAGTTCAAATCATTACCTAGTGTAATTTTCACATAATAAGTGTAACATCGACCCTGTGCTATTACCCCTCGGGTGCCAGCTTTGCAGGGGGACACAGCGCTTGGAGGCCAAAGGAAGGAGCAGCACGTCGAACCCTCCCGGCCTCCTCCCCGATCGACAGGAACGACGCTGCCGGCTCATCGGCCCGGAGCCAATCTGCATGAAAACAGCACCTTGTGCCGGTCGCAATGAGTCCGTGTAATACAAGAACAAGAAGCGCTGACCTGACACTTAAAATTTTCCGTTGTTCTTGATGGCATTAAACCCAGAAAAGGCCATGCAGCGTGATGCGGCCTCTGTCTTTTCCCTGGATTTGGGGGAGCCGGGTTCAATCCCTGCCTCTGCTGGAGGAAACGAGGGGCAGGTGCCCCAGGAGGCTCCGCGACGCGCTCGGGAGCTACGGCTTTTGGGGAGGAGAGCCGAGCCTCTGCTCTGCTGTAACGGCACCGGCACAGACAGGGGAAGGGAATGACTTTCCAGCCTAGTGCTTAAGACTCTCAGCAGCGTTATGGGATAGTGCTGCTCCATTTTAACATTTAATTTCTTCTGGCGAATGAGACAGTATCTCCAGGGGATTGAAAATATATCCAGGACGCAACACTTTACGGTTCGGTCTCGAGGACACGTGACATAGCAGCTCAAACTCGCTCGCTCCCGGGAGGGAACCGAGCTTGGCGCTCTTCCGTCTAGCAGGAGCGCCTGGCGGAGAAGTCACCTGCGATACCAGTGCTGGGCCTCCTCGCCCCGCTTTGGGAAAGCCCCACTCAGACCGCACCGGGGCGGAGAAGGGCTGCGAGGGCCTCGGGGAGGCCGGCGCGTTGGAGAGAGCACCAGCGAGGCACACGCGCCCTTGCAAAACCGAGACTGAACCTGCTGCCAGCAATTTCAGCACAGGGATGGGAAAGAATGAGGGTGACCATAAGGGAAGGAGAAGAGCTATTTACACCAAAGGACAACATTGACGAAGAATAAATACAAGCTGTATTTATAAATGATCCATAAATAAATTTAAGCTCTAAAGTAGATATTTTCAACCGCTTATTCTGAGATAATGCAAGAGGGAGGTAATGGAACAGCTGTACCAGGGGGAACCCATGTAGTTTTAAGATGGCATCTGATAAACTTAGAGATGGGATAAAGGGGGACTGCTGGCAGAAGCAGCGGGCTGGACCTGCTCACCCAGGAGATCCACCACAGATGTCTGTTTTTGAGTCACGGCTGCGCCACCAGCCTCAGGTGTGAACTTAACCAAAGCACCTGGGCCGAGATCCGAGAGGCCGGATCTGGGATGGCAGCTGGCTCGCTCGTGCGGTTTGTCTCAGTGAGCCGGGCTGTCCCTCGACACAGGCCAGAATTTAAAGAAAACCTTTGCCTCTGGTGCCTCAAATACCACACTCGGGCCCCAATATTCAAAAGGACAGAACTGTTTTGAAAACCTGATCCCTTTCGGGGCCTGCAAAGACCTGGCCCATACGGCAGTCTGAGTCCTTGTGCTCTCTTTGCTTCGGTTTCCCTCAAAACAGGGACAGAAACGGCTCTGCCGCCTGTCGAGCTCTGTGCTGCGCTGACCGCTTCCCGCTCGCTCAGGAGCGCACGTATGGTGGGGCTCTGGCCTCCCTGGTCTGCTCACTACTAATGTTAGACTAATATAAAACAGAAGTATATGCACGTAGCTATATGTATTAATAACCATCTCCCTTTCCTAGGTACTTCTCATGAGGACAGCGTACTCGCAACACAATTAAAAAGCCACTTCGAACACATGGTATAAATAAAAGAAGTGAAAAGGCTTTTCCTGTGCAGGGAATACCCGGCGGGCCCTTCTCTCCGTCCCACCTCTAGCTGTAGTCTAAGTGCTGTGTTAATGTCATCACGCAGCCCTGCATGAACAGCGGCCGCTGCCGCCAGCTAGCCCCGTTGCTACGTTGGTCTTCGGCTAACGTAAGAAAATGGTTTTATGACAGTCAAGAGACTTCTAGCCACCGCAGTTAAAGTATTTTTGTGTCTCTGATGTTTTCTTCTCCCAGTGTGCTCTGCCAAGTTCTGCCTGTTGTTTTTCGTTTTATCATGTATGCTTTCAATTACTAATGTGCAGAAGATAGGAAAACCCTCTTAATACCAAGCACTTCCAGGAAAGGATTTATGAAAAACTGCAAGGCTCCACACGGATGGTTCAGAAGAGAAGTAATCAGCCAACTCAGTAAATGTCAAGGGGAGGATTAGCCCTTACTTCTAATGAACCCTTTTCAGCAGACACATTAATAGGAGCCTTCACATCTGGAACTGAAAGGACTATTTCCTGCTCTGATGAAGTATCTGACTTTCCTGTTAGTAGCACTGCAAGTTTACCTCAGGCAGAGATTTAGCTAAGTATTATGAAAAAAAAAACCAAAAAACCCCAAAACCTTGGGCTAAAAGTTGAAATGCCTTTGAAGAACATCTACCCTCTTGCTGAAGGAGACAGAAGAAGGGTTTTGGCCAAGCATTTCAGAGTAGCAATCACAGAAAGGGCATTTTTATTTTGATATTTGTCTGGGTTACAAGGTTAGAGCACTGACTTTGATAAGCAACTCGGGAGAAGCCCAGCTGCGAACATCACCTGCCCCTGCGCAGATATTCACTGCTGCTCACCCGTGCGAATGGCTGAAGCAAACCTCAATTACCGCAGATGTGCCGCGCAAGTGCGATCAATAAGCAAACACAGACGATAAGCACTGCATAGATTTCTTGCCACACTTGGTAAAAGGCCTCCCTGATACGTCTTCACTGGCCTTCTGGGGAAGGGCTTGACTGAGGAACTGAAGGCAACCAAAGGATTCCCTTGAGCACAGCAGGCACCAAAATACTGCCTGGCTTCAAGAGCACAACATACAGTATGTAAGGTACCGCAGTAAACCAAGTCTGTAGGACTACTCTCAAAACCCACAAGACGTTTCTAATCAATTCAATGGACTTTGGAGCCCGTCAGGTAGGATTTGCCATACTGCATACACATAGCGGCCTGCACGTTTGTCTTTGCAGCTGCATGAGCCACGTTCATAAGCAGAGGATGGTAAAAAGCCGCGCAGCCGGCCGCTGGGCACACTTGCATGCTCTAGCACGTGCACTGTAGAAAAGAGGAGCCTTTCTACGTTGAAGAACTTGATTTACTACTTCTCTCAGATACCAACTCAATGCATAGATGCATCTTTTGCATTTTGCAAAAAAATTAGTGAATATCCTAGAAAACATTAGCCTATTTGAGTGTAATTGTTCAGTCTTTTCTTACCGTGTGCCAGGGAGCAGCCAGAGCGGGTTGCAGGAGAAATTGAGCCGGGAAGCGAGACGACAGCGAGGCGGCAGGGCAGAGCCCTCCCCGACGGGGCGCAGTCCCAGCATGCCCGAGCAAGAAGCGCAGAGCGGGTTGTGTGACAGCAGGAAAACACAGCCGAGAGGCCCGTGTGCCCTGGATAAGTCCATGGTGACGAGGCGGGTCCAAAGTCACCTGCCCAGCATCAGAGCTGACCTTGTGCTCGGGCACCGGACGGCACATGTCCATCAGCGGCCTCCTTATTCCAACCTCTTCACGGCATCCGCAGTGGAAAGGACTGAATGGCAGCAGACAGGCAGACGTCGGCATACTGGAGAAAAACAGAAAACAAAAAAATTCGTTTATTCTGTATGATCTCATAACGGTTTTGTTTCCTTTTGAAATTAGGAAACCTCAGTGAATTGGTACTAGAGCATCTTTTTTTCACTCGGGATGACACACTGGCTCTGACACGTACGGGAAGAGGAGACACAAGAAACGCAAGCTCCTGATACTGGTTCACACGTGAAACCAAAGGAAAGGAAACCATTGCAACCACGAGAGATGTATTAACCCCTTCAGACAGCTTTCCACGCGGCGCACTTGAAACCCGGGATTCTTCGGCTCTGCGGATGCTTCACCGCAGCCCCACAGCACGAGGCTCCTCGTTCCCCATGTGAGCAGCGAGCCACTGGTTTCACCACCCGTCGGACGCAGGACCAAGCACCACCGAACCGCTCCTCAGGCCAATACAGCACCACGCCGCGAGCCTCACCGCTGACTTGGCCTCTCCCTCCCGCATCCCTCCAGGGAACACGACCCGAGCCGCTACCCGCCAATGTGACGTTACTCCTGGCCAAGCCATGGAAGTAAAAGGGAAGGAAAAGTGGAATCGGAGCTCTTGCTTCCCTATTGATGGGACGGCAGAAATGCATGCAAGGCTGTGTTTGGCGGGCTGAATTCAAAGCTTTTGAATTTAGCACCATGAATTGGGCACCACAAAATCCAGCACACGGCAGGACCCCGCCGCAGGTCCCCAGCGGAGAAGCGCACGCCGGGAAGCAGCAGGCAAGCACATTCACGCGCATCTGCAGCGGCTCCAGCGGCACCAATCGCTACTTCACTTTTAACACGTTCCTGAGCTGTCTCTGGTTCGGCACATCTCCCAGATCCTCCGCTCTTCCCTACCTGTGGGCGGCTTCTTTGTTTAAGCAATTTCAGCACAGGGCAGGTTAAGACATCCTCAGTTTTCTCAAAGATTGATCAGACTTTCTATTTACAGCCACTACTATTTTTCTTGCACCACCTGTGTGAGCCCTGAAGCGCGAAGGCACCTCTCTCCTGGTGCCAGGGCTTTCCACGAAAAGCTCCATTTTCTTAGCATCAGCCACCATTCACTCACAAGCCGGAGGCTTGGTGAAGAAGGGGTTAATTCCCCCGGACTAGTTTTATTTAAAGCAAGTCACTCAAATGCAGAGCTGGCTTCTGACAGAACCTGGGGAAACTCGCAGTGCGTGAAATTTAAACAGAGAGATTTCTCTTAAAAAAAATCCCTCAAGTCAAGAGAGGCTGTTGTGGAAAGCCATAACTAACGCCGGCAAACGGGACGGCGGCACGGGGAGGGAACGGTCCTCGGCAGCTGCTTGACGGCGCTCCTCTGCCGCGGCACTCGAAATTTGGATGCCGCACTATGCCAAACACGCGGGAGTGCCGGCAGCCCTGGAAGCCAGCAGGCGTGCGAGCCCTGGCCAGCTCAGGGACACGCTGCGAGAGCCGTCTCCTCCCGCGTTCACCTCCACCTGCCCTAGGGGCTTTTGCATCCGCTGGGCAGGAAGACTGAAGCAGGAGCACTCTGCCCCTTTCCAGCCCCGGGCTGCTAGGGCCAGGAACCTCTTCTCTTCCCAGTCACAGCCCTCCCTTCCCAATCTGCAGCAGGCAGGCGTCGGTGGCTGCTGGGAGAGGAGCTGCGTTTAGGAGACCCCAGGGAGACGGGCATTAGGTGTTTCCTCACCATCTTTGTCCTCTACTGCAAGTCTCAGAGCCAGCAAATGGGCCAACTCACCAGCAAGGCGAAGGAGCTTTTGGGCTCCCTGAGGCTTTCTAGGCTCTCGAGAGGTCTCCCGACCTGGGCCCCTACCATCGTGATAGGTCTCCCGACCTGCGCCCCTACGGTTGTGGACCCGCAGCAAGAGCACMCTCCGCCTCTGCGGTGCACTCGCACGGCCCCCCTGCCCCTCTGCGGGAGGGCACTGAGGCGTGGGCAGCGTCTAACATTCATTCCCTACTTGCTCTTTGGGTTTCCCCACACATCCTGGGACAAAATCCACTAGCGATCCGTTCAGCACCTTCCTCATGTCTCCCCAAGCTCCCTGCTGCGCCCGCGGGAGTTAGCTGCTCCAAGCACGCTGCGAATTGCTCCATCCCGCGCGGGCGTTCACTACCGCAGCGGCTGGTCCCGGCTGCCGGAGGAGCCAGGCTTCCAGGGCGCCTGGGGTTTAGGCGGGACGGGGGGCCAAAATGCTCCATGCTCCCCCGCAACGGCGAGCCGGTGTTTCGCGCTGCGGGTTTTAGAGAGCGCAGCTGGGGCAGACGGACCCCGACGTCTCAGCTCCCAGCGCTTTCCCAGCCAGGCCAAAAGAAAAAGAAAAAAAGCATGTTTTTCTCATCTATCCACATCTCATCGATGTGGCGGGCAGCCGTTAGGAGACGCACGGTGAGGAGCGGGAATCGGGACAAGCGGTAACTCTAGCTTTCAGCAACTGCTACGGAGGGAGGAAAAAACAGCGATGGAAGAATGGGAGACACAGCTGCACCGGCATCATGTTTCCTTCCCAGAATGAAAGAGCAGCCCTCGGAGTTATTCAGTAAACTCCCATTAATGAAAACATCATAAGCT
The DNA here is from genome assembly GCA_003342895.1 of Casuarius casuarius. NCBI lineage: Eukaryota > Metazoa > Chordata > Aves > Casuariiformes > Casuariidae > Casuarius > Casuarius casuarius. The sequence continues at coordinate 1,466,722 of PTFA01000155.1, read as the reverse complement.
TTTCTATTTTTATGTTGCCAGTTATATTTTCTACTCATGAGATCAAAGATTTTTTCAAAGGCAACAAAGAAAATCATTGAAGAAATATTTAAAGACAATGAATTAACAGTGAAAGACCTTTTCCGAAACGGAAAGCAGTTAAATTTGAGGCAGAGCAGCCTTCCAGGCGGGTTCGCCTTACGGCAGGCACTTTCTTCCAGCTGCTCTCTGCTCAGTGGGCTCGAGGACGCTGCGAGCCGGGCTTTGCACCAGCTCAGCCCTAGGCTTAGCTTTGCAAAGGACAACGCACCTCGCAGGGCCACTTCTGCAAGGTGCTTGGCAATGGGCCATATTATATCAACCTGAGAACAAAATCACTGCTTGTGTGCGGATGTATTTTAGCTTTTATCACCACTACAAAAATCTGTGAGTTTAGCTACCACTTCTCCGGAAATACAAGTCTTTCCGATGAGGAATTACACCTTAACGGACAGACCTCGTGGCTCTGGTTTGCTGATAACCTCGCACAAGGGAACCCCGCCGAGCCCCTCGCTGGGCACCTCCCGAGCCTCTTGCTCCGTGTCAGCATCAGACAGCAGCACGCCGCAGCACCCGGAGCGTAACCGTCACTGCTCAGCCAGCTGCCTGCATTTATTTGCAAAAACTGTGTGTTTAGAGCTAGCTCCTCAAAGGCAGAGGGCAGAATACAGCAGAGCACCCTTCCCCTCCGTTAACTGTGCGGCCCGTCCTCACGCAGGGCTCGCGTCCTGCCCGCTCACTGTCTGTCGGGGTGAGGCTGCACGGCGGCGATGGAGACGGCAGCGCAGCGAGGACCGAGCGCGCGAGGAGATCCCGGCGCAGGCAGCAGAGCACCACGCTGAGCTCCTGCGCTGCTCGGTTTAGTAACATTTATCACCACGAGCTCTGCAGATGTTACAGAGCATGAAATATGCAATGCCAGGCTTCGCTATTTAACATATAATTTATCTCCTCATTGCTGTGACAATTTTTTTTAAAAGCTTCTTATCAGGCAGGTTCAGCCACATAGCGCTGGTTTCATTTCAGAGCTCTGTACAAGTCAAAATCAGGAACTGATGCCTCTTTTTTTTCTTCATTAGCAGGAAAAAAATGCCAAACATGTCAGAGTTGCAAATCAACAAAGCTGCGTGCAGAGCAAAGGCAGGAAGAGGAGATGCCCCTTATCTAAGACCTTGCTCTCAGCCTTTCCGGAAGCTCCGCAGGCTCGCGGGGTGCCGGTTTTGCCGTGGAGCAGGGTATTTCTCTGCACGTAGTCGGAAGGGGCACATGCCTCCACGTGCCGTATCAAACCCCAGGGTTTCGCCTGTCGCTCCGGCGCCAGAGCCGTCCGCCCGCGCCCGAACGGCGGCGTGCCGTGCAGCCAGACCCTCGCCCCGACCCCAAGTGACCGCAGTACCTGTTCCATCCCTAAATAAACCATCAGCTTCTCTCGCTGTGAAAACGGGGCAAGTAGTTTCCTTTGCTTCGCTTTCATTTCCAGCTGTTGGATTTTGCAGGGGTGGAGCAAAGAGCCCCGCGCCAGCAACCCCAACTACCCAGCTCCTGGCCGCCGTTCAGAAAACCCGGCAGGCACACAAAAAATAAGCATGAAACACAGCCCGAAGGGTCCCCAGGCGCTTCAGGGGATCCGGCTGCCCGCTGCAGCTCTGTGTTCCCACGGCGGGAAGGTTGGCGGTGCCCCAAGGACGAGGAGCCAGAGCCTCACTGCAGGTCGCGGTCGATCAGGGCAAACCGGGGCCGAGCCAGGCGGGAGCGAACCGGGGCTCCTCTCTCCTTCCCCGTAAGGTTTTAAGGTATTTCGGCGTGGCAGATATTTTGAAAATAATAAGAAAACTCTTGCTGATTTTAGCTGCCCTGAGCCCCAGGTGTCACAAAAGCACGCAGATTTTTGACCGATTTTGAGGTAGAAAACTCGCTGGCTAAAGCAGACGATGCTGCTTCGCCGTTCTCTGGAGGTACCCGGGTGCACGCCGCTTGCGGGGGTCACTCCGTGCACCGGGTCCGGCCCTGCGCCAGGCCCGCACAGACCGGGACCCCCTCAGCAGAGCTGCTCACAGGCCTGGGAAAACTCATTAAGCTATCGGCTTTCTCGCCCATTTAGGAATTGCGTTATTGATAGTCAGTTCAACGACTAATTTGCTGAGACGGTTAACTCGACACGACTAATAGTCGTGAATGCGTGGCGACTATTACGTTGTGCTGCCGAAAGGAAGAGACTCTGGTATCTCCCAAATCCAGCTTTTGGCTCCCATCCTGTTTAAATAGCGCCTTCCTCCTAAATGCTACTTTTGCAAAATGAGGAAAACCGCCTGTTCTGCAGCGCAGCCTCTCTGGGTGCTGCCGTGTCGGGCTTGGGGCTGCCGCCCCGCGCACGAGCCGCAGCTCCGCTGCCCTGGTGCTCGGCGGGCGTACGGAGCCCCGAGGGGCAGCTCTGAAAAGAAATCTTAAAAAACCTAGACGGGCTGGAAATCGCCCTTATTCCTCCACACACTTCAGCTGCAACGGGATGGGAGCACCTCCTCCTTTCTCAGCTTCGGAAGCCCCCCACCTGGCAAATACTTTAAAAAAATAAACTTTACTTGTTACTTCTTCTATTGGCAACTAAGTGGCTGAAAAAAAAAAATCTCCAATATTAGTTTCCTTCTTGCACACTTGTTCTCACTCAAGGGTACTTAGGAAACTCTTCTATTCGTCACGGGACAGTAACCCAGCACTTGGGGAATCGTAATGCATCATTTCGTAGCTTTGGTGGATAAATAGCTGTAATTTTCATCAGTCCTCCTTGAGTAAGCTTTCCTATGGAAACAGGAGGAAAGGCAGAGTGCGAGGTTCTCCATCACTAAAATCATAGCTTTATATTGCTAACTAGTACAATATGATAAAATGACAGTAATGATAATAAAGCAAACCGAGCTATTACCCCCTATGCACATATTGCAGGCAGCAGAGGAAGGGCTGCATTTATAACAGATGCTCATGCCGACTTTCTGTCCTATTCTGCCAATGACTCTCCGCGGAGGTCTCAGAAAGCCGGCTGGTCTCGCCTCCGCCCCACCACGGAGGGACGGGCCCGGGGGCTCCCCGGGGCGCAGCGGCTGCCGGGACGCGAGAAACGGGGGACCGGGGCCTCGGCTGCAGAGACGAGCAACACGCTATTAAGCCTGTGCATCGCCAACATGGGTAAATGCCCTGTTTGTGGCCAAAGGACAGATGCTCTTTTCTTTGAAGCAGTAACAACAGGGGGAAAATTTCAGAAACTCAATGGCAGAAGAAAGCTAAAATGCCTCTTCACGTGTGCAGCTTCCCTCAATTGAAGTGGGCATTAAAGTACATAGAAAAGACACGGAAATTAAACACTGGATAAAACTCTGAGGAGCTTTTAAGTCGCTTGTTATTGAGGTTCTGTTTATTAAGTTTTAACAGGATTTAGCCCTGCTTTGAGGGGTAGATGAACCAGATGACTTTCATGGGTCCCTTCCAGCCTAAGTTATTCCATGACTCTCCAAACCAATTGCAGAGCTCACTTACAAATATTTCCTATAACATCCTTTTCCAGCCTAGAAAACACCAATTTACAGCAGGCTGGTAACATCTATCAATCACCTGCTAGTCCTGTGCAAAAACCACTTGATGCTAAATGCAATCCGAACCCTACAAAACCTAGCAGACGTGAGAAAAATCGGCTGGAAAAGCATTTTCCTTCCAGACGAATCTGAAAGCACAGAACATGGATCCCTCCCCCAGCGGGAGCTGGTCTCACCTGGAGCATTTGACATCCGATAGGACACTGTGATCGACAAATTATCAGGGAATAACTTTTACCACCAGGTATATCTCTAGGGCTTTCACCAGCCTTGTTCTCAGGCATTAACGCAGCCTCTTAATACCTCAGCCATCTCGAAGCAGAAGGCAGAAGCCCTTGATTAAATCATTAGTTACGTCAGGAGGCAGAAATCATCAGCAAAGTCGCACCTTCCTTTGGTATAAAAGAAACAAAACACCCTAGAAGAATAGATTTTTAGTAAAATATATATATACACACATGCATATATATATATATATCTCATTTGTCCATATTTGCCCTGGCACTTTGTACCCGTGCCGGGCAGGGAGGAGGTGGGTGAGAGCCCCAATGGCACAGCCGGTCCCCCAAAGCCGGGGAAAGGGCCGGCGGGCGACGCACCTCCCCGTCGGGCACGCTGTGATTTCACCGTGCTCCGGGGCATGGAGGGCTGTACGTCCCCCTCTCCCTGCACTGGGTGACAGTCCCGAAACGGCACGATGGTGTGGTGGTGTTCACCTAACTCGCTCATCCGCGGCTCCAAGGGAAGATGTGGTCTGGCCTCAAAAGCCGTTATAAATTCCCAGCAGAGTAACAGGACCCGGAAAAAGGCATCGATCTGTCAGACCACATTCACAGAGAGGAGGCTAGATGTTTCCTTCTGCTGAGGAATTCACTTCGAAGGAATATAGCTGACCTTTGTGGTTTCTTTCCATCCACTTATAAAAAGCTCAATAACCACATCTTAAAGGCTGAGCCACCACAAGAGCAATCTCGAGAACGGACAACACGAGAGGCAGCGCCGGGGAGAGCAAAAGCCAAGGGGCCGCCGGCGGGGCCCCGGAGCGCCAAGCCGCTCCGCTCCTCCTGGGCTGGAAGGGATGCTCAGGGGACGCACGGCCAGATCCCTCCTTGCTGTCAAAGCGATCACCGTATCAGTAACCATAGCATTTTTTACATGCTGACAGTTTTATTTCCCCCTACGTTACATCATGACATGTAATAATCCATTAAATATTATTTTGACCCAGTGCATAAGCTCTTGCACGGTGAATATAACGCATACCTACAGAGGCAGATCTCCACCGTCCCGTCTGCTCTGTGCTTCCTTGCCTGGTACTGCAGGGACGTGATGAGGCTGCTCGCTGAACGTAGCACATCGTTCAGGTGATGTCCCCACAAACTGACCATGGATCTGTGCTTTAACGTGGATGCTTCTACGTCGTGCCTTGGTTTGTCTGAGATGAGTTGTATCTTGTATGGAGACTGTGCTTTACCAACACGACTTTGTAGTCCAAGAACACCAACTTGGTATCAGCGTTGCACAGAGCTGCACCAGGAATGGCTTTAAAGATTTGATCATGTTCCTTGTGCAACATCATCAAGGAGAAAGCAATAAAACAATAATAGGCGAGCGTGCTGATCCGAACCCCAGTGATATGCCCAAAACATGCGGCTGGTTCAGTGGTTCTCAATCTTCTCTGTGCTATTACCGCAGTGAAACACCAGGAAAAGGCTGGTCCCCCGCTCAGCCAGCGAAGCCCCCGCCGTGCCCTGCAGATATGCCCTGAGCACGCTGCAGAGCTGGGAACAGGCGTCGTGGCCGAGGAAGCCCCTGCCCTTCACCTCGCCAAGGGAGCCCGCGGCGACGCAGCCCACCCGCTGATGTAGGGGACTCCAAACCAGGCGATAAGGACTCCGTCTGGCCTGAAAAACTTCAGATCGGACAGGCTGCTTTTTTTTGTTGTTTTTTGGTGACGTAACGCTGCCCAGATGAAATGATGCTCAAGTGCCCTTCTACGGCATTCACAGTAATATGTTCAAGAATAACTCGGGCTCCTAAAGAGCCCCTTTCTACTACAAAGATTAGCAAGACAGTAAAAAAAAGAAAAAGGACTAAAATATTTGTGTAAATTCTATACATTAGGATATTTTCAATATGGCTGCAGAATGGCTTTAGCAGCAGTTTGAAAGGACCATGACATGGCTCTGTAATTACAAAACAGATTCATAATGACTGAAGTCAGTTTTCTGAAAAGCATCCTAAAAATGTCTTGGCATTACAGAGCCTTGGATGCTTATGTTCCTTCTTGGGAGCTGGTAAAATCCACGTTTTGCTAGACATTAACGTTTGCTCGAAAGCGGACGTGAAAGTCAGCTGGCTCCAGCAGGCGAAGCATCCTTGTGCTCCCAGAAGCACGTCTGCAGAGCAGGGTCGCGGCCGGCAGAGCAGCCGGCGGGCGGGCGCCGCGGGCAGCCAGGCACCGGAGCCGAGCACCATCCCCTCCCAACAGTCGCGTCTTCCGCTTTGGCCAGCAGAGCCCCGGCTCCGTGCCGTGAAACGTCTCCGTCTATTTGAGGGAGGAGAGCCCATCCACGGGATCTCTGTCCCGGTGATTTTATCAGTCCGACTCTGGGGGGCACCAGGATATCATGATGAAAGACGTGGGAGAGAAGCACTGCCGTTTCCCACACTCGGGTTTGCAGCTATTTGGATGCCGAGTGCCGAAACAGGGCCAGCAGCGATTACGTTTCCGACGAGCCTCCTCACGCTGCAGAGTTCCCCTTCTCCTGCTTTTACCGACCGCCCGAGCCCCCGGCCGGGAGCCGGCAAGGCGCTCTCGGGAGACAAGGCTCAGCTCCGGTTCGGAGACCGGCACTATTTCTGCTATGTGCGACGCCCGCAGCCGGCGTAGCGGAGTGCGGACGCGGGCGGAGGTCCCCCCTTCCCTCCGCAGTGTCTCCGCTCAGCTCCGGACCCCGAATGAGCCCAAAGGCGGCGAGAAACGGAGCAGGCTGCTGTTCCTTCCCACAGCTCCTGCCCCAAAACGACTTTGCTCCCCCAGAAGCAGGGGGTGGGTTAGCGTTCTGGGCTTACAAGGACCCACCGACACCAAAACAGTTATTAACTGCGATGAGAGAACTGTTCCTGAGGAGCGGAAGTTAAGGTGAGCGCGGCAGGACGAGCGTGGTTTGCGGGAGTGCAGGGAAGCTTCCTGGGGGGCAGCTAACAGGAGCACCCCGTGCCACCCCCGCACTTCACACATCAGCCAGGACCTACCGCCACGCCCAGAGCAATAATAAATACACCCAGCTGCACAGTTCACATTTCGGGCCCTGTTGCTTACACAAATTGCACGGCACCATCTTCTCCTCCCGACCGCCTGGCTCACGTAGCCAGCCAACGTGGCGAGAACGGCGAATCCCGCCGTCAAACCCGCGACCGTGATTTCAGCAGCAATCCCATCCCCACCCAACTCCCCGCCAGGTGAGACAAAAACACCGCCAGATTTATGGGACTTGTCAACACACTGAATATTTCAAATACCAGTTGCCTGCTAGCGGTCTCAAGACCAAACAATTGTACCGAAATACATTTAAATAAGCCATACTTCAAATTAAATGCCCCCGCTTCCAAAGAAAACTGAAAACCAGAAAAATCTCTTCAAATTAATCACTGCAAATTATTCAGTCAGCAACGATTCCAGTCATCTGTGCTTCAGCGACTAAAAAGCATGCAATTTATTTGTCTGACTCTCGCAAAGTGTCCACCCATTCCTTTAAACTCCATTTTCACTGTGCTTTACGGGGACTGTTAGCGCTACAAAAGAGTATTAACAACAAACTGAGCTTCCCAACGTAGGCTGGGCGGGAACCAGAATTTCTAGGTGAAACCCCCACAAGGGAACGGTTTTTGGCATCTTTGATAATCATATTCCTATTGTCTTTAATTTCTAGATTTAAAGCAGGAGGAGGTGGGGAAAGAAAATCCTTTTTCACAGACTCGTATTTTCATCCCAGGATATTATCTAACTATAATTTATGCTTTAAAGCACTTCAAAAGGAACTGGTATTTTTATAGATACCTCAGCTCTCAGAATCTGTACAGTTGCCAACCATTAATACTCAGGAGAAACAGAATTTCAGTCACTTAAAACCAAAAAGAAACAAACCCCAAAGTCTAACACACAAAGCAAGAAAAGAGAATTCTCCTTTGACCTTCGTCTTTAACCCAAAGTCGGGGACTGCTTGCCTGAAAATGTGGGAACTGCAAGATTCAATTCAAACCCGCCAGGAGGCTGAGGAAGCTGATCTCTACCTGAATCTAAGCTCAGGACAGCCCAAACTGGTGTATAAATACCCACCACGTCAAGCCTTGCAATGACCTTTATTTTGGAGAAGGAATCAATAGCCTGTATTTCTATCACATTAGCGTAAACGAGCCAAGAGGAGCGTATGCATGTTTGTGCACATCTACACGGACACGACCACGCAGACGGCAAAGGCTTCTGCGCGCACCAGTCGGTCAATGCTTTGATGCACGAGGAGCTGCTGCTCTTACCGCCGCTTCTGCGAGGCCTCCTCTCGAGCCGTTTTGGTAGGCCTTGAGCAAAAGTCTCTTTGAAGCTACAGCACGAGGCAGATTTCGCTGTCCTTTGCCTTCCTGAACGGTGCAGCTCTCCCCCCCTACCAGGCACAGCACATCACTGGGCCCCGTCCGACGAACGTCCCACAACCTTCCCCTACTGCAGCTGCCAAAAAACAGACAGGCAGCCACAGATTTACATTTTCGATGAAAATTTGGTTCCGTCTCCATAGAGCAGTAATAAAAGGTTCAACTGGGGAGGCAGAAATACCACAAGCAGTCATTCCCACCAGCCATACATCTGGCCCTTAATTACCCTATGGTATTTATATAATCAAAAAAATATTTCAACTTGTATGACTGATCATGTTGGAGTAGTGGAACGCATTAGCAAATAAATAGCAAAACACACAAATTTGTCAACAGATGGATTACAACCCAATGCAATTAAATGCAAAATAGTTCTGCTTTTAAAGCAATTGCACATAAATTAGCCTGTCAGCAAATGTATGCAACTAATTGCATGAAAAAAAATTAGGCTATAAGACAATATTATCTGCACATAGTCTTTTCAAACAATGTAGAAATGATTGGGTACATTATTAATTGAAAAGAAGTCAAACTGCATTAGTTTAATTGCTTTTTTTGTGCAAACCTATTAGAATAATTTATACCATATTTACTCCTTTTTACATTTGATGATAGGTATTTAAGTCTTGTTTGTAGACTAACAATAATGATTTCACCTTTTTCTTGGCTTAATAAGTGCAGTGAGAATGCTACGTTTGCCCATGGCAACGGTGAACTAAGACTGGGTCCCGAGAGGGTTTAAGCAGAAGGGTGACCAACGCGGTCTTTGGAGCTACCTTCCCTTCTGAATAAACCAAAGGCCACGGTGGAAACTAAAGGGTGTAAAAAGAAATCTCGCTTTGCTTCTCTGCAGAAAGGAAAGTCTAAAGAACTGTAAACCACTTCCTAACTAGACTGTATCGACAGGGATATCGACAGCCCTGACCAAAGCAAATTCGGAGCAATCAGCTTTCACATCCAGTGCCTGGCTCAAAGATGCCTAATTAAAGGTTTAATCCAGTGATTTCCAACCTGTGATCCACTAAGGGTCTCTGGGCTACTGATAAAGAGCCTGTTTGCTTATACTTGCTCTGCAGGATTGGGTATCTCCAATTGGAAAAACTCCTGGAGGCTGATACACCCAAAATGGTTGAAAACCCACCAAGGCCAAGGCTGAGACATTAAGAGAAAAATCACAGTCGTTGCAGCAAGCGTTGCTCAAGTCCTCTCATCGAGAGAGAGGCTTCACCGAGGCTTACCGTCGGTGCAGAAAGGCAGAGCCTCTGCTGCCATCGGGAAAACTACCCTGAAAGAGAGAGCACAGCTGTGATGGAGCTCAGCAACCTACCAACATCTGCAGCTTGACTACGGGAATGAGGGCAAGCTGGGAATCCTTCGTGTAAATTATTCAGTGACTAATTCTGACTAATGAATACATTTGAGAAAAATGAGATTATTTACTTTACACATCTTGGGCTTTTTTTCTTTCTCTACGTGAATTGAAACTGTCAGAAAAGTAAGAAAAACCAGAACGCACGCAGCAAGTCTCAGCTGGGTGGCAGAAGCACCCCTCCGTCCCCAAAGCCCACGGACGAGCAAGCCCATCAGCTGCACCACGACGAAAATACTGCGACGCTCACCGTGCACCAGCAGCTGCTTTCTCCCCCTGCGCCGTGTGCTGGGCATTTTTACCAAAGTAATGGATACGGGGGGCTCCGGAAGCTTTGCCGGCAAACAAGCAGCTGCCGGTCGGAGAACTGCCGTGGGGCTCACGGAGAACCGGGGTTCAAACTCCTCCCCTTGTGCCGCGCAGAGGATGAAGCCTAACCCACTGGGCTGCAGCATCCGCGGCACGGAGGCTCATAGCCTCTGCCCTGGCGTTTCCTTTCATATGGGGTAACCACGTATTCGCTGGGTGAGAAAAGGAGAGAAAGCAAGACCGCTTCTGTTACAACCTTCGGTCACTCGGGCCATGCCCGCAGCTGCCTCCAGGCCAACCGCTCCCCGGGGCGGAGCGGCGTCCTCAGGCAGGGAGCTCCAGGGCGCCGCAGGCCGCCCCGCGGGCGCAGGGACCAGGCTGCCCGGCCTCTGGGCACAAACACGTGGGTCTTGACCGAGTGCTTCAGCAGATTGACTCCGCTGGTGCCTGATAGAGGCAGCGATGAAAGAGGACCCGCAGCCCTCTCGGACATCAGTTTGGAGCTGGGTCCCTTTGCGCGCAAGGGCCCCTCGGGTGCCAAAGCCATGGGAATCACCGAACACGACGGAGATGCAGCTCCTGCTTTGAACACGTGGGCACCGCAGGATCCCCAAAGACACTTCTAAGGTTCAATACCCCCATTTGGGATTTAATACAAACAATTTTTGTGCTGTCTATAATAGATGCATGGGGATCTGGAACTGCTGCAAGACCAGTAACTCTCCCATTTATACTCTAAGATCTTCCCAAATTGTCACAAAAAAGGCTGAGAGCTCAGTCAAAATCTGCACCTTTTGACTTCCCAGAAGGAAAAAATCATGAGGTAAGATTTCCTTCTCCTGTTCTCCAGGTTCAAAAGATGTGTCTTTACAGTAACGGGTCAAGATAATGTTAATAAACTGACCAGTAAATTTAAAAAGTCTTTTGTATTGTCAAGAACGTTGCCACTTTTCTTACACTTCATTTACTAAGTAGTTTTAGAAAGAGACAAAATCAATGGTATTAACAGAAAGTTTTGATTCAGACTGCGCAGAGGAAACAAAGAAACTGAGCCAAAAGAATAGCTAAAATCAGAGAGCAAACCTGAGCTCTCCAGTCCTGGCCTGCTGGTTCACAACATTGTTCCCGGCACAGAATGTGCCCTCCACATCTTTCCTTCCCTCTGCGGGATTACTGGTTGCGGTCTCTCAAAGCGCGAGCTTGCCCTGGGAAACCTGCACGACGCAGGGTTGGGGACCTTGGTCAGAAACGTCACATAGCGACTCCGCTAGCTGCTCTTCCAGGCAACCTCCCGTTCCCTCCAGCACGCAGGCGCGCGAGGAGCCGATGGGCAGCCCTGGAGCAGGGCCGGGTGCCGCTGCCTCGGCTCGGACCATCGGGGAAAGCCGAGGCTGCGAGGTGGACGGCGCAGGGCCGTTTTCAGGGGTGTACTGGGGAAGGGAGCTGTTGCAGGGAGTTTTCCTAAACCAGAAAGAACATGTTTCCCCCTGCACATCAGGTGCAGCTGAACGGTCAGAAAGAAGCACAGGCTTGCTGCCCGCCTGGAGACCTCTCACTCAACCTAGCAAGCGCCTTCGGATGCCTGCGGACTAGGGAACGCAAGGAGCAGGACAGCAGGCTCCAGCAGCCCCGGTGAACACCAGCATACAAGACGGAGAAGAGTCTCACAAGCTACACGGTCTGTTCTGAGCGAAGCTAGGCCCCTTTTATAAGGCATTTCAATGTATTCAGTGAGTGAAAAATAAGCGAATACTCAACGTGGGACAGTCCAGGGCTGATAATCAGCTCGGCTTTCTTCCCCAGTTGCAAGATTTGCTTCGCAAGGCGCTCTCAACTTTTACAAGAGACACCCCAAAGCCGACAAGCATCTCCAGATGGTGGCCGCAAGATCTGCTAGTAATTACCAGTATCGCGACGGGGCCGAGGAGCCCTGGCGATGGAGCAGGAAGGCCTGGAGCCCCGCGCTGCGCGGGCAGGACGGCGGCGAGCCCCTCCCCGGCCCGCCCCCAGCACCGACAGCGCAGCTCGGCCGCGGCAGCAGGAGCAGTCACGCACGGCACAGAGGCTCCGGCGCGGGAGCGTTTCGGCAGGGCACGGCACGGCAGGAGGAGAGCGGCACGGCCCGCGGCGGGGTCCTCGCAGATGGCAGGAGAGCCCAGCGCGCCTGGCCGAGGGGCCGCGTCCCCGGCTGCACGGACAAGGTGCCGCTGGCTCGAGGCGTGAGAGCAGGGAGGAGGAGCACGTGAGGAGCTCCGGTAGGGCCGTTAACGTGAGGGCGAGCAGTTAATGCTCGTGATGGCAGAAAAAGAAAAAGGGAACCGGGATGGACAGCAGAGGTTTCACAGCTGAAACAACCAGCCAGCAGATGACACTGGGAGCAGCACTTCAGATGGTTTTAAGTAGGACAAACTCCAGCAAAAGCCACAGAAGACAACACTGTAAAAATTCAGCTGGTGAAATCCCACACGAGAGTTGGAAATGCAGTGGAAAGGAGAAGCTACACTTCAGCATGAAATACGATTTAGCTGTATTTGAACATAAAAGTCTGGAGAGAGCTGGTCAGAGATGATGGCCAAATTACGGGCCTGAACGTCCAGGAGAACGGCGGGACTTTCCATCCCGACTGCCAAAGGAGAGATGCGAGAGGGCTTTCACGGTTCTTCGTAGGCCACTTCCTCTCTATGCTTTAAGATGAGTAATCCGGATGCATACACTCAAGGAAAAAAAAAACAACCAAGACTTGCCAGTGTGGGCGGATAAACCTGTCATTATTAAAATGAATCCATTAACTAAGATGCTTTATAAACTCCAGATGATCTCTCTCCTATTATCCTGTAAGGAGATTAAAATTTTTCATTGTTGCTTTTATGCAATTTCTTTGGAAAGGGAAATAGCTCAAGGTTAAATTGAAATGCCTTTTCCATCCAATAAAGAGGCCATATTAATTTTCCCTCATCTTAGAAAAAAATATATGGCTTGTGAGATATAAAGGCTGTGAAGTGCAATTCTTTCTAGTCTCCTTGCTGATCTCTTTAATAATGGAACAATGTCTCGTCCAGCCATCTGCTCTGCCGCGCTCTTCTGGTGGGGAGCAAGGCTGCCCGCGTCACTTCCAGTCAGTTAAGTTCAATCTGTACAGGATGAAAGTTTGCAAAATAAATGTAAAATGTTGGAAACAAGCAGTTAAGCCCTCTTTTACAAATTAGGTGTTCCATGACTCTGATCTTCCTTTTAATTTATTGCCCCCAAGAAAGGAAATAGAAAATAAGAACAACTTTTCATTCCTGGCAGAAGTTTAGAGTAAGATTATCTGGACTTATGCCAACATAGTACAATTAGCAACCGCACCAGCAAGTTAAATTCGGGCCTGTTGTGCGTGAACCCCAAGGTGGATTTTAGTATATATATGTACATGCACATTTGCAGATACAAACACACACCCCCACCACCCCCCCATACGACAGCACCAATAAAGATCCTGACAACTTCCTCCACCTTAGCTAACTGGTATGGCTCTACCCTGACCTGGATAAACTTCAGGGCTTTCGAGATTCTTTAATAGATGCATCCCTTTGGCATTTTCAAGGAGTGATTTAAGACCACCTTGTCCCCGCCGTGCACTGCTGTAGGCCCACACCGCTCTGCACGTGCCTCTAGGCTTCCCCGGCTCTCCTCCGCTCCTGCCCGCTCTGCCCCCGCTACGGCTGCTCCACGACCCTGCCTACGCCTAGGCACTACAAGACTCTTCCAAGAGCGAATTGTTCAGTACAGATTTAGCTGTATAACCCGAATATCCATTTTGCCCCGGAAAGCACTGCCGAAGACCAGCCTGGCGCACACGCAGGAGGTTCTGGAGCGAAGCCGTCACGGTGCCAGCCCAGGCTGGCTGTACAGCACACGTGCAGGCGAGAAGTCGCACCCCAGAGGCCCCGGACCTGCCGGAAGGACTCTCAGCACCTGCGGTCTCATGCTCCATAAATCTAACATTTCCCCAGACCATTAGAGTTATGGAGCATGGCCACAACTCAGAGCAGGCATGCCAACAGCTTGGGCCAGATGCTACGCAACCTGTAGAGTCTGTCAGACATCTGAACATCCTGGACAAATACATAAAATCCTTAAAATCCTCCCTGAGAATATCTCTGGACTGAGAAGAGGGAGTCTGGGCAAACCAGCACGCGCGGCAGCGCTCAGCGCTGGTGAACGCAGCCGGTAACCAGCCCTTTGGGCTGAATTGTGCCGGCACGTTTCAAGAGGATTTGGGATACAAACTCAAGTGAAACTCCAGGGCCAGGCATGGCCTCCAAGGTAGTTTGTTCATTTTAACGTGGCTGGAGATGGGCTCGCCCCTCCCCGTGGGCAGCCGCCCCACACGAAGAGCCCACGCTGCCTCGGCCCCACCATACATCTCTGCAGAGGGAGCACCGTGCTGCTCGTGGTAGCACTAAAGCGCACGCACAGAAAGGGAGAGCATATCCCATAGTAATGGTCCACGGGAGTCACCGGGGACAAATTTTTCCCGCTGGTTTCAGCGGGATGATTAGAGTTGATGCTGGAATGCAAGTTTCCATTAGCAGCCAAGGTAAGTGAACATCAGGAAATTACACCAAGCATCAGTTTTATGAGCTGAAAGATTTGTTACTTCCACCCACACAACTAAGGGCATTATTTTAAGGATGTGTTTAAATTCTTCTTAAACCTTATTCTTGACACATCAAAAGAAAGAATCAGCTAAAAAAAAAAAAAAGAAAAAAAAGAACAAATTCTGGTATGATCTCAACTCCCCAGGGTGCTTTTTAGAGGTTTTTGATGGATAGCTTAACTCCTAATGGTCTGTTCAAAGCTGCTGCTGTTTCTAAAGTTTACTATAGCAGAGTTGTAGCCAGGACTTCTGCTTTCTGGGACGAATGCCCATGCCAGGACTCCTAGCAGCCCGCGGCTCTGCTGTAAGCCCGCAGGATGCCAAGCCTCCAGGACGGGGAGAGGAGATGGGGTGCCGCCAGCCCTGACCTGACACCATCAACCTGCCCATGGCCCCGGGAGCTCTGCTCCAGCTCCTGCAGCTCCCTCCACCCACGGGAGCAGAAATGGGCAGGGAGAGTCGCTCATATGTTAAAGAGGATGTTCTCTTCTGATAGGGGGAGATCGAGGAACCGATCAGGCAGAATACAGCAGGGCAAAGAGAGACAAACATGGCCCTTCCCAATTTTCCTCTTTCAAAGGGGTATCTGAAACTTCTCCGCCCTCCCATCTGCTACGGCCCTGCTGTATACTGATTTTAATCAGGTTTGCTGTTTATCCACGACACCATAAATAGCCCATACTCCTCCTACTCACTTCCCAAAATGCATTTTCATTTACAAAATGCAAAATCCCAAACCAAAACTGCTAAGGTCACCAAGCAGCAATAAGATAGTCCCATATCGTATGACTTATAAACACCACACTCTGAAAACCAAAACTAGTTAGAACAAAAAGACTTCTGAAGCTTTCCCAATTCCCTGCAGACAGCTAGGGTTACGCTGCCGAGCTAGTCTGGTAAGTGCTTGAATCTGAGGACGTACCTGTTTGGGATGCATGACGGAGTAATCTGCCATCTGAACTAGCGAGTGAAAAAGCATTAAAGAAAAATAAGTGGAAGGCCTTTGCATGAGTGGTAGAAATATTCTTTTCACTTACAGAACAATATGGGAATTGTCTGCCTAAAGACATTTTTCAAGACTCTTATCTCTTCAAAATAGTAGCTGACTACTCAGCGAGAGGACTCAGGGCTATCAGAGTCCTCCTGCACACGGCTCAATCAGCTTCTCTGAAATGATGAGGGTGTGTTTGACACTCTGCTCCATTTCTTGGTGGGAAACACTGGCATGCTTTTGATTGCATGTGCCCTGGTCTTGCACACATGTTATCTACCAGAAGACGGTCTAGTATGACGTATGTCTATCCAGTATGACATCTGTTTTCTGTAGACAGATACTTGTTGATTTGGGATGTACACACAGCTTCATCTCAGAGTGCCGTTCCCTGTTACCGTCCACCAATGAAAAGCAGTAGGTAACTCTGTGACAGAGGGATCTCTTCTGCTCCTCGGGATTTGGTCACATCCTGCATCCATAGGACTGCAAGGGTGGAGTCGGGGGAAGATGGCTTCTGCTCTTTCCACCTTGTCTCTAAGGCTCAAAATGGTGGTCCCAGGGAGCTGACAGCATCGGTAGAGGTAACTGCTTCCTAACCGCCAATGAGGGGAAACCACCGGCTCAAAATCTGCTTGGGCAGGTGAGGTGCCTTTCTGCAGCTGGTCAGCACTAGCCGACCGCTAAATTCCTCCTGGGACGGACACATTCCCGCACCTTCTTCTGTGCTTTGTTCCTCCTGTCACCCCTCACGTGACCCATCAGCCTCTAAGAGCAAAGGTTCTGCTCCAAAAACAGCCGTAAAGGTATGAACAAAATGCCCTGTGACTTGAATATTCTGTTCATCCAAAGGTGCTCGTATAAACTGAGTAACTGCTTACCCCAATGATGGCAAATTAGGTGTTTAAATCCTTCCTATATGGTGGCTAACGGGTTTAGAAGCCCTCTCCTCATGACCATCCACAGCCGGGGAGGAGCCTTTATGAACAAGCACGGTAAGAACACATTGCTGCTAAGCCAAGGGTTAAAGCTTCACCCCAAATCCAAACGAAATCTCGCAATAATGTTTGGAAGTTGGAAGGGCTCGGTCAGCCCCCTCCGCCTCCGCTGTACCTCACCTGCACGCATCTCTGGGGCTTCTGGCTTCAACGTACGGAAACGCGGTGCCCGAGGGAAAGAAGGAGTATAGCCGATCGCGCTGCAGCGCGGGCAGCACGTCCTTTCCTCCCAGCAGAGTCTGGGCAGGTATTCAAATGTACTAGTGCTTTCTCCAGTCCAACCTTTCGAGACATCATTCCGCAGTTGCTTCCTGCGGAGGCCAAAGGGGGGAAGGAAGCTGTGCTGGGCACAGCCGCCTGCCTCCGCGCGCAGTTACGGGGGCAGGGGTTCGGTGCTTGCCTGCCACAGGTAAAATTAAGTCTTCAATCTTCTTTTGCAATTTGAAACTGAAAACCCAAATCAATAAACCTCATAGTCTTCTTTGAGCTCCAACCAAAGCGCACAGGCCAAAAACTCTGTGTTATTTATTTTTTTTCCTCCTCCCCATAGCAATTTTTCTAAAACTTCAGTCTAGCAGTTCAAGCTTAATTGCTCACTTTGAGACAAGCTGAACCTCCAGGAGCCCTTTCTGACTGAAGGTTTTGAAGTAACTCAGATATTTTTGTAGCATCAATGCTCAGAGGCACATTTTTAAAAATTTATCCAGACTGTCTTTTCATACACAAACAACTGGACATTAATAATTTAGCACCAAAATTTAAAATATTTTCATAGTTTAGAAAATAATGAAGCTTCTATAATTTGTTGTGATATCATGTTAAATTATTAAACTCCAAGGATCCATACATAAAATCAATCTTAATTGTCCAGGAGCAGCTATCAATTGGATTTAGGAATTCATCATTCTAATTTATTGCAAAGTAGCAGACACACAGCAGGTGATAAATACCCCTACCAAGAGCGAGTATGATGTTTTGCTCCCTAACTGTTATTTTTCTAGGGCCAGACACATCCTTTTAATGAGATGACGTGTGTGTGGGATATCTGAATCCCTCTCAGACCCTAACTCAGCAAAGGACTCGCTACCGACCTGATTAATGTCAGTGCTTACGAGTAAGCTTGAGCTTGGAGGAGATGCAGAAGTCCCACTGATTTCAAGGGGCTGTTGAATTAGCTGTAGCATCCGGATGCCGTGGTGGGCAGAAGGATCCCCGAGCTCGCACAGCCTAACAGGGCCAGCGCAGCCCTGCGTCAGGCTGCCTGGGTGCCTCTGGCGAGGGGGGGTCCGTCCGCACAGCGCTTTGCACGCGGATGCTACAATTACCGTTCGCCTGTAGGACAGCAATTCCCTCCTGGCTGCCCACTTTTGGGCTTCCAATTCCCCTGCTAACTGCAAGAATAATTTCTGCCATGAATTTGTGACCCCGGTGCTGCAGCCCTGTGCCGGCTGCGATCCCTCCCGGGGGGAACCGCCGCATGCATCCGCAAAAGGACGGCGGTAACTAAGCCTCACGCGATAGCAGCTGTCCAAGTCAAAATCACCGTCCTCTAAAAATGCTACCGAGCTGCAGCCTGCCCCTGAGCTAACAGGATCTCCATTTCCCAGACATGGGCAGTGCAGACGAGGCTCTGCAGGAGAGCGCAAAGCAATTAAGAGTGCCCTGTAGGTCCGCGGCTACTTTTATTTCCCCAGGTGTGTTCAGACCGCTGAGCAGGGAGGGAGCGGGAGAACCAGAGCTGTCACTAGCCACGTACGAAGGAAAGCGCTGACCCGTTTTTCCCCGCTCCAGTTTCATAAGGGCAGTGGGAACTAATTCCGGGAAAAGGTGCAGGTCTGCAACTTCTCCTGGGGACGGAGATGCCCCAGTTCTCAGGGAAAAATGGCAATTACTCAGTATTTTCTACAACTGGCTTTGTCAACTCTTCCCTCACCACGTCAGTTTTCATGGAACCACTGACTTCAATGCTTAAAGAGCCTAAAACCTTAAGTCAGGACTGGGGGTGACAGCGAGGCTCCTTAACAGGGGCTGCGTAACGCCGAGTTTCACAAGGCTCATGTCTCTTGTATATTTAGCCTAAAGTGTTTTGACAAACAGAGAAGGGTCTTAAATGTACGCTGAAAGTACGCACATGCCTCAGTGCACTACAAATAGAGGTATTTAAATCTGAAATGACACACTTTGTAAAGCTCTGATCCAGAAACCACACTTCAAGGTTTTGCACACAAACACCGCGCAGCTCACCGGCACTTCCCGCGCTGCCGTACGCTCTGGGCACGCGTCGCTCGGCTCCTCCGCGGGTGGTCGCGTGCAGCTGGCGTGCCCACCTTGCAAAGTCACGCGCAAAGGGCTTCGCCATCCCCCGTTCCTGTCTTTAGACAGTTGAAGTGGTAGATAAGGAGAGACTTTAGGATTATTTTTTTAAGTGGTTCAAGATGATGAGTTCCAAGACCTATGGAAAGTCCTCCCTTGGAAAACACAGGCCTCGAGGTTGCTTTCACCCTGACACATCTGCACCGTGTAGAGGACTATTTCTTGTTCTAAATTACACAATCTCATATAATCTATACTTCCCACTTGCTCCTGAAAGGACCTTTATGTCCGTCTCAATACTGCTTCCTAGGAATATGTGCCATCCGGCAGAGCTCTGCTTTGATGTTGAGATTAACTGCATCAGCTTGCTTAGGAGAGTGGTCAGGTTGAGTTTTTTAAAGTTCCTAGTGAAAACTCTTTTTTCTTCCTCTCCTCATAGTTTTTTCTCTTCTTTCTCTCTCTCTCTCTTTCTTTCTTTTTTTTTTTTTTTAAAGTCTGATCCAGGGCTGAAAAGAGCAGGAGCAATAGTATTTGAGACTGCAGACATGGTTAATGCCAGCATCGGCTTATGCTTAACTTCTTTTCATTTTTAACAGTCCTTGCCCTGCAGGTATAAAAAAGGAATTAGAGCCATAAGGCACAGCTTCAGATTTGTTCTCTTAATTAGCTCCTGCCATGGAGGATTAATTCCATCTGCAATGTGTTGCCATCTCTGCAGAAGTTTATCGTGGTGGAATGGGGGATTAATGAGGAGAGTGGCTGCCTCGACATCCCAGCTGTCCGTAAGCTGGCTGTAACGGGATCAGTGCAGATGGTACCAATGTTCTCCTCAAGTATCACTGAAGGTGCGGAATTTTTTTTTCTGTTAACCTGCCACATGCAGTTACTCATCCACTGCAGAGAAGAAAGTGTCAGAGCTGCAGCGCTGACTTAAAAATAGTGGGCAGAGGACCTGATAATCTCAAAGGGCTCTCTCACTTCCCTGGAGGAAGAGTGGGCTTATCAGATTTGGCATTTGAAGCTGAATGAGAAAGATTAACTATATTTTATCCTCTTGTATTTTGAATACTGCAACCACATAGAAATACATTTATAAATCGGAGGGTTGCTTTTAAAACTGGGGGTATTGCTGCTGGGAGCCAGGCAATCCAGCCTGTGAGGTCCATGAGACCTTACCCTAAAAGGGACGAGCTTCGAGGACGGCCTCTTTGGGCAAGGTGCTTGTTTCCCTCAGCACAGTTTTGGAAGGGGAGTAACTCCCGTTGAGCCAGGGAGCAGCACAGTCATAAAACTGGCGAAAGGATGATCGAGCCTCTTTCTAGTTTAGTTTTATGCTGCACTTTCTTACCTGTTTAAAAATAAAAAGCCTTAATTTGCCTTTTAATGGTCTGTTCCTACTGAAATAAAATGGCAACGTTCCCATGAAGCAATATCTGAACATATTAACTTTTTGTCTCAATACCGGCCTTATTTCATTCAACATCTTGATTATTAATGGAGTTAAACTGTTTCCAAGAAAGCAGCAGTCCTATGTTAAAAACACTAGTCGGGGACTCCAAAGATAGGGGCTCAGCCGCTAGGACTGCTATAGGCTCTGTGTACAGCCCTAGGAGCCTTAATTTATCCTGCGTCCCCACCTATAAATGGAGATAATAAGACTTTCAGTGCCTGTTATGTCTATTTTCGACTGTCAGCTACGTGGGGCAGGTGCTGTCTTTCTGCGTGCTCATTTAGTGCCTCACATAATAGAGCTCCAATCTCTGTTGATGCCTCTGCACGTTATTAAAATACAAAGGATGTCAAACAAAAAAAGACATATAAGTGCTTGAGTGCCATGGGAACAATACAGGTATGCAGGCATTTTTCTTCATCCTTATAAACCTGCTGCTAAATATAAAAAGCTGTCTATAGCTGTTCTGCTACCTGTACGTAAAATAGAGGCACATCAGACAAAGCTGCGTTACCGGGTAATGCATGCTGGGTGCCTTCCAGAAGAGCTATCACAAAATGACAGCAGTAAGTCTGGCTTCAGTTGCTAAAGGACAATAGCAATTTGAGACACAGTACTATTTCCTTATGCAGCATCTAGTGTGTTTTTGGACGCACACGGGAGTGCTGTTCCCCTCCTAGGGATTCGCTGTCTTTCATCGCCCACCAGCATCTCCTGTTTGAGCCTCCGAATCTGCTACGCTGGGTAGAAAGCTCTCCCCCGTCACGGCGACTGAAAGGAGGGAGGACGCCAGAGACCCTGAAGTTTTAGATGAAAGTCCTTCTAAAACTTTTCTGAAGTCTTGACACCCCACCGGCCCCAGGGGAAGAGCTGCAGAGACAAAGCAGAGGCGGGAGCTGGCCCTCACCAGGAGAGCGCCCCGCGCCGAGGACGAGCCCAAAAGGAGAAGCAGCACCGGGTCCCGCTTACCCCCGCGTGCCGTTGCGGGGGGAGCTCGGAGCAGCGCTGCAGCGAGCCGGCGTGAGCCAAGTGCCGAACCGCTTCCACGTCTCCCCCCGTGCCGGGTCCACGCGCGGGCAGCCAGCCCGGGCCAGCGGGCACCCGCTCCCCGGGGGACGCAGGGCTCGCCGGCCGCCGCGGCCCCCCTGCGCCCCGCAGCGCAGCGATGCCGGGGGCAAAGACACAGCAGGGCGTCTCGCCGCGGTGCAGAGACGCTCTGCAACCCTCACTGCAGCGTCCTTTCCAGTCCAAGCTGCAGGAGCAGGCTGACGGCACGAGGATCCCGCCAGGGCGCCCGGCTGCCCGAGGGCCGCGCGCCGGGCTTTGCCCTGCAGCCCGCGCAGTCGCTCCCGTACCGCGCGCCCGTCTACAGCTCAGCGGATCCCGGCCGCAGCAGAGCAGCGCGCAGAGCAATAACCGTTTTCTCTGGGTGATTAAGCACCAAAGCGAAGCCGAGGTGTTTGAGAGCCACCGGGCTGCTCGTCGCGTGCGCGTATCCCAGCGCCACCAACATCACTCCTGTTTTATGGCAGACAGAGAGGAAGAAACAATAAACCACAATACAAACAAAAGATTATATTGCATTGCCTCATGAATTCCTCTTTCTGGTATTTCATCGTGCCTCAATAAAGGCAGAATAAATATTTTGAAGAGGGCTCTGAACGTCTGAAATTTGAGATGTTTATAACAGTGGCACCCAGCCCTAAAATCGCGGCTCAGGAGAGCATGGCCATTACTTCTCCCAGGGAAAGGTCTCTGGGTGACTTCAGATTTTTCTCTTTGTTTCTCCCCTTTAAAGAAGAAAGATCCCAATAAAACACAAGAAGATTATAAAGCAAAAAGAAAATAAACCCAACCAACCTCAATCAAGTGAAATAAATATGCTACAGCTCTACAAGACCCCGTAGCCAGCAGCAGTGCTACTTCCCCGTAGGGGCATCCGATTTCAGAGCGCCTGAGCCAACATTTTATGGGAATGGAAAATCATTTCCCAGACATCTCACCCAGAGCTCCCAAAGAGTTATCAGCATCTACTATAATCCAGTTATGCTGTAGAAAGGTTAAGGGTGAAATCCTGAAGCCTAAGGAACATAAGGTCACACGAATGTATCGTCCCTACGCTCTCAACGCTGTAGCAGAGAGCGGTGAACAACGCGGCTGGCTCCTTGCTTTGCTTTGCCGCAGCACGGCCACGGCTTCCCGGCGAGCAGGGCCTCCCGCAGCCGCGCGGACCGGGCTTTGCAGGCAGAGCCGCCCCGGCGCAGAGCCACGCGCCGGCCCGTCCTGACAGCCCGGGGCTGCTCTTGGGCCGCCTGTGCTCCAAGCCTCTCTCAGGCTCTCTTCTCAATCCGGATTCGCCTCTGAGCTGGACGGTAATTGAAACATTTCCTACGGCGTTTGTCAGCCCCTTCTCCTCCCCGTTGTGCTTCTGCGCAAGCTAGACTGGCGCCGACGCACGCGGTGGCTCAGAGCTCCAGCGACGGTGAGCAGACACGTGTGAGCAGCAGCGAGGGGCAGCTCCTCCGGCAGCGCGCCGAGACCCACCGCCTCCCCGCATCTCCCTCCGGCCCGGCTGCCGCGCGGGACCCCGCACGGCGAGTGCTCCCGCTACGGAAAGCATCGCGCGCCCCGATACCAGAGCATTCCCAGCCCTCAGGCAGCAACCTGGCCACGCGGAGCCGCGCAGACGCCAGGGTGTTCATCCTGCTCCTTCTCATCACGAGCCCGTGCTGCGAACCACTCCCTCCCCTGTGCCAAAACACGAATTTTGGGGCTCATTCTGCAAGCCGCGGCCTGCAGACGCCCTCCGCAGCCCCGAGGCTCCCGAACTAACCTTGTGGGGGCTGGAGGAAACCCACAACCAGCTTCGAGGTGAGGTGCGAGAACATCCGTCCGACCGTACCCAGAGAATTTTTGAGTCATTTAATTTTAGTGAAATTAAGATTTCCATTTTAATACAGCGAGGTTTTGGATTGGCTTCTTTTTCACATTTAATACTTAACATAATAAGGTAACGAATGAAGTTTAAATCGAGTCCTGTCACTAAAGTGAAGAATAATAGTTCTCAAGTTGAGAGAGGTTAAATTCAATTTGGTCATTAAGAAAAACTGACAGAAAAGTTTGAACAAGAGCAGTCTACTTAATGAGGTGGCTGTAGCTAATTCATTAGCGAAAATGAAGTCAGCAATAAGGACTCTGCACTATTCTCATACTTACTGCTCCTCCCTTTGAGGACTTCTGCTGGGTGGCCTCTTCTGTAAGGTCTCGAGAACCCAAGACCAGTACAGAGGTACACGTTCTCCTCCAGTTTTATATGCTATATAGCATGGGTCTCTCCCCTAATGTAATAGGCTGTTTTGAAAATAAGACTATAATCTATCCGTCCAATGATTAATATATCTTTAGCAACACATGCCCATAGTTTGGAGACGTGTGGACCTTCTGCCTGGGTTGGCGGGCTCTGGAGCTGCTGGCCTGAAGCTCGCGTGAGCACCCACTCCTCTGCTGGGGAAGGTCCAAGCACAGTTTCAGTACTGTATTTGTTTGCTTTACACCAACTTTATGAAACAAAAGCCCAAACCCACCCAACTAAAAGAACCAAAATATCCCAGAGCTACAGAACAATAATTTTGTTTGGACGTAATAATCTTTCCCTTTAACTCACTCTTACAAATTATATGACAAAAAGCTCTGCAAGTGTTTGGTTTGCTATTGTACATTAATCTTTGCTAGAAATCATAAACAGTCTTTAAGTCAACAAGCTTGGGTTTAATTAAGAAGTTTCCAACTCTGAACAATTTTACTACCCTTTCCTAGATTAGGCAATAAAACATGGAGTTTATATAATTTTATGTATGTGAAGCATTTTTTCCTTTGTTGCAGCTCATGTGAAGGATAACTTCCTCCAAGCAACTGTCCTTTCCTACAGCCACGCATTTGTCAGTGCATTGCTTGAACTGATTTCTACCCTTAAAGGTAAAACAGAGAAGGCTGGATTTGATCAGAGTTGGAAGAGGGAGAAGAAAATAGAAGTGCTTGAGGCACTATTTCAATTGCATTTAATTCAGTAGTTTTTATTCTACGCTTTCTAATCCACGGAGGCCCATTTCTAATGGTCTGGGACCAGAGTCAAAGAGAAGCTTCACCAGGCGTCCGTAGGCTCAAAATCATCATTCAGAGGTTCTAACAGAACGAGGAGATCCTCAAGCACAGACCGAGGGGCACAGCCTAAAACCCACGCAAGCCAGAGGACACTTGCAGGCTTTGAACCAAGCCCTGGGATCTGCTACTGTAGTTAGAGAAGGACTATTCCTTTCAGGGAGAAGAAAGCTATTTCAGACATCGTTTCCATGGCTGTCCTACATCTTCCTGCCGGGAGAAAGAAGTTTGTTTTCAACGCTTATTCAACCCGTTTCCTATTCTAACAACAGACGAGCTCCCACACAGGTGTGTAAAGAGGCCCGCAAGCGGCCCTGGCTCAAAGGGCCAGGAGGCCTCGCCTCTCCTCGCGGGGAGCCGTGCTCAAGGGAAGCCCCTTTTGGCCAGGGGACCTCTCCATCCCCCAGTCAGCCACCAGTGCTGCTCCATCACCCAGCACCGCACACACCTGCCAGCACTGCCCGTCCCCAAACACCTGGATATGGAGTAGCTACGTGGTTGAAGGCAAAACAGAGGCAAATAAACGCAAGCTGCTCAGTCGCAGGAGGAAGGGGAGGTTCAGACGAGGGAAGAAGAGACCTGGCTCCCAGTGACTGCCCCTTACACACGGCACTGTGAACTTCTGGGAAAACAGCAAAGTATCGGTGACCAGAATTGGTCCCAAAATATTTATCGGGTCCCCATGCTCAGGGAGAAGCTGGAGAGGACGTCTGCTTCTGGCAGCTGCACTTAATTGTACGTATTTCAGAAAGATCTGCTGCACAGCAGCACGTGAAACGCGCGCTTCTGTCACTATTTACCCAGCCCAATGGCTGGTAATTAGCACAGCTAATTTGGTACAACTTTCCCTTAGTGCAGGCTTCAGCACAACGACCCTCTAAATTTAATTTATTCAGAGGAAGCTCTGTATTTGCTTTTGAAAACCTGAAAAAACAATTGTTTGATAACTAATCAGAAAAACAGACAAGCTTAAATTCTGGAACTAATTAAAAAAACAGAGGAAAACACTTTAAGGGCAATGAAGTTGAGGAAAGCTCAGCTGATTTCCACACCCACAGGAAAGGAAGCCTGACGCGAGAAACCAGACCTAGCACGGCTCCATTAGACCTTGGGGCAACTTACTGTTTTAGCACTTCTGCAATCCTACGGGACCAGCTTTCAAAACAAGCTGTGAGCCAAGCAAACAGCATATTTACAGACCAGGGGGCTCACATAAATTGCCTTTTTGTGAAATAGCACCAGGATCCCAACTCTCGGAGGAGCGCAACCTATTCGGCTCACAGAGAAGAGCCACAGGAACAACGCAAGGACTGGGAAAACCTATTTGGCTCATGAAAGAGCGCAAGCCATGAGCTGCTCGTAGACCACAGCCACTTACGCAGGCAGCAAACTGGAGCGCAGAGGGCTCGCTGGCTATAAAAAATACAGTGGCTGGAGAGTGAAGCCTTCTCACGCCTTCGCTCAGGCTAGAAATAGAGTACATGTGTTCCCTCCTCTTCCCCTGCAGCCCTGCTCGCCCCTGGTGTTGGCGTGCCTTTTGCAACACCCAAGTAAGGAGTCTCTCTTTTGGGGTAACTCTGCAGCTGGACCGGCCAAACACCCACCGGGGAAACACGAGCTCTGCTGCTGCTCGACACGGAGACCCAGCAGCACGTGACTATGAGCGGGCTGGGAGACGGGGAGGCAGGTCCCAAAGACGACAGCGATGAACTTCTGGACATCGCCCTTCCTGGCCAGAAGCCACCAGCGTCTGGCCTCTGCTCTCGCGCAGGTTCTTTGTCCCTGAAGGGCCGTGTCTCCTTCCAGAGGCAGCAAAACAGGCAGCGTGATGACACGGCTGAGAAAGCGCTTCGCTGGTTACGAACTGAGGAAATGGGTTTAGCAGACTGGAATAAAACGCAATTTTGAAGGGGTTAGGTTTGATTTTACTGAGTCAGCACAGGGCCTAACAGCACACAGGTTTCACCTGGAGAAAAAACCCCACTCTCTTTCGGGCCTGGGCGGCAGAGGGGCTCAGGGTTCACCCTTCCCTTTCCATTTTCCCTTTCTTTGCTGGGTTCGGTGGGAAGGATCCCTACAATCCCGAGGGGCATGGCTGCATTTACATTTAAATAGGGGTGGTTCCGGTGGCTCTAAGGAGACAAACTGTACCTGTTCACGGGGCCTAATGAGCGTGTTAATTTGTACAGTTTCTGATGTGCAGCCCTGATTAGATCCTGGATGAGAAACATCCTTGAAATAACTTGTCAATGCAAGTTTTCAAAGGAGCCTTCTGGGAATACTTGCGAATGGCAGCGACTTTCCCTAGGAGACCCGTGCCATGGTTGAGCGGCACTTCCTTGGGTGGCTGCCAGCGCGGACTTCTCTTTTTTACCCGCTTGGAATAGCAAATAGCACTCCTCTCCTCGCTGCCTGTCTCCCCCTCGTCCTCCTCTCCCTTCTCCCTTGTCCTCCTCCCTCCCACAAAACTAAGAGCTACAAAAGAGAAGACAAAGGCAACAGGGTTTATAACATTTTCTTAAAACATGCACAGAAATAGGCATCTCCAGAGAAACGCCTGCTACAGTCACACCTGCAGCCTGATAGCTGTCATCCTCAAGAGACACGTGCTGTAATTGAACAGCACTGAGATGCCAGCGCCACTTCATTATTTTTAATGTATGCCTCCCTCTGTAAACCAACATACCAAAATCCGAAGTGTTAAGAGCAATATTTAATTTCCAAATGAATTTTCCCTTAAACTAAGACTACAGAAAGTTGTATTTTTGCCTTTCAGATATTTTTGGAAGCTTTGACCCAAACAGTGGAAGAGACCAGCTGGAAAAACTCCTTCCTTTCTTTTTTCTTTTTTTTTGTTGCTTTGGGTGTTAAACTGTTATTGCACTACATTACTCCAGCTTCCTCGTCCTTGCCTGCCTCCTTGAGAAGTCAGCAACAGCAGTGCCTCACTCAAACACGGGCTACCAGCAAGGAGCAGAAGGCTGAAAGCTGTGAAGGATGCCGTCATACAACTCCCGAGAAAACACCCAGAGAAAAACGTGCTTTAACACCTTCCCTTCATGGGTTTTTCTGCTTGAGACATAGCAGGAATGAACAGTAATAACAATGGAAGTGATGCAYGGAAAGCGTTTCGCTCCCGGTGACTTCACTCCCCTGCTACACAAGGAGCTCTCGCAGCGAAGAGCAACCCAGAACCAACCGAGCCACTTTAAAAGACGAAACACTGCTTCGGGAACAAAAACCGGGCAGTCACTGGACGAGGCCAGGCCGGGTCACGGCTCCTGCTGGAGAAAGGCCCCAAGAGAAGGGGCAAGGAAGGACCGTGAGTGTCGCTTTTCCACGCGGCCCCTCCGAGACGAGCCCCATCCTGCTCGAGCCGGCAGCCTCGCGCGTTCCCCCGCAGAGCCGAACCCGTCTTAGTCTCGCTAAGAGCTTGCGATGCCTTTAAGGTAGCCTGCACTAAATGGTGACATGTGGGGCACCGCTTGCCAAGAGGAGCGGCCCCCCTCCCCCCGGCGGCAACGCAGGCTGGCACCGGGGCTCCTCTCCTCCGCCGGCTCTGCGCGGGGGCTCCGGGACGCGGGGGGCTTTGGGCTGCTGACACATCCGTCACTCAGAGGCTCTGTCGCTCCCCCCTTTGTTACCGAAAGCAGTTTTCCTGATTACGCATCACCGGACCAGGTACCTCCCTTAACAAGAAAGCCGACCCACAAAAGGTGCCGGGTGACGGAAAGCAAAGTGACCTGACAGTTCAACCATCCGGCAGATGCAGCAAGCGGGTATCGGACCCCGGGCTCCTGCGGACGCTCCCAGTTTCCCTTTCCCACGCTGCTCGCTTACACAAGGCGCATGCGACGCGCGTTGCCAGAAGTCCCTTGGACGCGGGTTTCGTACTGCGAGCGTTAGACTTCTGCAGACCTCAGGCAGCCTTCGTACAGGGGCAAAACGGTCTTCCCAGAGCTGCTGTGCGGCTTTGGGCTCTCCCTTCGGGGCACGCCGCTACGAGATGCTGTCAGAAAAAGCTGCACCATAGTGACACACAGCGCCGAAGTGACTGAACCGCAAAGACTGGACAGGCTCCCCAGCGCGGGACCTGTCTCCCTGCTAAGGGAGCGGCAACGCACCACTGAACAGCACAGGGAGATGCGAACGCAGAACTGGAAGACCTTGACTTTGCAGACATACGTGAAGCCGTGCGTCAGCAGAGAGGCGTGCAACCAAGGCAAAGACCTCTGGCACGCTGGAAACCGCCGCCGCAAGCCCTGAACCACGAGAGTCAGCGCTTCCCAGGACCGACAGCCAGCGGCTTCCGGGTGCCACGTGGCGGGGGTGCAGCAAGGCCGCCGCCGGCAGCCTCCACCTCCCCGGCGCGCCACCAGGGAAGCGACGGACGCGGTTTCGGTAGAACCAGCAGCGGAAATCGCCCCGGGGCTGGCAATGCCCCCCAGGCCGCTCTGCCCGCTGCTGCTGTCCCGCAGCAGAGCCCCGGAGTGAGCACCATGCCCAGCTGCCGGGAGTCGAGCACGCCGGTCTGCGCGAAGCTTGCAGGGCTACTGAGCACCCGGAAAGCCAGCGGGACCTCTTGGCGCTCACCTGGCCAAAATTTAAAAACATTAAACGCTGACAGGGAAAGTTCAATAGCAATGCTCGCGGCACAGCTCAGCTCGAGACCCTTTCCTTTCAATAAGGTATGCACAGCTGCCTACCTTCTCCCTCCATCCTTCCCACCTTATTAAAGCTGTCATTTTTAAGTGCTGTGGCCATGAGAGAATTGGACCTTCTGACCTCAGGCCTCCACCTGACCCCTGGCCGAACACGAAGCCGGAGGCTAATGACAGCCCCCCGCGTACTGCGCTCGCAGCAGGCGTCTGCCCGCCGCGGGGGAACCCGCACGCAGCAGGCGGCTCTGAGCCCATCCGGCCCAACGGCAGTGGCACGCGGCTTCCAACTCACGCCGGCAAGTGGTGTAAATCCAGAATATTAACAGCGCAAATGTGCTATTAAAGAGAGTAAGAGGCAGATTAAAGTCACAGCAGCATGAAGCGCTAGGACGACAGCCAGCAAGACGAGAAGAGGAAGCAAAAACACCTCCTCCTGCAGCCTCCGGGGTCATTTGTCCTGAGAAGCCATCGCGTGAGGAGCACAGGCCTCCGGGGGTGCGGGGAGCAAGCCCGCGAGGAGCCCGTCCCCGGGAAGCTCTCCGGACCGACAGCGCCTTCTCTACCGCCTGCCATTCACGCTAAGGCTCGACAGCCGAAACCTAAATGCTTCGAGGACGCCCGACCCATAAAGCTTTCACAAAAGAGCTTTCCAGCAGAAGAGAGCCAGACCCGCCTTAGAGCCCGCTGTTCTCCACCCGGCAGGGACGCTGCAGGGGAAGGGCACGGCGCCCCGCGCCGAGCATCGCTGGCAGCCCGGCAGGGAGGGGAAAGCCCCGTCTCGCCCGGCAGCCGCCAGCTCCGCGGCCAGCGCCAGCGCCCCGGCAAAGGCACGGCACGTCCGCCTGCACCGGCAGGGCGGGCTGCGACGCACCGCAGTGAGAAGTTTGCTACCGGAAAACATAGTTTAAATAAAAGCAAAGTATTCTGCAGGAGTATGTCGATGCTGATCGTATTTTCGCCACGAAAGTGTCAAAATGTATCAGGTTGACTGTCCCCTGTTGCTTTAATAAAATGGAAACATTGTGTTTAGACTTATATAATACTTTATTATTTCTGTAACGTTTTAGATTGATAATGTTGAACAATCAAATGAAATGCTTCCACATTTGTGACTGGACTTTTGGCAAAATTTTTGTTTCATGGAAAAAATTATTATTGACTTTTCATTCCAGGAAGGCAAATCTGCCCCTGCACGCTGCCATAGCAAGAAACGGCTAAGAAATTTTTCTGTGTTATGCTTTAAACCTGCACCTGACAACAGGGGTCAAAACACTTGCCTGTCTACTACCCGCTTCCATGGCCAGGAAACGGGAAACCTTTCAGGCAGCACATTCCTGATAGTCGCAGGAGGTATTTTTATGTCTGTCTTCGTTAAGAGAACCAGTTAATGAGTGTTGCAATAGCACCAAGGTTAAATACCCCCGTGCTTCCTCCAAAGCCTTTCTTCCTGCGACGGGGCGGTCTTTCCCTCCCCAAGTCCCCCTCCGACCGCTGCAACGCACCAGCCTGTCCACGACGCGCGCCCGAGCCGCAGCGGAGCCCAGGGCTGCTTGCGGCAAGGGGAGCGGAGGGGAGCAAGAGGGCTGTGCCTCCGTCAGGGCTTTACTTCGCGTCAGGCGAGTGCTTTTGGAGCAAACCCCCCGCGTGCCCCGCTTTGGTGTGCACCAGGGACCCACGGAGCCAAGCCTGCGTCAGAAGCAATCCCGCGTCAGCCGGAGGGAGGGCGAAAGGAGCCGCGCGGCCCCGAAGGAGCGACGGCAGGTCTGACTCCTGCCAGCTTTGCTGCTGAACCGTCCAGACCAGGAGAGACTGGGTACAACCTGGCATGATCACTAATTGTTTTTTATGCACATGAGCTGTCCAGGCTTTGCCCAGAGGTCATTAAGGAATAATTTGACCTGCTGAAAATCCAAATGAGTGTCTATCACTTAACCTTGTGGACACAGTAATTGTAATTAAGTGGCAGCCGGGGAGAGATTCTGTTAGCACCTTCCTGCTAAGCCAAAGCAGAAACTTCAGGTTTAAACAGATGATTAAATTTGTCATAACTCGCGTACCTGGCACTCCGAGCGGCGGTTCCCACCTCGCAGCTCGCAGTTAGGGCTGCGGTATAAGCAAACCTCTATTTCAGAGCACAGCAGTCAACGCGTTCGCAGCTAACAAGTTAGTCCCAGTAGCGCGCCTTTGTTTATCTGCCTTTCTGAAATGTTTGCTTTGGTCGATACGACTTCCCAGAGTCTGCCAGCGAGTGTTTCTCAGCTGTACGGCTGCTCTTTCTAAGGAGAGGCGCCGGTTTCTCCCTGCCAAGTTCAGCTCCTCGCCTGCCCTGGCACCAGAAATGACCACGCTTGGTTCCCTCCGAGCGGCCCGGCAGGATGAACTCCCCGATCTTCAGGTGCTTAACCACAGCCTGGACCCAGCTTAGCGTTAGGCGTCAGAGCCGATGGACGACCGGACACTGCATCTACGTGGACTCACCCTGCCGCGTTTAGGCACCTTGCTGCCAGGGCTGGGTGGCTCTTTTTTATTTTGGGCTTGCCTGCCCTTCTCCGAGTTTAACTATGACGCCGGGTTAAGCCTAGGAGGGCTAACGCACCCTGCTTGGAGCGGGGTCTGCACGGGGAAGGAGCGCCTGGTATAAACCCAGGGGCAGTGCAGCACGCCAGCTTTTGGGGGTCGGCTGGTGACACCGCCAAGACAAACGCTCTCTTGGAAGTAAAATCCCAGGCTGCCGGGGCTGGTGGGCGACGATAAGGAATGTGTTCAGACAGTTCACGGGAGTTTAGTTCAGAAATGATATGCTCCGGGGCTGCCGCGAGCAGCTAACAGTTTTAGGAGCTCCAGTCTCACAGATAGCACAGGGCGTCCCAGTGCTAAAGCTAAAGAGCATAAATCCTGTACAGTTTTGGCCAGACAGACCAAATTCAAGTAATGACTTAGATCCCACTCTACTCAGCAGGATTCTTCAAAAACAATGCCGTTAATCAATTTTTGTGTCTTCAGTAATGTGAAGAAAACCACATCCCAAAACACATCACTCGTCGCGGTCGTGTAGGAAGGCAATTACCCAGGCTGGCAGAGGTACACGGGCATAAACCCATACAAGACAACAAACGGTCTGGCACAGAATCAGTTTGAACTGATGAACACCCCTATTAACTCAGCATATTCTATATATGTATAAACTGGACTTAGGTGGCATATTCTACAGCTACACACGACAGAGCTAGAGATGTCCACTGTCACACGTAGCCACAGTACTGTGCACCTGAAACGTCCGTGGGCCCAGTTCGCAAAAGCTGAAGGTAAGCAAAATGAGAAGTCGAGTCACTCTGCAAACTTGCTAGATCAGCTGGGATGAAAAAAAAAGACTGGAATTCAAAAAAAAGAGGAGGTGGGATACAAAAACATGGAAGGATAATCCTTTGAAATGATAAAGGTTTTGTATAATGCCTAATCTTAATGACTACATGGGACTAGATGAGGATCATCTTCACGCAGGACGACACAAAAGGAGCAGTGCCTCCCAGCCAGCACAAAGCCGCAGGGAGGCAGGTTTATCACAGCTTGGGATTGTTTCTTTCCCAGAGGAGCTTTTAAAACTCAAATGGGTCAAATTAAGAGAGCTACAGGTAGAAAAGGGGATGGATAAATTCTTTCCTTCCTCAGTTTCTATCGCCGTCGGCTCTCCTTTACCCGGTGCCGACTCCTCGGCGCTGGTGGTGCCGGTTATGGATGCTGTGTGTGCGGCACCCTCAGTAACCGAGTCCTGCACTAGTTTTCCAGGGAGGAAGAGCAAAATCTCACAGCAGGCCATCAGCTGTGAAATGCCTTCAAAGCCCATGTTTCCTCTGGACACCTAGAGCCAATGCACATGGTAAGAAACCTCAGCAGCCCAAGGTGACCCAAACCCTCGCTCGCTGGCCAGCCGGCAGCTGCTTCTGCCCGCACGGCTGGCAATCCTGGTGCGACAAGCGGTGCTTGCAGAAAAGCGGTCTGAACAGAAAAAGTTACTCCCCATATAGCTTTCATTTTGATCCTGGAGCTCTCCATAGCTTTTTACCTCCTTTGAGGTTCAAAGAACAAGCTATTAACATCAAAAGTACCCAAATTGGCCCCGGATACCATGTCCGGATGCAGTTACAATAAAGCTTCCTAAC
Source organism: Casuarius casuarius (assembly GCA_003342895.1). NCBI lineage: Eukaryota > Metazoa > Chordata > Aves > Casuariiformes > Casuariidae > Casuarius > Casuarius casuarius. The sequence continues at coordinate 1,433,416 of PTFA01000155.1, read as the reverse complement.
GTGCCAGCTCTCCCCATGGCCCTTGGCGGTGCTAAGGTGGATTTACTATCCAGGAATCACCTTAGTAGGGATTTGGAGCATCTTCAGGTCTTCCTGTGGAGGACCCGGAGAGCGGGCGCTGGCGCAGCCTGTGACGTACCTCACTAACGACGAGCCAGAGGAGCGAGAGCGATGCACTACCCGCTGCAGCAGCCGCATTTCAACACGCTGCACAACCGGTCCCCGCAGTTCAACACCGGCGCTGCCACCACGGTTCAACCGGCGCTTGCACTCGTCCCGTGCGGTACCAAAATCCTTTCCCCACACGCGCCGGCCCTTGCCTGGCCCCCACGCTGCTCCCCTGTCCATCACCCCCCACCTGCTGCAGCCCTCAGACCTAACCCACCCCCATACCTTTTTCAGTCCTTCCTTCTGTGGAAAGCCAAATACTTCTCTGGCACTTCCAACACTTCTAGATGTGGATCCCTATGCGGGGATACTTTTTTTCTTTTCTTGAGAGAAAGATGCATACATCATATTTTGCCTAGATTATTTTCATTATCGCTATTTATTTCTTCATTATTTTATCTTTCATTAAGGGAAGCAGCTTTCCCAGCCCTTATTACGTGCTATTACTTTTTATCTCCTTCCAATACATTGCCTCTCATCTCCTCACCTCCTTGCCTCTTTTCAATACCTTACTCCTCTCTCCTTCTTCCTTATCCTCCCTTTCCCTTTCCTTCCATCTCGGTCCCCGAGCTGCAGTCCTGGTCTCAAGCAGAAGCTTATAATTTCTGAGTTTCCTGTTTTCCTATTAGTTATGCCAGTGGTGAATCACCCTAATTGCGAAGAAGAACATACCCCCATCATTTGTAAATTTGGTTTACAAATCTGACTGAGTGATAGGAATAAATAATCCATAAAATGAATATGTAGAAATTAGCTATCCACTAAGCACAGCAGTAAAGGCTGTTCATACGGATAGAGACTACGCGGTAGGAAAGCACAGGGTACACACCCCAGTGTGCTGTTTAATAAGGTCAGCCACGGTTTACAACCAGAATGTAATTTGTTTCTACAGACAACTATTAAAATTGTCTGCTATTTCTGCAAATGCAGATATAAATGTCTTAACAGATCTGTATGATATTTACTTTAACAGAAACTGCAATCATGACAAATAAGAGATATAACTGTTACGTGCAAATGAGCTTTTTTATAATCACAAGTAAGTTCTGAATATGAAAGAAACCTTTCTCATACACCAGCTTAGTAAACAAGTCTCAGGGAAGGGAAGCTTTAAATGGTGAATAGCCATACACGTGAAAGCCTCCAGGAGCCGAAGGCGGTGGCCCGGGTGGTCCAGAGCCAGGCGTCTCGCAGCCCGCTAGGCAACCTCCATCCACGCACTGGCAAAATAGCAAAAATGCCCTTTGCTGTTCCTTACAGGGATATTGTTAATTAATTCTTAATTAAGTTTGCAAAACTCAAATATCCTTGATCGAAGACACTGTAAAAAGGGAAATTATTGTTCGTGGGATCAGAATTCTTGCCTTGGGAAAACCTTTGGGTGTGTTTTCTCATTAATGCTAATGGAAATTAACAGCTTAATGCAAGCCAAGCTGAAAATAAGTTACTTTGCATTTGCATCTTAACTACATTTGCTTCATTACTTATTTAGGATCACTAATACATGTAGTGAGATGAGTCTCAGTACGTTGAGCTATAGTTTTCCAGTGGTCCTGCACGCGCAAATACATCTGAGTGAAAAACGCATGCAATTTTTATGACACTACTTTCCTCAGAGCAAAGCGGATGGTAGCATGCAGGAACGTGCCTTTCTGCGTGGACACCCCATCCCACAACAAGAGAAAATGATGAGGAAAGTCAGAGACTAGATGCAGGAAGCAACCCCTGCATCTCCGCCAAGTCCAAGAGTGCAGGTCTGAGAGGCTTCGCCGCCTCTGACCCTGGGTGGGTCTGGCTGTCTGCAAGACCCTCGCCTCGCCCGAACGCTAAAGGTCCTGCTTCGGTCGCGGAGCAGTGGCCCATTCGGTCTCGAGAGGCAGAGGAGGCCAGCGCTCGGCCGGTGACCTGCCCCACGCGGAGGCGGCACCTCCCGCCCCACGCTCCGCCACGCTCGCTCCGGCGGGGAGCGCCTCGCTCTCGCACACGCCGACACAGAAAGCAGTCGCACGAGCTCCTCTCTCGCAAAACGCAGCCGGAAGGAGAGGACCAGCTATCGCGGTCTCAGCCAGAGGGAGCCGAGCGACCGGACGGGAACTGCTGGGGGCGATGCCGAGCCCACTCCGCCGTGGATCGGATGCCTCACGCCGCAAATACGCAAGCTCTGCCCATCCTTCCCCACACCAAGCAGAGGAGGTGGGGGGGGGGGACTTCCCTTCCCGAATCTCAGCGGTGTCCTGATCCTGGGCGATGGAGTCAGTTCCCGTCTTGGCCCTTCATGTCGCCCAGCGAATGTGTGACAACGTCGTCTAAAAGAGCTTCCACAGAGAGAAGCGAAACGGCCCCGTCCCGGGACATCGTACAGCCCTGCTGCAAGCCTACACGTCGGAGGCAGTGGTACACCCAGGAAAGGCTCAGAAAAGCTAAACTTTCCCTTACTTTACTTTTAAAAGAGCAGTTGAAGATCACAGCATAAAAACCCGTTCTAAATCCCCACCCCCAAAGTAGGAGGCACCTTGCCTACCTTCACGCTCAGGGCAGGTACCATCGCTCCTCCTCGGGCAAGAAGGACACGTCAGTATTGGCTCCCAAGACCTGCTCATGAAACCTAGCATCTGCCTGCCCCCGGCCTCTGCCCGGCTCTGGCACCACAGCGATCAAACGTAACTAGACCAATTCGATGGGGAAATCTACCTCTAAATTTTAGGATACCTGTTTCTCCTACGCCGAGATGTGGCAGGGGTACGATACTGCAGTTATTACCAAGAAAACTATGAAGTTTACGTGAATATTGTGCTGATGCTTTGAATAGACAATCTCAAGAGAAGCCTCCTGACCATTAGAGCTTTCCTCATAGAAATCACACTTTTAGAGTTATTTAGTAAAAATATTCTAGCAAGATTAGATCATCAACCACTGACAGAGGCTTTTTTCCCCTTCTTAGAGTAGCTCACAATGTATTTTTCTGGTTGAGGTATTATTTGTAGTGTATTTTCCATTCTATTTTAGTGCCAAAGGCAGAAATTATGAACAACAGGAATCAGGAGAATTTAGGATAATTTGTGTGCTCTTGCTTAAATAACTTTTGGAGGTTTTCAATGCTTAATATCTTCTGTAGTCTCAATTATGATGATGAGAAAAACTGCCTAAGACAGAGCAGCATGTGTCTTCCACTAAGGTATAATTCTGGGGAAGTCACTTTTCTTTTTTTGAGAGAGTGATTTACTATACCAACTTACATCTTTCCCCTTAATTAATCTGTCCCCAAAGATGTCATTTGTTTTTATGAAGATGATAATCACCTGATTTTGCAGATTAAGATAGACACTGATAATTGCAAAAAGAATCACTTGCGTAGCCTCCCCCAAGCACCCAGTTATTTGTTCCTCACAAAGAAAACACTAGCAGAGCAAGATGCGTAGAAAACTGTGGAAGTAGCAGAGACGCTACGTCAAGCACAAACTTCTTCCACTAGCAGTTCTTTGCAATCCCTTGGCGTCGTGCTGGGCCGCCCCAGCTGCCCAAGGCTGAACCCAGCGGCAGTAGGCTGGTGTGGTTCCCCTGACCCGGAGGGACAACGGCACCCAGTTCTGCAGCAGATTGTCCCAGGCTCTGCCGTGCTTTAGGAGGCCCCCGTGGGCTCTTGCAAAGGATAAGAGCCCTCTTGCCTTCTCTTTTTAGTGTCTCCCTGTACTTTGGACCAGGTACAGACACATGATGTGCAGGATGATACACTTGCTTCCTGCCTCCCCGAAAAAGCAAAGCTGGCAGGTGGCGGGTCAACGTGGGGCTCCTTCCCCATAGGTCAGCCCCAGGGAAGGAGGCTGTGGTTACTTTGCTCTCGGACGGCTCTGTACGAGCGGTACCCCTTCCGCCGTGCACGGCACGGCTAGAGCAGCGGTGAAGGGCTGCGAGGTGTCTCCTCCATCGCATGGCACGGGAATCGTTTTGAACAGTGTTAAAGCGGGGAGAAGGACTGCAACTCCTTTGGCGTCCCCGCTCCTCCATAAACCCACGCTGCAGTACTCGCAGCTTGGCAGAGCATCCAGCCCCCATTTCGCAGGGCTGCAGCGTCCGGGGAAGAGTTGCCGTGGCACCCGTAGGTGCTAGGCTGTCCCCCGTCAGCAAGCCCTTCCGCGTGACCTACAGACGTGGTTTTTACCCTGCTACTGGGATTTGGTCCCCACCATCACCCTGCCCAGCAGCAAAGCTGCTGGATCGGAGCCGAGTGAAGGATCAGCTGCCGGCACGCCGAGCTCCCGACGACGGCCTCTTCCTGGCGGTGAGCCACGCTCTGCGATTTTGCCCAGCTTGTTTGGGGAATTTGGGGGCAGTCTTGCTCCTAAGCCAGGTCACGTGGTCACCTCCCACGGTGGGACCGGGGCTCCCGCCTGTGATGAGGCTGCACTGGACTCAAAACAAGTTGTCAGGTGAGGTTTTCAAACCCTTTGCCCACCCCTAATGCCCGAACGGGTGGAAAACACAAGCTGGGCACAGAGGCACGACTTCCACGAAACCACGCGGACCAATCGAAAACGTGTCTCTTCGCCCCTTTTTGAGGAGCACAAGCCTTGACAGCGCCCAGGTAAGCGTTCATTCTCGCCGTTAAATAAGCCGAACTCCATTTGCAGAACTACTACTGCTTTTCTGTTTGCACCATCCTTCATCTAAAACCTGCGTCTATAAGCTGGTGTGGTATTCCCTGCTATACTACACCTGAAGCAGCTTCTCTTACTGTTTTTTTTAAACCATCTTTGTTGCATTAAACCTAGAATTGTGCTCAGGGAAGCATTTGGAGAGAAGAAATACACTGTAAAAGATTACGGGGGTTAAAAGACCATTATTTGTACTCAGGCACTCCGCTTCCCCTGCACTTTACCAGCGATAATGAAGTAAACACAGAAACACCCAGAGGAAGGGCCGCGTAGCTAAGAAAGAGGTCAGCATTTTTGCAGGGATTTGCTTTGCCTAGCCGTAGCTTCATTCTGCGGGTTAAAACAACCGTCCCTGCTGCAAAGAACTGCTCCAAGGCCAAGGATGAGTTACCTGCCTGCAGCCAGCCGGGGAGCTCCAAATCACACGAGCTGTTTTGGCAAGATCTTTCCTTCCAATCTGCCTAACGACCGAGTCCCTTTCTGAAACAGCATCCGTGACCGAGAGCGGTGCCTGACTTATTTCCAGGCGATGCCGGCCACGAAACGCAGCCTTCGCCGCCGAGCTCTGCACACAGCGGGCAGCCTGCCGCTGCCAACGCATCCCGGCGCCCCTCCGCTGGGAGGAAGCGTTAGAGCATCTATAAGCACACACTAGTCACGCTATAAAAACATTAGACATTTCTTTCTCATTTATTAACTTTTTATGAATAGCACTCTTGCATAGAAAGCAGCTCAGAACTTATTCAAATCTGCAAGCTTTTGCTTTCCACCTTGCTTTTTTAGCCACCCCTCATTTTAATAACGGGGACGTTATCTATTTTGCCTCATTTCTCCTGCGTACTGAGCGCTGTTCAGCTGCAGCCTCCTTCCTCCCTGCTCGGCGGTGCAAAGCGGGACACAGCACCGCGCAGCAGGGCCGCCTCTCGCTTCGGGAATCGCAAAAGGGGGCAAAGACCGTCTGCGACGCCCCGGGCTGAAACACCCTCCCTCACCTGCATCGCTCAGTTTTCTCCCGTCCAACCTGGCTCTGGATTAAACCCTAATTTTCTTGCTGAACAAGGTGGCTTCTTTTGCCACGGCTAACGGTTGAGCCAACAGGTTCCTCCTCACGGGCCGCCGCTCTGGGGGGGTTTTGGACAATACTTCTGCAATCACTTTCACGCCGCTCGTCTCACGTTCCCTCACATCTACCTTGTAAAAATCCCGTGCTTCTGCGCCGCCGCCTTTGAACATCTCCTCGCGAGCACCTCCGACAAAGCCGATGCTACAATGACCATCTCTGCTCAGAAGAAGGCTCCTTCTTTCGACACCCAGTGCTCATTTCCAGCCTCCCATCTTACTGATTGCTTAAGAGAGAGGAGGAAGAAAACAGGCCTGCAGGAACCACCAGAAGCCCTGGCGCTTCCCCGCCATGCAGCACTGCCGGTGCTGGCCAAGAGCCGGGGCGTTAAAACCCTCCCGTGACACGGGCGCGCGGCTCTCCGCAACCCCACGTGCTCTGCCCTCACTTCCCACCCTGCAGCGCTGTCATAACCCCTCCATCTTCTTCTATCATTTTTCTTTTTCTCCTCCAGCTCTCCTTATTAGAGCAGCCAAGTCCGCTTCGTCATTTCTTATCTTCTGACCTGCTCCCAGGCTCCCGCGTGGCCACTGCCCCCTCTCCTGCCGAGCCGGCCTCTCCTCGGCGGCAGCGCGGGGACGCTCGCCGCGACGAAGGCGCCCTCAGTGCATGCCGACGCACGTGCAACACTGCGGAGACATTTCACTCACTGATCGGCTTCTGAAAACGTTTGCCCTGGTTTTCTGTGCTTTTAAAATACGGTGTAAAGAGAACAGCAGTGCCTGAGTAATTTTGTTCCTTGTAAGAAAGATGTATGTAAATTTATAATTTCAGGTTAATGATTAGGATTTGTTTATTTTCCATTATAGAAAAATCAGTCCTTATTTTATTATCCTCAAAGATGAGCTTTAAATTGTTTTAATAATGAAATCCACTTTTCATTTGCATTCTGTTTCTTCTGCGTGCTCATTAACAATTCATAATCTAAGGACTGCAGCGATTAATGGCTGCTGCACCACGCAGGGCTTTCGAGGAGCCGTGGCGAAACCCAGGGGGTTCAGAGGCTCCCCTCACCCTGCGCTACCCACGTTAACGCGCGCTGAGGCTGATCTGACTCAAGCAAACTGGGGAGGAAACGGGAACGCATGTATGACGCAGTCCAAAACCCCCCCTGGAAGTTATGCGGGTTTCTTAGAGGAAAAGCCCAGCAAACGCTGTGGAAAGAAAAAGGAAGATGACAGCTGGGAGCTGCCTCGTCTCTTGGACGTAACGAGTGCGCCGGGACTCAGCACCGCATCCAGGGCTGAGCAGGACAGCCACTCTGCTTGCACAGTATCGGGTGTGCAGAAGCGGTCCACAAAGACCTTTCCCAGATCCTCAAAGCTGTTTCGATGATGCCCTATCATTCGACCTTGGGGTCAATTCATAACGGCTTACAGTGCAATTTACGGACGAAGGCCCTGAAGCGTAGCATCAGCGCATCACGCTGTGTTGCCGAGGGGCTCTCCGAGGTCCCAGCACCGCAGTAAGTCACCCACCTGCACGGCTTTTCCGGAGGCGCTCGCTCTACACCCTTGGCCACCGTAAAACCAAGCCGAACCCCACGACATCGGCAGAGTCGGGGCCTGGCACTCTGAGGAGCGAATCTAATTATCAGTTCTGGCAAACCCCCATGACACGCTGTGACCACAAACGCACCGTTGCGGGAGGGAGAGACGCCGTTTTTGCTGCAGTATTGCTTTCAATGCAAACTCGCTTGGACATAAGAAAGAAAGGGCTAGGTTATTATACACATACTTCTCTTGCAACCAAGCACATTGCACATGTTTCTGGTTGCACTGCACAGAGCTGTGTATAAGCAGTTCGAGGTCCCTTATTCCTGCTGACTGCTGTCCTAATGAACTACAGATGCTTTCTTATCTCCTTACTTTCCACCACCCGTAGAAGCATCCACCCCTCTCCCTCAGTATTACCCAGACTACATACAAGCTTTCCAGGAGCAAACTCCAGGCTCAGACTTCCAGGCACCCTTCCCATGGAAAGCCTGGCCCTGGGGAGGGTGGGAGGAGGCAGAGCCAGCACCACGCTGCGATCCTGCGCCGGAGAAGCTGCTGCACCCGCAGAACAGCGGTGGTGCCGGCCGGGACAAGGCCGCTTACCTTGTCAGGTGTCTGCGGGGCCACGGGGTGCAGGCACAGCGGTCACGGCTGAGCATACTGCTTGCAGGGCGAGCGTCACCTCGCCTGTTTGGGCTCTCTAGACAATAATCAATGACCAAGTTATTCACATAGGAGACATTCAACTCAGTTTTGGTCAATTCAACTTTCTCAGAATTAAGAAAAGGATGAATTTCTTATTTAGCTTTCATTTAGCTCTCATTAGTTGTTGTTATTCTACTACTGCTTTTGCTGGAATAGGTGAGACGACTGTCTCCAAGATCTACTGCTGTGTACTAACTGGTGACCCAAAACGCTCCCCCTCCTACCCAAAATGAAGAAAAATGACACAGTGAAGTATTGCATTAGTGTCTCTTTAAAAGCGCTGCTAGCGAGGATGTGGAAGACAACTTGATTAGCATCCCCTGAGATCCTGCAAATAGACTCACCGCACCTCAGCGGCGCTGATGAGGACGAGCTGCGCTGGAGTGTCATCACAGCGAGACGCATCCTATCCTCCTAATTCAAGTGGGAAAAGGAGATTCGCTCAGATGATCAGCTCATTCCTAGCGCGTCTGCCCGGCTCCACGCTGCCCACGGCGCCGCGACGGTGCGCCCAGGGAGGGCGGCTGCAGCCCCGCGCCCGGCCCCCGCGCCGCACGGCCTCCTGGTGCCCCTGGCCTGGGAGAGGTGCCCGGCGCGCCCCAAACCTCCCAGGGCTGCGCCCCGGTGCCCGCCGGGCCGGCAGCCGGCATCCCAGGCCGAGCCGCGTACGCCGCCGGCTGCTGGGGTCTCCCGTGCTCGGCCTGCYGCCCCCGCGCGGAGAGCGGCCCGGGGGGCTCGGCCGGCCAGCAGAGCCACTGGGACTCCGAGGGACAAGAGCCACTTACAAGTATTAAGCAATTACGGTTTTTTTGACTCTTAAATCTTGAAAAAAAATTTCTCGCCACATTCAAACCAGCCTGCTGCCTCCTCTGTTCCTCGGCCCAGAAACGTGCGTTTCGCCACGACGCAGCGCGTCTCGCTCTCTCCCAGCCGCAGCGCTGCCCTGGCCCCTTAACCATCCGTAACCCCAGAGCGGCTGCGGCATCTGCCAGTAACCTCAGGTGTCTCTCGGGTCGCTGAGAACACGTCGCAGGAGGCCTCCGCAAGCACACCGGCACGGGAACGGCTCAGCTGCTCCCACAGCTCACCACCCATCACCCAGAGAGAAAACTAACGGGAACAAACTCCATCTTACACTGGTCTAGCCTCTCGGTCAAAACATTGCAAGATCCCCAGCATGCTATATTAACACTACTACTTTGATCAAGCTTATAACATCATCAGAAAGATGGTAAGTCTGAGAGGAGTTATCTTCCACAAGCCAATGCCAACCGGCATTAAAGGAGCGCTTTATTTTAGTGCACTATTACCTGAATCACCTCTCTGCCAGCCTTCTGATTTGTCTGGCTCTCGTATCAAGCTGATTTACATTTACCTGAATATTATTTCCCTGGATCAATCCTCTTCTGCCCATCCAGTACTAACACAGGAGTTTCCTGTCATTGCCTTGGCACCCGCCCAGGGTTCCCCAGGTTAGTGAAAAAATTAAAAACCCAAACAGAACAGCAACAGTCCTTGGCCGGCTCCTTTACAACTACAAACACAACCTCAGAAGACCTGTACCCGAGCTTGAACACACGGCTGAGTCGTTATTTCCCCTCCTCTACTGTCACTGACGGTGTTACCATTTCCTAGGAACGGACTGTTACCCCTGCCAGGTATCCCTGGAGTTTTTAATGTACCTTTAAAAAAGAAAAACAAAATAGGATTTCTAACCTTCTCGCCAATGACTTAGGTTTCAGCTTTTGTCAGTCTTCGTTTCCCTGAATTTCCACATTTACCGCTTATGGTTTAAATTCATTACCACCAGCTGCCCCATCTTACATTTCTTATATATCAGACACTTCTAAGACTTTTTTCCCATCTAGCTGCCTTCACATCCCCTCTAAGCCAGGCTGCCAGTTTTCTAGTGACAGCAGTCCTCTTTTTGACRAGGACTTTTTGGGGAACTAGTAAAATGAGCTGAAACATTTCCCAAATCCATATGCCTTCCTCACTTCTTCTTCCAGCTCCCTACCAATGTGCCCCCAAATTATCTGCACTTCCACRAAACCGGCAGCCTTAAATCATCTGGGAAACACGCTACAGACGTCACTGCGTTTGCAGATCCCAGGCACGATCAAACCGCGATTGCTCCATGCTGAGATACCTGTTCTGCAAGCAGCTCCTTCCTACAAGCGCCTCCCTCCAGGAGGACAGCCTCTGATGTGGGTTTTCACCCCATCATCGAGAGCGTGCAGAAGCGGCGATGGTCGTGCTGAAGCCTGGGGGAGCGCACAGCTTTCCTCACCGCCGGAGTGACGGACGGCTGYGGGAGAAGCTGCCCAGCCTGCTTTCTAGCGCAACGCAGGCGGGGGGCTGCAGCACGCACTAGCTGGTAGTCCACCTTGCGCTCCCTGTTAGGACGTGGATCCACCAGCATTCAAGATGGTTTCTTTTGAGGCCTTGAAGGTTACTAAGATTCACGATCACAGGCCAGGCAGGCTGGCAGGGGCCGCGGGGAGTCTCTGGTCCGTCCTCCTGCTCGAAGCAGGGTCAACAGTGAGATCGGACCAGGCTGCTCAGGGCTTTACCCAGCCTGGTCTTGAAGACCTCCACCGATGGAGCCAGCACAACCCCGGGCAAGCCGTTGCCATGCCGGGCTGTCCTGGGGAAGAAGCTTCTCCTTTTATCCAGGCAGAAGCTCCCTTGTTCCAGCGCACACCGGTAGTCTCTTGTCCGCCACGCACCCCTGGGAACTGGTGTGCCTGTGCGCGGCTGTGGGATACAAAGRGAAGCTGCGGACAGTGCAGGGATGGTGGGAACTGGGCTCAGGGGCTTGTGCAAACCCTCCCCACCTTAGTCCCCTTCGGCACCCAGGAGTTGCGCTCAAGTCCGCAGGGGCTACTGGTATGGCTGCAGGGCTCCTGGGGCAGGAGAAACGGCCACCAAGGCAGGCGCGGCCTGGAGAGCGCCGCCTCCCACGTCCTCRCCCTGCGAGCAGCCTGTTCGACATCGCTGCCTCTTCATTTATCCCATGCATACTGATAAACGCATTTTTGCAGATCCCTGGGGAACGTGAATCATCATCTCCGCAGAAACCCTAAGCACCATTTGAGATCCTCTCCCAGCAAGCGCCGCTTGCCCATGAACACACCAGCAGCTCCAGGCTGCGAGGAGAAGCAGAGGCTGCCGACACGCGGGAGCRACGGCGGAAGGACCCGGAGGGGGTCGCTACCTCCTCGGAGGCGCCCCCAGGACGGATTTTTCACTTTGACGCTGCACTTTGCAGTCTCTGCAAAGCCGACCATACGCGAGTCCGTGCTGATTTGTAACGGCACCCGTCAGTGCCTGCTCGCYGCAGCCTGCAGCCCGGCACCGCTCCGGCCCGGGCGCCTGCGAAGCAGCGGGACGTGAGCTCTTGGCTAGCCGAGCGGTGCCTGTAATAAGTAGCACGACGAAGCAGCAGCAGGCGCTCCACTTAAAGTCACATTTAACATTTTAATTAGCCCTACCTCAGATGGCAAACGCTCCTTTACATTATTCATTGCAGTGGTCAGATTTAAAGAGGAATGATAAAACCAGGGAGAAAAGCACGCTGCATTGCTGTGAAACGCAGAGGCAGCTGGAAACGCTTCTCTTGGGGTGCGCAGGTCTCGCCCCTTCCCCAAGCGACAGCGTGCAGGGGCCGCCGGGCCCCGGTCCTCCCCACGCCAGCCCTCGCGGGCCGGGGAATTTGTCGCTGCCAACACTGCTGGCAGGACCCGGGGCGGCCGCCAGCTTGCTAGCGAGCTCAGGCCACTTGCCAGCGACTCTGCCTCCCGCCTACGCGGCCTCTGCAAAACTGTCACCCCACAGAAAGTCTAAAAATACATGGTTTCTTTTAGAGAGGGGCTCAAGGGACTTAAACCTGGCCTCCGCTCCTAGCTTTGCCCCGGACTGCTCGTGCGGCTCTGAACAAGCCTCTCCGTCTTTTCCCTGGCCCTGAACCGGGGCCTCCAGGCAGCCAAGCTGTGCGGGAGGAGCGAGGTCAAGGCGGCCACAACAAGTACGGAGGTTTCCACGTAGCGCCAGCTACCAGCCGACTGACGGCTGCCTTGCTCACGCTAAGCCTGGCGGGCACTTCGGCTGCTGGCTATCCAGGCCAGTGCGGAGCTGGCCCTGCGTGCGCACGTGCACGGCACACGGGCAAGCAAAATACAGAGCAGGAGACAAAACGCTCAAGCTATCTGCCCAAAGTTGCGCAGAAAGTTAACAGCAAAGCTGAAATGTCCCCAAAAGTAGCCCTGCGCCTTAATAAAATTGCTCTGCTCTGTCCCATCTCGAAAGCTTCCCTTTCCCCAGCAAAAACAACACTGTCCTCTGCTCGTCCTGTACGTTAAAAGGGCYGAACCTGCCCCCCGCTCTTGCTGCTGTGCTCTCTGGTTGCCGCGAGGAAAGCAGGGTTTTCCCTGCTGGCTTTTGGATGCTCCCAAATCCCAGCGCCAACCCCGGACACAACGCGAGGTTCATTAACGTCCCCTGCTGCTCGCTCTTGGGACCCTATTCTTCATGATACGGTCTCATCACATTCGGAGCATTTATAAACCAAAGCTTTTTTCTGAATCAGGTCACAGCTATTTTCCGAAAGCTCTGATCTCAGTAATGATGTTAAGTAACTGAGACTAATTCACGCCCCGTGATGACACGCTTGCGCTTTGCCGACATCTGGAAATAACGCAGTGACGGTCAGCAGTTTTTGGCTGCATCAGACAAAACCAGTGCGATAAAAGGGCTCATCAAAACTGAGAAGAACGCAATAGCCATCTCCACCCCACCTCGTGTGGGGAGGAAATTATTTTGGGGGATTTGTCCTGCTACAGCTCAAAGGTATGTGATTTCACAGCTCCGCAGGATACACAGAAAAGCCAAGGGTCCCGCTGAGGGGGGGCTCTAGCAGCTGAAGAGGCTAACACTGCGCACGCAGCACGTCCCCTCTGCACGAGGCCGCACTGATCAGCAGTCGCCACACGCCATCCACGCTGAAAAGGGCAACGTTTTGAGACATCTAGCAGATAGCAGCAGAGTCCTAATCCAGCACGCTATTAAGGACGTACCATATTTTAAACATAAGTGCGACTCCACTGTCTACAGCTAGGTTGCTCTTGTCTTTAAGCTTAGAGCCTAGATTTAAAAATATCATTAATCCTCGCCCAAGTATTATTAGCAAATGAGTTGTACAGGATCTTGAAGAGGTCATCTCGTCCATCCCCCAGAGGCTGGATCACTCTCCCTGCCTTCTCACAGCTCTTCCCTGACTCGGGAATCTCCAGCCGAGCTCACACGACACTCGTGGCAGGCAAGGAAGGGCACGGCCAGCCCAGCTCGTAGCCTGGAGCTGCCACTGCTGCCCCCAGCACCCGCAACCTGCTCTTCCCATCAGCAGGAGGACAACGGACCTCGTGCCTAGCCTGCTCTTCCACATCTCCGTCAGCTGGAGACGCCAGTGCTTTCCTGGGCAACCTCCTACAGCGCACAGCTGTCCCGTTGGGTGCTTAGCCCTAGCTCTCCCTTGCTGTAGGCTTTGGGCATTTTATCCCAAGCCAGGTCAATATGCAGGGCAGTTTATACATCGTCTGTATGCAGAAACTTTACACCTTTACATACATGAAGATTCGTAGCTTCCTTCAGTTTCGCCTTTCCCGGATAACCAAATCCCACACGGACCCTGACCAGCTGACTGTAACGTTGCATTGCTGGCTCCGCACAAAACAGCCTCAATGGTCGCGGCCTGATTTGCAACGGAGAGAAATGTCCAGCCCCAGCCATCACGTCGTTATGTTCAGCAGAGGTAAATGGTATCTGCTGCCTTCTCCTGCTGAGCCGCAGGATTTTCGGGGTACTGATAGAGGCTGACACACGTAGGTAATGGGAAATCAGCCCAAAATTCAGTTACTGCTGTTTGTGCCACAGCACTTTGCAGTCCTGCTGGCTAAGCACCTTACCAGCAGCAAGGATGAAATACTGCGTCTGGTGACACGAGTCACGGACGTTACAACGGGTATCGGAGCCAGAAACCTCGTCACCAAGTGCCATTCTGCGCGGACACGGATAGCACTCACAGGCAGGCCAGCTTCGCGGTGGCTCCTCCTCTCTTAGCTGTGTGCACGGGGAAGTACGGAGCTGAGCTCTCGGTAACTAGAAAGCAGCACAGTACACGTATGGGGTTTACTCCTAAACATTACCTAAGCTAGACATGAATTTTATTGTGATAGTACAGCAAACATGAGGCACTGAAATGTTTGAAAAAGCAGTTATTTTGGAAAAAAAGAACAAACAAGATCTAAAGAGAACAATACTCTGTAGATTATGAAAATGTGTTTGACTGTACAAACCCAGCTGAAAGCTATCAAGCACTGCCAACACACTCGAACCAATTACTGATAAAGCTACCACAAAGTACGGATTAGTGAGAACTTGAGAAACCATCTTGGCATGAAAGCACTCCTCACTCTTTGCCTTTCAAAGCTTGCCAAGCAAATGAACCCATGGAGATGTAACCAAAAGCAGCAGAAAAATCTTCTGGAGAAAAAAAAGCAAAACAAAACAGCCGTCCAACCAAAAAAGAAGCCGTATTTAAATCTGTTTTGTCTTTTTTTTTTTTTTTTTTTTTTAAGTCATGCTTTCCCCCCTCACCCTCTCCTCCAGGCTGGTCTCACAGATAAACAGTTGAAACTAATGTAGCAATATCAGCAGTTTTTCAGACTTTTATTTCGTTTCAGGTCCAAAAGACAAATGGGTTCACACAAGCTTCTGCACCAAAAGCTACTACGCATCCTTGGCAGAAAGCCTCAGGGACCTCTGTAAGAAACGTAATTTCTCCCATGCATTTAATAGCCCACAAAATTTAATTCTGCATTAGCAGGTAACCATGGAGAGGATCTTAAGACAATATACTAGATATCCAGATGTTCCTCTGACCAAGCATAATAGCTGTTCTCTTAATATCAGCTAAGGGTAAAAGCTAATACTTTGCAGCATCTGAAACATTAAGACTCTGGACTAACATAACTGCCTCTCAACCTAACAGCACAAGATCTCCTAGCTGATAAATTCATATGTGAACTGTAGCAGAGAGAAAAGGAGAAAAGTAATCACAACAATCTGGTGGTCACATTTGCTCTTTTTTACCTCTAGAGACCTGTAGAATGGATGTGCAAATTTGAACAAAACTTCCAGGACCAGCAGCTGCTCCTGAAAGATTTGCTGCCTGGGAAAACTACAGTTGGATAGTCATTAAAAGCAATTAATATTTAATTCTTTAATCTTGAATTTCTACTGGGGGGACAGGAAGAAGTTACTGAGAAACATTTACAGCTCCTCATACCTTTTATCACAGCACGTTACATACTCCCAAAGGTGACGTCCCACTGAAATCGCTGGCCGAAGCTTTCCCTTCAGTACTAGACAAGCCACGTTTTCAGCAGGTGAACGCCAGTACGTCAGCGATCCACCCAGTGCAAACCCGTGGCCTGACTACAGAGGGCCAAGTTCATTTCAAATGGTGTAAAACTGGGGCTATTCCATTTACGGAGATGGGGCAACTCAGTTTACATCATCACGCGGCACTGAACTTTGCTTGCAATGACGGAAGCAAATCTCCTCTTTCAAATGTCACAGGAAAAAAGGGGTTTCTGGGGTGGCTGGTGCTGCAACGAGTCAYGCTAGCCTCTACCTCCCATCCTTGTTTGGCGCATCGGCCTAAACGGCGAGGAGATGCTTAACGGGGCAGCAGAGGAGGAGGAAAGAGAGAGGCAAGGGACAAAAGTCAAAATGTGGTTTCCATGGCAATTAGAAGAGTCGAGAATGAAAAAGGAGAAGGTCAAGGCAGAGGAAGAAAAAATTCTGCATCTGTGATGCTTTTTTAACTGCTCCTGTTAGAGTACGAAGGCCTGATTACCCACTCCTCCTCATTCCCAGGCAGCGCAGCAGTATCGGAAGACGTGCCACCGGATACGGCAGACGACTTAACTGCTGCCAACAACCAGGTGAATATGCCCTGCAGGTCGCTTGGCCCCAGCTGCACAGCAATCCAGAGTAGCAGAAAACGTACGGACCCAGCACCCAAACTGCCAGCAAGGGCTGCCTCTCCGCCAGCGGAGCCGATTCCCACCCGCTGGACTCAAGAGCAGCTTTGCCGGGTAGCACCAGCCACACCACGGCACCTTCGTGCGCACGGAGGCCAGGAGAAGGACAGCACCGAGGCCGGCAGGGACTTTATGCTCCCGACTTGGCACTCAGGGGACACGGTCCTCCATACGATTCCATACAACGGAATCCATACTTCCACACTCCGGCACAACGAGTAGCTGCCTGCTGTCCTGTTTCACCTGAGAACAGGCCCCACAGGTTTCCTCAGCAGGACCCGTCAGAGCAAGCGCAGTGGGCTGCTGAACATCAGTGTCAGATACCTCGCCTGCTGCGTGCCTAACGGAGAGCAGCCAAAATCAGCTAATTATTACAAACATCTGTCTGCTGAATACTTTACACACCGCACGGTGCCTCTGGAGCAGAGGCAAATCCTGTCTGGAGCAGGCAAATGCAAATAAAGTGCTGGAGAGGACTCCCGGGGAGAGCAAACGCGCTGCTGCTCGGCTGCCTTCTCCTCCAGGAAACGAGCCCGCCTGCCCCGCTCTGTCCCGCCAAGGCGAGACGGCTGCCGCGGGGCAGCACGCGCAGCAGTAACCCCGTGCGGGACGAGGGGGTCGAAGAGCTAGAAGGCAAGTGACTTCTCCAACAAGTCCACATCCCGCTGCGGGGTTTTCCCTCCTGTCTATCCACTAGGAAAACACAAAGGTGAAACTATATCACTCTAAATCAACCTGCAGGGTGGTGCCCAAGCCCATCTCAAATACCCTTGGCAAACGCGCTGTCTTGACGGGCACACCGGAGTGCAGAGCGTGGGCCGGGCGATGGCATGCACCCTGGGTCGGACCTGAGCGGTCTCCTTCCCTACGGCCAGCTTAGATCGAGCTGTGCCGCTAGGATCTGGGAGGTCTGCCTATGTACAGACCAGTGCTCTTTCTCACATTTAGACCCACAGAATCTTTTCCAGAACCCTAAATGAACGCTGCTCCTTTAAAAAGCAAGGGGAAAAATACTCAGTTATATTTGCCTTCTTGTAACTGTAAATATTTCTCAACTAGAAACGTTTCAAGCTCTAAGTGAATGCTCAAATGTCACAAGCAAAACTAACTGCAATTGCTTTGTTCTGTTTTTTAGTATAATGAACCAGAGGAACATTAATTGCCTGCTCTCCTTTCAAAACACTGTTTAGTGATATATCAGCATTAGAGCTGAGCAGATATTTCCCAAAACAGCACTTCTCCAGATGAAAAATGTTTCAGTGAGCCCAAATTTTCCAAAAAAGAAAAGTAATTCATCTGGCTTCCTGTTGCGAGTTGGATTTGCTTTTTAATAAAATTTAGAGTTCTGATAAAGTTAACTTTTTAAAATTAAATTTCAGTATTTGAACTCAGGCTTACAATTCATCTTGAATTTTTCTGTTATAAACCAAAAAATTGTTAGAAGTCAAATTCAAAACGAATAGATTTCATTAAAATGTTTTTAGTGTTATGTCCCCCTGTCTTTCTGTATCATCACTGCGTTAGAAATCCAATTAAGACTGAAAATAAAAGCTGAGGTTTTGGCATTTTGCACAAAACAGAGTCGCACGTGGAAGCAATCGAGGAGACAGCACTAGGTAGATAACGCGAGCTAAAAGTGGTGGTGCTTTGGTCTTTCTTCAGATACTTCAGACAGCTAATCATACACTCAAGTTTAGGCGAGTGCTTAGGTGCTTTGGTGAGGAGAGCGATCTGAGCACATTCTGAAGGTTAATCATGTACTTCACACGCGTGGCTGAATTTAGTCGTGTGGGTCTGACCCAAAGCCTTTGAAGTCAATGGGAATTTTTTCTCCATGAATTTGTGTATCAGACTTCAGAGGAAGCAGCAGCTAATCTTCCTCTCTCCAAAAATCTTTTCTTTTATTAAGGATAGTCTGAAACACTACAACATGAAATATCAGTAAAGTACAAAATACTAGCAGGGCAATTACTATATTTAAGAAGGAATACAATATCATTTCTTCATATTTTTCATGTTAGGCATCTGCTGGCTTTTTTTAATTAAAATTATCAGCACTCAGAATGTCCATAGAGAATAAGGAGCAATTGAGTCAAAATGATAAATCATGAAATGTAGATTTTAATTAAGAAAACCACTCTCCACAAAAACAGCAAAGCAATTATGTAACTAAGTCTCTGTGCTACTTGAGCAGCCTGTTCCTCGCTGGCTCCCCGTAGGCTTCGCGGGCTGCACAGAAATCACCGCGCGGCCCTGCCTCAAAGCACCGGGCGCCTGTTCCGGCCGCGCGCGCAGGTACTCCACGCGCAGAAAGAGCAGCAAGGACCGCTTGCTGCCGAGAGCGGTGCTGCTGTTAACGACCGCAGAGCATGCACTGGAAACGCGGAGGGGTCGGCTCCCTATTTCGAAGCCCAGAAAGGTGCGTGGGCCCCATTAACCTCCCATGCGGGGCCAGCGACACGACCAGGAGAAGCACCAGCTGGGGAAGAGGAATAGCACATCTAAGGGAGACGTGCAACTCATCTTCCGTCCAAAAAGGATCCGCACGGCAACATTTTGCGATGCACGTTCTTGACAGCACCTCGCTACATCCGACAGACACAATAAATCCCCCGGGTTATGCAGAGAGCGCAGGCGGCCAGCCGTAAGTAGCTGTCATTTACCCAAGAGCCCAGCGAGGCAGCAGGGCTGGCAGTGCCGCAGCGACGCGACGGGCGCTCCCCGAGCTGCCGCACCGAGGGCATCCGGGGCAGAGCGCACACGGGAACCTCACCCGCTGCCGAGTGTTTCAGACACTTCGGGATGCCGTAAGAAAAGCCATTTGTATAAACTTTTACACTGTGGAAGCTGTATAACATAGTCCACTAGTGATGATTGACTGGTATCTTTAATATTTTAGAAACTTTCACAGACACATGAGCAAATTTGAGGAACGTTGCCAAGACAACATGATCAACTCGAGCATGTAAGAACAAACTGCTAGCAGAACCGAGTCTCTTCTCACACCTCTTCACCCTTCAGACGATACAGTTTTCTCAGCCCACAGAGCAAAACTGCCCAATTGCTTCCACAACATGTTTGAGCAGGCGCCTCAGCACATTTAACATTCGTTTGACTCTCTGCTCCCAAAAGGCTTAATTCTGCTCCTATTTAAGTCAAAATGGAGAGCTTTGAAAATATCAGCTACAAGGGAGAAAACTACTGGTTCAGACTGATCTAAAATACAGAATAAAGTACCTACCTACAAGGGCGATATTAGCAAGTAACAGTGATACTGTAACACAAATCGTCATGCGTGTTCTCTGCGGTTGTAGTGGGGATGGCAAAACCGAGAGAAATCCCTGCTGAAAGAAGCAGAACTGAATACAGATACAAAGAACAAGGCGTGATTCTGCACCTTGGGAATCCCAGAAGTCATAGGTAATACCATAAGGAGATTGAATTTAAATTGAATCAATTTAAAAGCCAAAGAAGGACCTGTGTGATATCTAACCTGGCCTTCAATGTAGCACAAGCCATAGGAATTTATCCAGTGAGATTTTAATAGTATCAAATGAAATTTTCCTGCATTTACACCTTGTACTGGTGACCATCAGACTCGATACCCAAGCTTCAAAAGGATTTTACAGTGAGCAATCCCTGTCCCTGGAAGGACGCAAACAGGTACAGCAGAGCAGCACTGCAGTGTAGACCTATTCCTACTCGTATCTCCAGGGGGAGAAAAGCAAAAAGATATCGCTGTCAAACGGTACATTTCAAAAAACCTGCCAATCACTCTTCACTCGCGGGGAGAAGAGGAGCAAATGCAGAAGCTCACCAGACCATGCTGCTTTGAAATGCTCTTCACAGACGCACCCGGTTTCTTCCATGACAGATCACAGTGTTTTCACCTGTGCTTTTTGGGTGCTACTGGAAATTTCAGTGCACGCACCTGCTTTCTACATCTTTTTTCCCTACCCTCTCAGAGTGCTAAGGGCAAAACACACCATTATTCATCTTTCAACCCATCCACTCCTGCAGAATCCGAGTATTACCCCACCGTAGCCAGGAAGCAGCGTAAGCTCAAAGCAGCATTGTTTCGTCAAATTCTTTCAAATTTCTTAATCGCCACCTGATAGGCATCTCGAGTCCAACTGCTTAATCCTTTTCACACACAGTGTGATCCTGCCAGCCACGAATTACCTTAACAACGATGCAGGATGTGATCGCAGAAGAGAGGAGAAATCTCATGCGAGTGTGAATGGAACCAGACGGCTAATGTGCACTACAACTCGCTAAAACAACCAATAAAGTACAGCAATAACAGCTACCGATAGGAGAAACCTTCAAGCAAAGCAACATGGCTGTCTCTGCCCTGTCAGTCGTAACGCTTGCGGGGGAACACCAAGGTACTTTCAAAACAGAAGCCTAAGATTCACAACTCTGGTAGATATTAAAATCTGTGGATTAAACAGAGATTCTGGTTTTACGGCATATGAGTTGTTGCCTCATATTCTCTCCAGCAGTTCGGTTTCCCAATGAGAAGTATGATCCTGCCACGTAGCGTTGCCTTGCTCAGATCCTCTCCGTGTCGCAGCTACGCCAGTGCTGCTACCGCGTAACATCTGAAAGTGCAGAGAGGCACCTGGACTCTTGAAAACATCTGCAAAGAGGCACCTAGACTCTTGAAAACATCTGCTTGGACTGTTTCCTGTTAAAATCCCTGCTGTCCCAATTCTCACGAGATCCCCTCCGGCCTCGTTCGCTCTGGAGCGCTGCGTTTCCCTTCCCCAGCTCGTTCCGGTCCTTCGCTCGGCCGCTTGCTGAGGTGCAGCTCTCGGCATGAAGCCTGCCTGGGAAGCGAGGCCCGCGGACACGAATGGAGACGAAGTGTGCACGTTGGTGGAGCCTGGACAGCGCATGCAATCACATCCACAACGCGAGCAAAACGAACGGCTAACGTGACAGCAAAGCGTCAGGATCAGCTTGTATGGGTCCTTACAAGTCCTAAGAGTTGTGTATTTTCCACTATGGACACCAGAAACAGCAAAAGACAGCGCTGCCGCTTTAGAGAAAGAGCTGTAAGAGGTGCCATAATTCCATAGCCATGTTTTTGTTCATGCTTGCCTAGCATTATGCTAATACACACGTCTCATTAATGAGGTTGTGCCTGAGAGTCAATTTTCACCAAGCTAATGGATTGAAAGCACTCAAGGTTTTATCTTTCCAGTTAACTTTTTGTGAAAGTGAGGAAAGAAGATTAGAAATACAGTCTAAAAACTTCCAGTATGGGTCTGCGACACCATGACAACCTGGTATCCCATGACTGGGTTAGACTCCTCAAGCTCAGGTCCGAGCTCAGAGGAGGAGGCRGCAGGCGTCCTGTAGCAGTCATTAGAGCAGCTGGCCCTAATGGTACAGTAAGAACTTATTTCAGGTTTAATATCACTTTGTTATGATAAGACTTAGAAGACCCATTCTTGTCCATTTTCAGAAAGAGAAGGAAGGAAGGAACAAAGAGCTCTAAGACGTGCAATTTCCTGCAGAAATACTAGTGGTGAGAATCCAAATTTTTTTCTAAGCCTACAGTGAATGTGCGTTGCAATATCATTTCCACATCTATTTTCCAATAAGTGTACATTCTCCAAAAGCTAAACTCAGTGGGAGCAGACTATTCATTGCATTTTGGTGGTGTACCTTGTACTCTGCGGTTCTGCCTCAGATGGAAAGTGCTACGAGAAAAGCTTGTTTTGAAATCAAGACATAGTCAAACTTTAAAACACAAAAATGAAACATGAAGCGGATGTAGATGCCCATCTCTTGTTACGTTTCATGGAACCAGAATGTCCAAATCTTCTCCAGAGTTCTGAAAAACCCGTATTTACATCTTAGCAAAACAAAAAAGTATCATTTAAGGCCCGGCTCCACATAGATTTATTAGACCACTGAGTGTCATATATCCCCACCTCCTTCTGCATCAAACTGCTCCTATCAGTAGACTGATAAAAAATGACTGAACAGAGACCTGCTCTCTCTGCTGTTTGGCAGGATTTTTGGCTCTGCAGTATCAACATGTAAAGCAGTAAACACGCTTTGGACATTAGCAGCATATGCAATTGCAAATCCACATAGGCAGCAAAGGGGTTTTCTCTCTAAGAGAAAAAAATGTATGCAAAGACTTAGTGAAAGCTAGCTTTTGTTTTTAAAATTAAGGTCGTGCCAACTGATCAGGGGAAAACTGCTGTTTTCTACACTTACTAATTTTTGTCACAGATTTTGCTTCTCAGAGACGTCCATCTTCCTTAGTAATTCCTAACTTCTTCCTTTAAACCTTGACTTCAGCACTGCATGTTCTGAAGCTCACGGAGTCACAGGCCGGGCAAAGCGGGTATGTCCTGGGGGGAAGTGCCACGGTCCGGACTCGGATCCACTTCCAGGTCCCATCAGTCCCCTTCTTTCTTCAGCCTGAGCAGCTGCTCGACCTTTCTGCAAATGCACCTCTCCTGAGAGGGGAAAGTCTCAGAAACCGATTCCAGGGCCCTGAAGCTCAGCTGTGTGTCAGAAGAGCAGTGCTAATGAACAACGTACCACCTTCTTCAGGCTTGCACACTTCTTCCACGCCGCAAAAAGACATTTTTAGGACTCTATGCAACAGATGCACTTAGTGACTTTCGCCAAAGTAACATCAGATCGCTTTTAAAATGGACACAGTGGACAACTATAAAACATGGTATTTACAACACCTGTAATTTGCTTTTTATTGGGGCATTTTGAGTTGCATTTAATTTAGAGCTAAAATACTGCCACACAGAGCAGCAAATAGTGTCAACTTACTACATGTTGTAAATTATTATTTTGTGCTAGAAAATAAAAATTCTTTTTCTTTAACTGTTTCCTTCCCCTGCATTAAAAAAGTGATTTTATTTTGTGTGGGCTCAGATACATTCATTTAATGAAATAAAGGCTCAGATGAAAGGCAAAAAGAATTAGTAAGATATAAGAAATACTGATTTTTAACACTTCGTAATTTAGGTGCTTCTAAAAGCCCTAAAGTGGTACTTTGGTCTCTCCCCTCTCGGTTTAACCCATTCCCCCCAGCGAGGGATGCAAGGACCTCTGCTTTTAGCTGCCTCTGAGATATCCAATAGGAACCACTGAGATCAGAGGAAGGACCAGCAAACAGCCCGCAGGTTTTATGACAGGTTCTCATCCTCTTCTGCCCCCAAGGCAGATCAGCTGCCACCACAGGTAGGTTTCACTGAACTTGTTTGTGATGGGAAGGAAAAATTATTTCAGTACCAGAAAATCTAGAACGGCTCCACAGACACTAATTCAAAACTGTCGCCTTGCCCAGATGAATGCTTAGGAGAAATAAAATTAAGCTCTGGGCTTGCAGGTAATCACATTACACATTAGCAGAAAGCTGTTGCTTGCTTGGATCTCGTTCAAGCACACCAGTTTTATTCTTATGATTTATGGAACTGCAAAGTCTCCACAGATTTCTCCCTCCACCCCTTAACCCTCCGGTTTAAATATAACACAGTAAGGAAACCTGAGAAACTGGGAAGGCAATTTACTCTGCTAATACCAAAGAAAAAAAATCAATTTTTTGTACCTTAGAAGAAAAAAGAAAACCGGATTGCTCTTGCATCTTAAACGCTAACAGAAAACATCCCTCCCAGGGAGAGACTACCAACAGGATCAGCCCAAGTTTCTCATCTGCCTTTGGAAAAGCTGAATCCCCGTCATTCAGGGGATCCGGGCAGGCATCACAAAATGCAGACGCACAAMGATATTATGGGAAAGCTCTAATGTGTCAGGCTGTTTGACTGAACAAGTAAAACCCATTGAAAGAAATCTCTCCACTGACAAAAGCCGCCGGTTACAAGAAAGGGAACTTAATGCATTTCCTATGCAGGTCCCTTCTGCCTCACCCGCGAGGAGGGATTTGCCTTGCGAGACTAACGCAAGACTCGATCCACCTGGATAACGGAGGCCAGAGATACCCAGAAAAAACACTTTGCCTTTCTGACATCTTCACGCCTCACTGCTAAGCAGCATCGCTACCCTGGGGACACCCCTCCACCTAGTACCCCCAAGTCCTCTAAACACGTTGCGCGCACCACGCCACGCCTGACCGAGCACACCCAGCACACCTGCCAAAGCTCAGCCGAGCGTGGAGGTCACACCGTCGTAGCCCACCCCTACTTCCAGCAGCGCTCCAGAGCCTCAGTCCTTGCCCGAGCCAGGGAAGACGGCGGGAGGAAGCCATCTGCGCAGGCCGGTCTCACGGAGACGTGCTGCGCTGCTCCCCGGCTCGCTCCACAGAGACCGTCCAGCCAACGGTGACATCTCCACGGAAAGCAGCACTCTGAATTCAGTATCAACCAGCTAAAGTAAAGACAAACTACTTTTTTTCCCCAAAAATTATAATTTCATTGAAACTGTAGCATTTAGTCTTTAATTCCAAAACCTACTGAACAGATGTTTTTCAGTCCAATTCAAAAGTTTCTGGATCAAATTGCCAGAGAACCGCCTGGGACTGCAGTATAGATCCTGTATGGTCAAGGAGAGATGTTATTTCCAGCTGCATTTCCATAAATGCTGCTGAAGTTACACTTTTAATAAAGCAATTACATGCTATTATATCAACCAAGGAAGTTAGTACTCCTAACAATAGCACCCCTTTTCCTCCATCAATATTTATAAATGAAAACAAGTTTCAATTCCAAAATGCCCAGCTGCTGCAAAATAAAAGTTACAGTAGAAAAAGAATCAATTATAAAGATGTAAATTTTGCTTAATTAAGCTATTCTGAGGGAAAAGCACTAGACTGCTGCTCTACCTTGGGCAACCTGTGCAGGGTCATTCTTTAATGAAATTTAGGCTAAACACTGGAGTTATCTGACCCTAAAAGTTTTGGGAATCATGCTTCTTTTGCATTAATTTAAATGGAGCTAACCAATGGCATGGCTGTGTTCAGAGAGAGCCTTTTACGTCTACACCATTGTAACTTCCAGCCTTTTATACGTAACAGCATTCATCATCTAACCATGTAGCTGTCTAGCTTTGCATTACAAGAGATGGAGAACGTGTGTTGTACCTCTTCAGTCTGTCCCAGTGGATAAGAACTTAACGCTCCCTTTTGGCTGCCAAGTGACTCATTTCTCTCTGTAGGACAGTTCGTGGCTTCGAGAAGCTGGTATAGCTTTTTCTCTAGGAGAAAAAGCAAGCAGCTGGGGCTAACTCAAATTAATAACTAGGTCCATCAATCCAACAAGCAATAGTTGCTGGAGACTTTTCTCCAGTTAAGACTATTTCCCTGCCTGTTGTAGCTGGGATTTTGCGGTGTAAAAGACAAAAAAAAGGCTTGCCTAGGAAGCAGGAGGAGGGAGATAGAAGAGAGAAGAAAAAAATTGAGAGCCTGGATAGGAAAAAAGGTGAAAAGATGGGGCTGCTGGTAGCGCATCCTTTCCCCGGCCACTCCAGTAGTTYTGGGTTGAGGCGGCTGCCCTGCTGCGCGAGTAGGGAAGGGATCTGCACCGAGGGGTGCCAAAGATCAAAATGAGGTGGACTCACAGCTCCCCCTCTCATGAGTATCCTGCCTCAGTCCATGAAGCTGAGGGCTTTTAATCCTGCTTGCCTTAGGCATCAGCATTTAGTGCTAAATCCAAGCTTCTACGCTGTTGATAAAAGGAGATGATAAAAGGAGATAAACTCTTCAGTGCAGTAAAATTGGTTTGCTACTCCAAATCATCTTCTGGAAGACTCTTCTGCTCTCCACTGACTCTACAGGGAGCCTCATACGACTACCGTAATTTCACACCTGCTGATTTAGACAGCTAAAATAGACAACATGAATATATGCCCTGCTACTACTTTTATATCAGTTATGTCTCCCCTCCCCTCTCATTGCTGACCTAGGCATGGAGGAAGAGGCACTGCCTCCTTCCTCCCAATTATTTGCTGCAGGTGGCTTCTCTTCAGAGATGCACTTTTTGCCATTTTATAAAAAAATGGGAGCTTTTGAAAAACCACAGGTGGCACATCATCTGCTAAATTCAGCTAATTTTCCTGTGAGGAAGGGGAAGGGAAAGGGAACAAAGGAAGAACAACTGTCTTAATTACGGAATTACGTATTATCGATCCATTTTCCCTCGGCAAGTAGAACTGTCGAGCAAACGGTACATAGGTGACAACCTTCGAAACCAGCTCTCCTAAATTTCTGCATGCTGCAACAGGAAGAATTAGTCGAGGAACCACCCTCTCACCTAACCATGCAAGAAAAGGGCAATTATTTTTCCATAACACTGACAACACAGAGAAGTGGAACATCACCCTTTTCTCTGAACCCAGTAAAGGATCTTGAGAAAAGAGCAGCGCTGTCTCTATAAAGTCATCCACAAAACCTGCTGTGGTAACGTTTTACCTTGCCCGTGCCTTAGTGAAGCGTGCTCGCATTTAACGTGCCTCCCAGAGATTGCCATCGGTTTCTGAACCTCGCGCGCGGGCCCCGCGCGTAGCTGCTGTGCTCTCAGGCACGGCCGTGGCAGCGCGAGGAGGGCCCTCACTCCGCCGGACCGAGAAGGGGCCAAGGGGGTCTTGCAGAGAAGCTGTGTAGGTGGTTGGGTACTCTTGGTTTTGGAAAGATAACAAGGAAATGCTTTCATGTCTCTGTGAATTACCTGTCGGACGGAATTGTCAGGACAAAGGCAGGCAGGAGAGAGCTGAAACAGCACCACCACAACAGCGGAGCAAAGAGCTGGCAGAAGAAAAGCAAGCATTTCATCAGTGCTTACAGTAAACTTCAAAAGGAGCACAAAATATCCCGGCACCGAGACACTTGCTGAGTCGCTACACAGCCACAACTTGGAAAGGTCATTCATTTATCAAAGAATCAAAAACAGGGGCCATAAATTACCTCTTGCATTTTATCTAAGTGAAATTCAGTTGCGACTAGACACAAAATTACATAACCATCAGATACGCCAAAGTGCCCCAAGGCCTTGAGTACATTACACACTTGCAGTTGCCATGGAAATAACGATTCCGATTTAACGAGAGATAGGCAGCAACCTGTCACTGTGTCACTCCTGAGCGTCCCGGGGGAACCTTGGCAATGCATGTCAGGCTGAGAAAGCCTCATTGGGATTCTTGCAAAATCCCGATCTGTTAGGAAGATTTTGCTTGTATTTTAAGGCCCCTGTCACAGAATTTTGATGCAATCATGAACGTACGGTTACCTTTTCTGGTGCTTTTTGTACTGTCACTCTGCACAGTYTACTGTGGGATTTAGTACCTGCGTTGACTGGAGAACAAAGCTTGCRTTATACCCGTGATAAGACCGTAACCCTTGGCCTGGCAGCTGCAGCCRCTGAGCAAACCCGTGCGAGTGCTTGGCACAGAGATGGGTGCCCCGGGTTGCAAGCGCAAACCACTGCTAGCAGCAGCTCTACAGTCACGACTCCAGACTCCTCGCTTCAACACAACRCGAAGCGGCAGCGACTGGGCAGGACTCGTCTGTCTTGTTTGCAGATGCTCATTTTTCATAGTCCAGACTCTTCCTTTCTGCATTCAAATAAGTAACTGTGAATGTATGAGCCTTGTCATAGAAAATAATGCAACTTCACCGACTGACGAAGTTTGCTCCAATTACATAAGAAGAAATTTAGTTTTCTCTAAAGACAATAAAAGTTGCATGCAAGCCTCATTCATGACCATACTGTTGCCGCTTCTTGAAAAATTCTCTCCTCCATCATTTTCACTCTGTCTCCTGGATTCTTGCTAGGATCACAAGGAGCTCCCCACTTCTTTCTGCCCTGAGACGTTTCACCTCATGAGAGGCTCAGTACAGGAACCACTGACCGCGCTACACAGAGAGGCACAAAATATGTATTCCCACTCGGAAGCAACACCATTCCTTGACTGTCCAGAAATTGAGATATAGGGCCAGTTTCTGTTTCAAGAGCATGGCATGTTGTAGGTAAAAATTTCAGGCCTTACAGGCTGAGGCTACCAGCAAAATTCGTCCCTGTTACAGGCCTAACATCATCCCAGCTTCTAACTCACTCCTTGAAAACTGAGTGAAACAATGTGGATGGTTATGCTTTTCAGCCCATTTTATTTCTCTTTCGCTGCATTTTATTCCTCATCTCTAGTGCTGCATTATCCGAAGTCACATCAACGCTTTCCAGGAACTCACTGGAGAGCAGCAGGCAGATCTCAGCTAACGTAAAGTCTGG
Organism: Casuarius casuarius; assembly: GCA_003342895.1. Classification (NCBI taxonomy): domain Eukaryota; kingdom Metazoa; phylum Chordata; class Aves; order Casuariiformes; family Casuariidae; genus Casuarius; species Casuarius casuarius. The sequence goes on along the minus strand of PTFA01000155.1, from coordinate 1,404,949 downwards.
CCTCATATTTCTGCTTTATTCCATTTCACAAAAGATTGCTTTAATGATGCAGAAAGGGAGAGAGAAACACACACACACAAAGCATTTTTCCAGGCTCAAAACACTGATACGAGCATTATGCTGTCTGACACCTGCAGCTTTCCCTTACTCCCCACGAGAGGCAGAGGCACACAGCAATTCCCCAGATACGCCCTCCAGCTCGCGATAACTCCTTTCATCCGTGCAGCAGCTCTGCCTGGCCTTTCCTTGAGCTGGCTTCTTGCCCGTGACGGGAGCCAGCAGGGCACCGCCTGAGCAGCAGCTTCTTCACAGCCTGCCGGTCCTTCCCAGGGAGGTCTGCTATTAAGGTYTGCATTCGGTGCCAAGCTCGTTGGCTAGCTCCCCTATCTCTGTTCACTGGCTTTTTCTTGGAAGACGTCCTCAACTGCTGTAAAACAGCAGAACACACCGATTTCAAGGGAACTTTGCCATTAGGCTCCCATTGAAGACGTGACCCACCTGGAAAGGGCAAATAATAAATCAAGCTAAAAAAAAAATCACTAGTGAAATATTTTTCATCTTCTCCAACCTCATCCACGCTGGAGGGAAAATCTTTAAGTACAGAATTACGGCACACTGCTAGGATCTCTCACCTGCCCAGCAATTCAATAGCCTGTACAACTACCAGGGCTGTTCAGAAAGCAAGCAGAAGAAAATACTGAAAGCACAGTTCTAACCTGTTTTTCCCACTACTCCAGGACTTTCCAAGCAACATCCAAGCTGCTGCTTACAGGCACGGAAGACTGAAGTTCATTTCATGCGCTTGATTCGAATAAGAGCCTCAGTGGCAGAGCTCACTGCTATTCGGTTCCAGTGCTCTCGTCTGCCAGGGGTTCGCTGTCCCCTCTGCTGGGACACAGCTGCCTCCACCTTCTCACCTGACAAAAAAATTCTGCTGATGTGGTCTATAGCAGGCACTATTTTCTGTCGATATTAAGGATGTTTCAAGTCATGTTTACTTTTTTTCTTTTACATCGTGACACAAAATTGTGTTCATTTTTCACTTTTCTTTGCTGTATGCATGAAATTTTGATTCACCTTCTTTGCACTCTTGTGGCCCCTTTCCAAAACACACCAGGTTTAACTACTCTAYGCTCAGCTATTTATCTGCTGCAGAACCCCAGGGAAGGCTCAGTAAAACATCGTCCCAGCCTGGGAGCAAACAGGGAACTAAACTCTGACGCAGACCGTCACCGTTTCCCTGCCGACGCGCTGCCCTGCGCCGTGGCCGGCGGGGGAAGATGCCTCCCCGGGAGGCCGCTGCTGCTGCCCCGGCTCGTGCGCCGGAGGAGGGGGGACGAGGCCCGGCTCCGGGGAGGCCAGCCGCCGTCGCGCAGAGCTGGAGAGGAGGCAAAGCTATTGGGTTTATTTTCCTGCTGCTACAAACAGGCTCACTAAACTCCATGGGAACAGGCACAAACGAAGTTGCTTGTTAAGAGGCATAAGAAACAGAACACGACATTATTTATGCTCTTGTGTTATTTCATATTTTTTAATCCCAGCATCAGTCTGATGATTGGTAAAATGTGCTGCAAATCACTTATTTCAGCAGAACATACTCTCTTTGCAGATGGCACGCTACTGCTTCTGGGGTGACTTGGTATTTTCCCCTTTCTGCGCTACGGCTTTTATTGCAGGGTGGCCGCTGGTTCAGACGGATGGTGCTGTGCAGCTGCAGGCCAGACTGGGGTTTCGGGCTCCATTTCCACAGCAAACAACAGAGACCTGCACCACACTTCCCGTACCAGCATCACGGTTCTTCCCCACAGCCTGCGGCACCCTCTCTGCTCCAGAGACGATGCATCACACCCTGGTCATGGTCTGTAAACCATAACATCACAAGGGCAGTAAAAGAGGAGAGTAAAAAAGAGTCAAACACACATTAAAGATACGAGCAGTCGATTATATAAGCTCCCAGCCAAAGCGAGAGCAGCTGCATTACCAGCCTCCAGGAGCGGCTTCCCAAGAAATACGCATCCTTCACAAGCAGGAGAGATACCCCTTTATTATCGCAGAAACCTTTCAACTTAATTAAAACCCTCAACTATCAGCTCTTAAGAAAACAGTAAATTCTTAATGCAAGCTTCTCAGCTGAATTAGAGCCCTGAACTAGAACAAGCACATGAGATACGCAGCTCTCAAAGGTAATAGATGCTCAGAGCCAGAACTAATGTCCAAAACTAGCACAATCTTCCCACCCGACTGCATACTCTGAAGGCAGCTTTTATAATCCCTTAACTATAAGTTCAAAAAGATAACACCACAAATAACATATTCCATCTTGAACCCTTCCCAAAAAATCAGTCCTCTAAGCTGCCAGGCTTACYAGCACAATGCATTACTAAGCTGAGACCCAGTCCTCTATGCAGATATRCTGGCCCTGCTTGGAGTAAACTGTCCCTTTTAATAGGATGAGCCTTTAAAAAAGGCCAGACCATAAAAAATTTAGTGCACCAAGTGTAAAGTATCATGCAATCCCATGCAGAGGCAGGGGATTCATGAAGAGCTCTGGAAAAAAAGCATCACCTTCAAAGCTGACAGCTCTGCTTGCTACAGTTTCCTGGTCTTCCACATCTCTTAACCCATCACTGGACAACTATAACTTATTTTCTACTGACTACACATAATATGAATCTTAAAAGCAGAACAGTTTAAAACAGCATTTAAGACTGGTGTTGGAAGAGGAATTAAAATATACTATATGAAAACAGAAGAGAATAAAGTGCTTTCTTTTAGTTTGTGCTTTTTAGTTTTAGTTCTTTTAGTTTTGACTGAGTAAAACTGTGCTTATTCTTTCTTTAGGGTGAGAAATATTAGATGATTAGGAGTATTTTCAAAAGAAGAAAGTTCATAAATCATGACTACAAAATTGCTTTTGTCAGCACCTTCATAAATAATGTAAGGCAAACATTTGATTTTATTTTGATTCATTCATAATTATTTAATACTAGAACACCGCACAAGTATCCTGCTCGGTTCACTGCCTCAGACACTCCGGGTGATGAGAGAGAGACCAGGTGAAAAACTCAGCACTGACAATGTGGTCGGGGAGTCTTTCCTGAAGGAAAAGCATTTCTAGAGTATCTTTCTTTCTGAAGACTTCAATTTGTCACGCAAGTACAAAGACTGTTAGATTTGATACACCATATATTATAGTCTCTGGTTTGCATACTTAAGAGATAGGTCAAGAGTTCATATAAAACGTATTTTCTTTCTGTGAATTACCTGTAATTTTGACAATTCCAAGTTTACTATCATGTAAAAACCTTCCTTTTTGATACAATACTAACGTCATGGCTTTGCTATGCTTCTATAAAGTCCAAATGGAAAAAACGYGCTTCAAATTTGGAGCTGTGAAGCAGCTCCAATGTGCTACAGCCACGCACTATTTCATTTTTTGTTAGTTTATTGAAAAGCGCACCCACATTTTTGAGAATACATCACCCAATACAACCCCCCCCCCCCAAACTCCCAAAAAACAACGACAAAACATCTACCCAGTCCTAATCATTTCTYTAGGAGGGACAGTCTGATGGTACTGCACCAACACCCTTCCGACACAGGGCAGCTGAGAAACAGGCCGATGGAAAGCGCCTAGCCCTGACTTTAGCCGCTAATTGCCCTCTCAAGCTAAGATGCATCTGGGAAAGGAAACRCTCACCTCCCCTAACCGAGGATGCAAATAATGCTTCAACACCAGAGTGTCAACCCTTAGCCCTTTCCTTCTTAGTATTGGCAGAGTGGTTAACGTCAGCTTGCTGCCTTGAAAAAGAAATTGCAGGTTGCTACTGGGCTAAAGAACTGTTTTGCTACTGCGGAGCAAGCGGWGCAGGACTGCCGGCATCGTTACCAGCTAAAGGCCTCAGGCGTTCACTGCCGCCTAGCAGGGCTCCGCTGGTACCAGCAATAGACACAGAATTCGTAAATCAGGGCTCCCACTCAAAGAGTGCAAATATAGGCATGCTAAATTTAAATACGTTTAAGTACAATCCTGAAGCGCCTTGGCTTTTCTGCAACGCTACGAATACGGAAGGAGACCCCACCAGCCCTGGCGCCAAACAACCGTGTGTACTAAATGCAAGCACATACACCCAGCCAAGCTGCTGCTCTGCCCGATTTTGCGAATTACCCCAAAAGCAGAAGCGGAAGTCCGTAAGGGCTCACAAAACATGGAAAAGAATATAATTCATTCCCATGAGCAGCACAGATGCTTGCCCAAACACAGTCCTAACCACAGAGCAGGTTCAAAACGAGAGCTAAACAAGGTAATTCTCAAGCCGACACGATGCCCACCTTGCAGAGGTTATCTACCCCGAGTCCTGCTGACCACCTTTCTGGCTCAGCTTCCTGACACCACTGGCCTCTGACGGTTGTTTGTACGGTCTGCGTCGCCCTGTTTCTCTTTTCCGACGAGAGGACCCAGGTAACTAATCGCCCATAGAAGTAATTTCATATGACCTGTTCAAATCCAGTCCGTCATTCATACAACCTGCTATCACTCACCAACGGAAGTCAAACCCAGTACACAACACCCCTCTTGCGGAGGGGTAACATCTTCCGTGCTTCTGAACGAACAGGCGTTAGGCATCGTGCAAATCTTGTCATATCTGTTATCCATTCGGTCCCTCTCTCCATCTAGTCTATCCATCTCCGTGGTACGTTTTGGCTGCCGAGCTAGCGATCGCTAGGGCCTGGGAGCTCGGGTTGGTTCGGCCGAGGCACAAACAGCCCCGCAGAAAAGCTGCGGGAGTTGCTACGTTTTCACTAGYGTTTTTCCATCCGTGTGACACAGAAGTTTTCCTGAAGGTATAACGTACGGGGTTTTCGGACTAAGGTAAGCTGGGCTTTTAGGCTGAGGCGCTCTAGGTGTCTTCCTTCAGTAAGCTGTGGGAGGAGTTGCCTGTGCTTTGGGACACGTTGGGAAATTGTAGGAAGCTACTGGAGGACTATCAGCACTCAGACAGGCAGTCCACAGCCTTCCTGCAAAACAGGGATCAAAAGGAGTAACCAAAACCGAGTGTACGCCCGCAGCTTCATCAGCTGCCTTAGGCTTAAAGATTAAAATCCTTTAAGATGGGGTTGTGTATAGATAAAAGCAGCATTTGTATACAGACTGCAGCAACAACCACTAAAGAGCCTAAATTAATTCTGCAGCTAGAACACATGGCTCATAAATATCTCTGCTTAAAAACTGCATCATGTGTAGTTAAATTTGCTAGGTAATATTTAAAGCGCAATTAAACAGGGCACCAACTCGCTCTCTGTAATTTTATTTATAATAAAAACTTGGATGATTTTTTCCCAGCTCTGCAGCAGACATTGAGGCTATGCATCTTTCTGGTGGCAATATGGGTTTTTTCTGCAGTGACACATGGAACCAAACTCAGCTTGTGTTTCCTAGGTATGACTTTTAAAAAATGGATTTATTCAGACTTGTTTTCATTTCTGTTCATCAAAATTTTCCAGCCATCAGATCCATCCATGCTTCCCTGAATGAGCTAAAAAAAACAAAAATGAATTCACTGGGAGAAGGAAATACTAACGCAGTTCACAAGAAGCACTAGCATGTAACACTACCAAGAACTGAAAAGAGCATAAGCACATGAATATTTCCTAAAATGTAGGCACATCATTACAGCCTGAATTTCTACTAGGTTTTTTTTTTTCCTTCTTCCACCTTTATCTTTTTTTAAATCAGTCTGAAGTAGCTCTTTCATTCATCTTTTCAGTTCAAAACAAAGCAATCAGATTTAGGCCCTAGCGGTCTTTTGCAAACGCTGCCCTGGTCTCAGGCGCAGAACACAGAGCTCACGGCCTCCCCGCGAGCGAGCGGCCGAGCCAGGCCGCCTGCGCGCGTGCAGCCTGCGCTCCCGGACGCAGCATCCGCAGCGACGCGCCACGAGAGCCCTCTAAACCAAGGCAAGGATTTCCTCAGCAATAGCTGTTAAGCCTAAACGGCCTAAAAGAGCAGGCATGAATCAATCGAGTCCAGTTTGGAAATGGCCACTGGAGGATAGTGTCTTAGTGTGCAGGAATTTGGGGAAATCAGAAACCGCCCTTAGGTATTATTGCTACTATTAATCTACCTTTCATTTTTCTCTTATTCAGTTTGTCCATTACTCCATTTCAAAAAAGAAAAAAAAGAGGATCAATTTTGGCATGACATATCACCAAAAACTTAGAATTCGGTTGAAAGGTCTGCTCAGATCTGCGTGCAATAGCGAAAGGCTGACGCAGCGGGCAATGCCCATATTGACAACCAGTCCTAGTAGTAAGTGGACACTTCAAAAATTCCTTCATGTGGCACTCGCTACATTTCTTAAGTTATCCCTACTGGTTTTCCCAGCAGTATGCAGCCTAAAAAAAAGTTTGTTTTCACTTCTAGAAGACTGCAGTCTTGATGCTTGCATCCTCAAGCAAACTATCAAGATCTTAACATCTAAGTAGTCCCAATTTAAAGTACACCGAAGCTTCGACAAGATTTAAATTTACAGTTTTGTTAAAAGACATGCCATCAGCATAGCATAGAACAAAATAATATGCCATTATGTTGCATTTCTTTCTACAATGACTTAATCTTTTGATTGCCATCAATTTTTAATCTGCCAATGATTACACTGTAAGCAAAGAGAATGAATTTGAGAGACCCGTTACAGGACAGGAATCATAAACAAAGAACAAACGCGGATGAGCCTTGGGGCCACAGATCTCTGTGCTATTGCTTACAGTTGCGAAAGGTTACCGAACTAAAGACAAAAAGCTTATTTGTTAAACAAGGTTCTGTTTTTCAGCATCTGCATCAAGATGCCTAACCATGTGCATCTTTAGCATATTCATTTCTGAAAGTTTAGAGTGATTAGGAACGGATAAAGAGGCACATGAGAAGCTGACACGTTCTCTGCATCCTTGATAACTTGCAAAGCACACCACTGATTTTATGAAGATAAATACACACAAACATCTCTTTCAAATGACTGTTTTTAAGCCAGGTCTTCTCAGGACATTATATACATCCTTGAGACCAGAGGTTTATACTGAAAATGCCATCAGACTCTTAACTAAAGCGCTGTGACTGGTGCAGCAAGAAGGAAGAAATTCCACCTACTTTATATTCCTCCCCAAATGTAATAAACGTCTCTCAGCGAACTCCGTGTAGAAAACGTTGCAAAAATAAATTCTGTGACAAAGATTCGAAAAGGAGAATGAAGACTTAAAGATAAAATCAAGAGACTTCTGCAGGAAAGACCACAGCTTCTCACAGCTATTGTGAACACAGAAGGTGCTGAAGGACTGACCTCTGTCTGTGCTACAGGGTTTATGCATCACCCGTGCTTTTTGCTCTTGGATCCACCACCACAGTGGGCAGTTTTATCCTGCATCATCCGTGAACGAGACAAAAAGCAAACATGCTCTGAAGGAGCTGTGCTGGTGGCAAGACCTAATCCCACAGCTCACCACTACCGAAAGGAGGAGGCTCTGCTCCTCTCATCCTCCTCGCTGATCTCCATTTCACAAGACTGCAGGTGCAAAGTTGACATGCTAATCTGTCAGCCAGAAAGAAAAGTGTTTAGTTTTCTGTGGGATCAGCACACTGAATCACTTCACTGTGCAGCCAAAGCAGCACCAGAGCTGCCTGGTCCCTGTGGCCGGGAGCACGTGAGGGAGAAGGGAAGACCAGGACTGCCCCTTTCGGCAGCGCAAGCCACTGCATCAGGCCTTGCTGTAGCACCTAAATGCACCCGTAAGGACTGGCAGAAGATGGACACTGGCGACCAACCAGTTGACATGCCTACAGCATAGCAAATAACAGCAGATTTGCTCCCTAGTGCAAAACCACTAACCCAGCTTTGACAGGGACAAGCAGGAATCTACGATTAACAGGGGGTTGGCTGGCAGACCTGGTCCCGATAGTATAAGAGAGAGTCAGGATGAAGAGAAACCACACATCAGAGATGGGAAAACTAGGCTGGACTAGAGAATCAGGCAAAGTAAAAAACATGGGGGCAGCCACGGCTTCCAAAAGGAACCAGAAAAGCCAAAGTCTGGGCAGTTCAGATGCTCTGAAAACACAGGCAGCCTCTACATCCCTTCTCCATTTCAATGCTCCACCAGCAACAAGACGAGATTAGAAACCAGACTTGGGTTAGCTATGGCACAGAACGGGCGGAGAGGGAATGAACAAGCAGGGGAAAGAGGCCTGAAACACTTTGGTAGGAAATCGAGAGCCAGACAAATAGGGGTATAAAACAGAGGCAAGATCACAATCTTGGACAAGCGCAGCAAAGCCTCAGACAGCCCTTCGGGGATGGTGTCACACTTGGCACCGGGCAGTTTCCATTAGACTAACTTTCAGTTGCAGACTCTGGCTAACATCAAAGTCATCTCGAAAACGTTGCACAGCTTTCAGTGTTAACATTCTAATGCTTCTCCGTAAGGTTTGTGGCCCCGTCTATGGGCTGTGGGTGACAGCATGTTTCTTTACAAGCAGAGCTGTAAAGACTGCTTGGAGGCCCGCACACGGCATAGCAGGCGCCCTGCCCGGCTTGTCACCACCACGCTTTCCTCTCTGCGCTTGCATTTATCGCAGAGACGCCGTTCAGCTCACCAGCAGAATCTGCAATCTGGTGTTGAGACAGCTGAAAAGGTCCATTAGAAGAGCACACGCTAATATCCAACTCCATTCCACAAAACCATTCATCCATAAAATGGTACAGAAAAGGATGATCTTTATTATAAATTGGGCATTCAGCTAATTATAATTAACCAATTGCCAGCATGGTCTGCAGCTTTGCCAAAGGATCGGCGTAGGAAGAAACGCAGAGGCGCCAGAAGGCCAGGTACCGCCGGGAGCGCAGAGTCCTCCTCGCCCTTCCTCTTCCGCAGACAGTTTTAACAGCGCTTGTTTGCCATGGCACACAAGCTCGGGAGCTCTTCAAAACCCTGACACAGAAAGTCTCTCCCCTGCTGGAGCTCACAGACCCTAATTGCTGTCTCTAATTGCCCAGACTATCCAGATCAGCTGAGTCGCTGGGACACCAGTCCCCAAGGACATCAATTCCCCGGTAGCTCTGAGGCAGGAGGTCCCCTCCTGCAGTGTAACCACCTGCTTGGAGCTCCTGGTCTAGTCATTTCCTTCTTTTAAGCATTTGCTAAAGCCCAGCCTCCAAGACCCTTCCCAAGGGCTTCTGGATGGAAGCTAAGATCAAAAGTGGCAATCCTTCAGATTTGTGTGCCTGGCATTTTCTGACAACTACCATGAGTTTAATGCATTTGGATTAAAAAATAATACCAGCACGAGAAGGATAGAGAGTAACACAATACAAAGAACTGGAGACAGAGGAAGAGAGAGCCACCAGCAAGCGCTGGGATCTTCAGGCTCATTTGAGGAAGCGTCCAAGTCAACCGGACCAGGCCGAGGTGCACCAGCCGGAGACCCTCCGCTCAGGAGGGTCGCGCTTCTTCGGGCAGTGCTTCAGTACAAGCGGATGGGAAGACTTCTAGCTTGATATCAACTTCCGCGCCCGAGGAGAGTAAATAAATAGCACAGACTCGCACTTCGATGGGGATGTAATCCCACTGTCGTCGCTGCGAGGCAGCCGAGAGAGCAGGACTCCAGGGGAGCCCTATCTCCTGCAGCGGCCGCTGCGGGCGCGTGCCTGAGCGAGGGTAGATCCGCGGGGAAACGGACTCATTAGAAAAGTTAAAATAGATTCTATAAATAAAAAATGGCCTCAAAATTACACTGGCATTGATTTAATTGCTTTTTTAAAGATAAAATTGATGGATTGTCTTCCTGCCCGAGATAAATTTTTTGAGATATGAATTTCATTAATTAAGTTAATTAAAAGTTCATATAACCAGGGAAAAAGGTAATTCTGGCTGCACTTACACTTTATAAATAGCTGATAATTTGTTAAATTATGAAAATTGTTTAAAATGCTTTTTTACGTTTCCTTACCTTTTTATTCGCCAAGCAACTAGTTACATATTGAAATTACAAACGGAAGGGCACAATTAAAATCGGGTTTATCACACTGCCATATGAATGCACCACCAAAAAAGTTTACAAGTGTCCCTCACCCATACCAAATCCTATCCTGCAAACATGTACACACGTGCTTCCGTCTTAAACACGTCCAATCCATATCAACCGATGAGCTTGCGTTAAAGAGAAACATATAGGCAAACATTTGCAAAAATGGGGCAAGAGAAGTTTCTCAGGCAAAAACACATTATTTAAGCTACAGCTGGAATACATACAATTTGTCCTTACTTCCCAGGCAGGCTACAGAGCAGTTCTTTTGTCGCGGGCCTGAACTACAGCTAAAGTACAGGCAGCAATCCCTACCTACACATCTATTTCCCTACCGGCTGTTGTCTCCAGTCATTTTGCAGCCTTTCTGCAGGCTAACTAGATCCTCTTTTCTAACCCCCACACTGCACAGCTAAGAGGCCTCCTCTGGCCTCGCCTCGGCAGGAGAGCGCCATGAAGCCGGCGCGAGGAGGAAGCACCAGCTGCGCGTGCCTCTTCCTCCGCTCGGCAGGCCCTGACACAGCTGCACGAGTGTTGGACTGAAGTTTGTCAGAAAAATCAGTTTGCAAATAAGTGTCAGAAAAACAGAAGTCTGTTTTCATCCCATGTTTTCTGTGGAATCCTTATGGATGTTAAAGCTTAAAACCCCAGAAACCTCCTCCTTTCATCAACAGATTTTCACAGAATCTTAAGGATTTGGGCAATTGGAAAGCTTTACGGTATTTGACAGCTGCCCAGCTTGGTAACTGAGGTTATTAGACTAGGCACAAAGAGATGAAACAGCCAATTTTTTTGCACATCCAGCGCTTATTGTGATTGCAATGCATCGTCTACACTGTTTGGGGGAAAATAGAGGATGATGTTCGTTCAGGCAGTATCGGCAGTTCCTGACACCACAGTTCCTGAAGGTACCAGCAGGAACCGACTCAGAGGCAGCAGGAACCACCTCTCCTCCCCTGCGGCTTTCCCACAGTGCAACTCAAATAGCCAAAGACCGTTACGCAGGTGTGAATTTTACAGCTTCCTGCTCTGCAGCTGCCTTCCTCCAGACATAAACACTCCATAATGCACAAACAGGAGGAGGGAAAACACAGTGCTGCAGCAAACCTCGGAAGAAAAAGAAGGGCCACCTTGAGAGCGCACAGGTATGGATGTAGCACAGTAATAGCTAACCTTGCCTGTTAAGGCCTACGACACTAACATAGGTGCAAACGAAAAGGGTTCTCCTGCAGCCCCAGCAAGAGACCTTCGGTGCGAGGCTGGGCGATGCCTGGCTCCTGCCCTCCCCTGCACGCTGCCCACGGCTCCCTCGCTCGGTCTGCACGTGCCAGACAAAACCCACACGTGCTCGTACAAGGACCGACGAGCCTCTCCGAGCACGCTTTTGCCGCGTGCAGATAGCTCTTGGCATGCTTGTGTTTTGCATCCATAATTTGGATTCTCCTGCCTGGTGTTTCACACTCTCAAACCTTAGAGACCACCGAGCAAGGACAGAAAGCAAGCCCACCACTCGCTGCCACCAGGTACAGGCAGCAAATAGTCCCCCCACCGCTCAGGGTCAGCCTTTGCCCCTAACGGGCCTTGGGCTTTTAACACACGCTCCTGCTGCTGTCTCCCCACCGCCGAGACCAGCTCTGAGACCTTCCTCACCGGCCTCTTCAAAGGCTCCCACTGCCTTCAACCAGAACTGCCTACCAGAGGCAGCCTGGGAAGTCCCTTTCCTGGGGGGAAGAGTCCCCCTCCTCCAAACAAGCCCAGCTCTTCTCCTCTCCCCTGCTTTCTTTGGGTATCGCTTTTTGTAGCCACGCTTCCGGAGACAACCGGCCCCTTCTGGAGCGCGGCTCCCGGATTAACTGCACATCTGATAACGCTTTCCCACTACGTGACGAGAGGAAGCTCGACCCTCAGCGGAGCCCTTCAAGCGGGCTTTCGTTTGGAAAGGGACTGTACAGGCGGCAGTGGATGGCTCCGTACTTACTGCCGCTAACGTCCCAAATCCGGCGTGGACAGAGGCGTTGCAGCTTCCTCTCCCCAGCTGACCAGTTCTTTGCTCCGGCTGAGCAGAGAGCTGGGGCTTCCTCATGCGCCTGAAAGTCATCACGGACGCAGGGGTGAAGACTAAAATAAGCATCCAAAGCAACCCTGCTATTTTGAGGTGGGTTGACTGGAATAAGTTACTCACAGGAGGTAATTTCAATGTGTTTATGCATGTTTAAATAGAAATGAATAAAAAACAGTAAAATCAATAAAGAGCAGAGCACACTGGATGAGATTTTCCAGGTTCCTGACATTCCTTTTGTCCTTTTGTCTTTGACTAAGTGCCCCCCAACTTTTTACACTAGAAACACCACTTCATAGGGTTTTTCTTCCTGTTTTTAACTGCTGTCCTTAAATATTTGTGACTTTAGAATTCCCCATCACTTCAAAGGCTGCATCAGTCCAGCTTTCACACTTTTTCCTCTCTGTTTACTAGGCAGAATATTAAAGCCATTCATGGCTTTCCAATAGAAAGTTGCAGATGCCAGGAAACAGGAGAAAATGTAGTTGAAAGGACATCGCATCCTTCCTCTCGCGCTCTAGCCAAAGTTCGGCTATCTTACACCACTCCTGAACAACGTGCCTACCCCATCCTTACTCATCCCTAGTGATCCTAAGCCCACCTTCTGTAACACGTTGAACCATACTCACCATTTATCAGTGCTTTTCTTCCTATTTCCCTAACTGCTTCTATACCAAATGGATACTGAGAACAATTTTTAATAGTTTTTTTCATATTTTTGTTAAGTTTTCCCTCAGTCTTTAAAGAAGCTAAGTTCATTCATTTTGCTCTCACAGATCCTATTTGCTCATTTAGATGCAGAAATTACTCTCAGCCACCAACCCAATTAACCCTCTGCTCAGTTGCTTTAGAAGACAACAACACGTCAGTAGTCCAGAACAGTCAAAAAGTTCAGGTACTTGCATTTATTTCTAAAACTGAGGGTCACGCAACAGCACAAACCGCAATGCGCACATTGCCCTTGGACGCTGCCAGAGAACGGGGGTGGATCCAGACCAGAAACCAGGGCGAAGGGGCGGCTTCCCCGGGCTGCCCTCCCCGCTCTTCAGGGGTTAAAGCGTTGCTGTTCCCGCCCAAGGTCTCTGCCGCTCCAGGACTCAGGCCTGCTCGTGTAAATTCAGGCCCAGACTATCCAGCGCTATGCTGCCCGTATTTAAGCAGAAGCCCTGAATATCAGTTTACTTTACTCTTGGTAAATGCTAGCCTGGCAATGAGTGATCGGGTCTTCTGAGCGCCAAGGAAACAGCTTCCAGATGAAAACATTGCTCAGTCCACTCTGTCAAACTGAACCTGAAAGCAGGCTGCTCTGCTGGTGCCCATTCAGTCCCGAGGAGGTTAATCCATCCACACTTTGTAGCTCTCGTGGCACTCGTTCCTCCCTACCTTTAGCTATTTCTGCCCTTTCCAGTCGAGTCCACCCCGAGAAAATCTACCGCGACGCTCTGCACAGAGCAGGCCCCCTTACGCAGCCTGGCACACCGCTTACGTGGCACAACGCCGCGTGAAAAAAGTGAACAGTTATGTATGTCTGTGTTTCAAGCCTCCACTTCAATTTTGGAAGAGCCATGAACCTGCCAATACCCCTGCAGACTGTAAGAGCACATGGACTTTGCCCTTTATAAAACCTGGCCTTAGAACATGCTGAAAATTGATTTCCCGGAAGAATAGGAAGTGAACGCCAAAAAAGCCTTCTATTTAATGCATCAAAAAGAGGGTTAACTCTATGAAACTCATTGAAAACTGATTTTAAAAATTCTCCTCTGGTCAGAACAAAATAAACCTAACAAAAAGCCTACAGTTACACACGATAACCTACCAGTATTATCTCCAATAGCAACACTGTCCTCTTTCGCAATAAAAAATTACTGTTGTCATCCAGAGTGATGTAGTAATTGTTAGCTATTGTCTTTTCTTATAATTACTGCTGAAGTTAATGTTTGCACTTTGACTCTCAGCCCAACTTCTGTTGTACGCAACAGACGGGCAAACTCCCCGGGAACCCCCCTCCCCGCTCATCCGGAGCCAGAAACGCGCACTCAGGGAACAGGTCGACCGGACAGCACGACTCTACAAGGCTGTAAGTGTGGAGCGGAAAGCAGACACCCTGCCCTTCAAAGCAAGAGGCAAAGATTACTAGATGGAAGCTAAATAGTTGGCTTTAGCACCAACAGTATTTCTGCTGGTTTTAGAGTGCCTTTTTCCGAGCCCAGCAAGAACAGCCCTTGCCCTGAGCAGGCAGTCACGCCTCTGGGACCGCTATGAATGCTTATAACAACAGTAGTTCTGCTGCAGTCACTTAAGGGGAGAATATTGCAGTTACTACAGACAGCATTAATACCAGACTTCTGAAACGACTGATGCTTAATCACAGTTCAGCAAGCTACCAGCAAAATCCAGGGGCTGCCAACATCTCCAAGGACAGAGTACTCCGGGGCAGGGGCGGTGCAGTAAAAGCAAAGGTCCCACAAAGAGCCAGGCTGCGGCTGCAAAGCGAGAACGCAAGCCGTCAGGGCGCCTGGGGAACAGAAGGCTGAGCAGGAGGCTGTCTCACGAGACTGGGCTGCTAAGCTGGACCTCAGCTAGACTGAAAGCACGTCGCTGCATAGAGCTGAGCGCGTCAGGAACAGGACCGGCGAGATACACGCTTGGGCACAGGCACACCGACAACATAGCCCGGGCAAGGACCGAGCAAGAGTACCCCGCTGATGCACTCAGGACTCTCATACAGCACTTTTTAATGTTCTTGCTTAAGAAAAAAGTTCTAAAGAGTAGAATTACAGTTTTTAATAGAAACATTCACAAATCCTTCATTCACGTTTTTTGATTGAGCTGGCCAAATTAAGTTTTGAAGTTTCAATATAGATTGAGTTCTAACTAAAATAACAGACAGAATAGACAAGGTTTTTCTTCTTAAAAATACCTTCCTAACATTTTCAGACACCTCTTTTGGCCACTGAAAGCCTGGAAGAGAGGACTGCACAGCATTTATGGTATTAATAATGCCATGAACAACATGTCAAATGTACGTCAGAGAGATTCACGGAACTCAAATATTAAAGATGAAGATACTCGGCTGAAGAAATGTAAGACTTTGGCACAGAGGAATACTTTAAAGATGATTGAATTAGATATTTCAGATGACCTCCAAACAATTTAATATCCAGCAAGGACTCCCACTGAATCCAGTGGATGTTGGGCAGTTTATATATCAGAAAGGTCACTGACATCTAACACTACGCATAGGCAGCAGTCAGAAAAATTAATCACATCAAAGCTAAAGAATGAGGAACCTGGAAGACCTGAGCGTACGGCTCCTAAAGCTGCCAGAGGAGGGAAATTTCTTTTTCCCTAAGAAATAAGCCTTCTGCAGCAGAACTTCAAACAAGCAAACAAACAAAAAGATCAAGAAGAAAACGACAGACCTCATCTCACAATATTGGCATCCATCTCCTCATTTTGGAATCCGAGAGAGTCAGTACTAGGTTTTATTTAGCATTTAGGCTGAGATGCCCATATCCAGTCTAGTTCCTTTATAAAATGTCAGCGTACCTTTGACACAGTCTTGGGGGAAAACGGACCCAAGGCTGTTTTCAAAGACCCTACCGCAAACCGTGACTGCATCAGGGTTATGTTCACAGACACCAGAAACCACAGCGGCTGATAGGCAACAACAAAAAACCCAAATCCTCAAGGAGGTCTAAAGGCAGCAGAGCCCCCTAGACAAGCTCATTATTAGGACAGCACAAAAATTGTTTCTTATCTTATTTTCCTTGCCCTGCTAGTCTGAAGTTCCAGACTTGCCTTTTAGAAGTACTTACAGAATCCCATCCTTAATACTCTGGACAATTTATTAGCAGATTCCTGAGGCTATGGCCTCATGGGTTAGTATAAAAGAAACCAAACTGAGTCTTCCCCAAGCTGGCTATCTTAGCCATCACTGTAAGTAAAGTGAAATTTGAAATCAATTTGCTTTTCTGGACGAAAAGCCACCAGCTTATTCCCACGTTGCTGTTATTGCTGAAAACAGTCATCTTCTCCAGTTGCTGAAACCAGGGAAACTGGTCATTTTAGGGCCCCGGTAGAAATACTCTGTCAAGTCTTCCTATCAAAATTCAAATTGGGCAGTGTTAGCACATCGTTCACAAGAATGCCCTTTCTGGGGAAGATTAAGTGGTGTGGTTGCTTTGGAAAGACGGCGCTGTACAAAATATATTCAGAATATTCTTTGATGGATTTAAACATAGACACCTAGCAAGAAAAAAAACATATTAAAAAGAAAGGAAGCCTAAGAAAACTCAGTTTTAGACGAATCAAGGAGGGCCAAGAAAGACATAAAACTCCAATGCACGTACTTACGCCTTCGCTATGATCATTTCCCTGGGGCTGTGCCCTCGAGGGTGTGCTTTACCCTACTGTCGCCGTCACTCCTTCATCATGATGGCTGCTGGCCAAATCCCACACGCCAGCGGTGAACAGATCTCTGCTTTGAGCGGAGAGAATAACTCCGGAGCTCCAAGGGCTAGGTTCATCTATATGCCTTCTTCAAAGTGTCTGTTGTCCACGCAATCAAACGGATTTTTACCATTCCCAGGCRCTTGGGGCCACAGCTACACAATCCCACTTCTGTCCTAAGTCACCCCACGCGCAGAGGAATGGTCAGGACGGGCCAGAGCTCTACGCCTGCCCCTGCAAATACAGCTGAAATATCTTAAGCGAGTAGCTTGGGCCTCAGTTTCATGTCTCTGTATAATGATGGGATACTTATCTTCTTGGTTAAGTGCTTTAAGAGCTCATGAAAAGCGATGTGTAAGAGCTTGATATCCTCAACATTTGTGCACAATTAGGGACTAAAACTGGTGAAGAGCAGAGCTGCACAGTGCTCTTCCCATCAAGAGGCTCTCTTCAGCTACACTCTTCAAAACAAGAAAACCCACATCTGAAAGCACCACCCACAACAGGCAGCGCAGAGATAACCACTGACATCGCACGCGAGGTCCCAAAATAACACAGAGGCAATCAATTCTAAAGTCGCATACAATATTGAAGCAGATTTTCCTTTCTGGTGTGTTATTCATTAGCGCTGTAATCCTTCTGAGGAGCGCGATTGATCCCTGGAAGTGTACTTAATACCACCTTCTTTAAGATGTTATTGGACATACAGTTACTCATCATGATTGGGGCTGCCTGGGGATTGATTTCTGAAAGCACACCTATCATTACGGCAGCCTCTTCGTGCCAGTCAGTGTCTGGCTACTAACTGGCTGGATGTTCCCATGGAAAAGCATGTTGATTAGTGGTGTTAGAAAAGGCAACACAATGAAACTTGGGTTTGTCCTCCCTCACCATCTGAGTGCAACCGCAAGTAAGAATTTCCTAAAATGCTGCTGCTGCGGTGCCACTCTGCCCCGGCACTTGAGCCTCCCTAACTCCCTCTGAGATGACGTGTTTTTCAAGATCGCTGAAAAACCTGATGTTAAGAAAATAGGACAGGCAGTGAAGGTGTTGATTTCTCCACTGCAAACAGTAGCACAACATTCTCCCACTATTTCAACTTGTAGCTCGTTTTGGTTGTTAGTGTTTATAGTGATGTATTCCAGCACACTGGCCTTCATCTCCAAAGCTGGCTAATTCTTCTCAAGAAGAAGAGAACACGTATAGTCTGCCACTCTGAGCAAAGCGGGGAGAAAAAGGGGTGATGGCACGAAACAATTTAGTTCTGCTCTTTGACATAATTTTTTCTCTCCTAAAGTATGTCAGAAAATCAGTCCAGCTACCTAGGTACTTCAAAGGAGAACAGTTCACACGCATAGGCATATAGGGGTGCGTGTGTGTCGGTGTGTGTGAAAAAGGTGGAGGAAGATTATCCATGGCCATATTTTGCAAGACATTGTATGGGTTCAAACAGAGGTAAATTGACAGGTGGGGCATTGCTATATCAGCTGGGTCAGCAAATACATCTGATACCTGTTGCCCCCTTTCCAGATGATGGCTTGGCACTTTTTCCTCAGTCCTCTACTCATGGCACACAGAACTTCATGGGAGAAGTTACAGACGTCATTAAATCCCCCAATCTTCTGGTCAACCTCTCTTGAGAGAACTTTGCCCTAGCGAGAGAGGAAGAAGGGTGTACTTGGGGACCAAAACCATCTTCTCACACCATCTCTCCATGCCCCAAGTTGGCGACAAAGTGAACTGTGTCAACGGAGGAGGAGAGGGAAGGGAACAGTTCAGAGGAATTCCACCCCCAAGAAAGAAATCGAAGTCCAATTTCATCACGCCCAAATATCCCTCTGGGATTAGTTCAGCAGCTTTTCTGGGAAATAATAGTTTCCTGATCTCGCAGAATATCTTTGTTTTCAAGATGGTCAGTGGCAAAATTCAAAATGTTCCGAGTAACGTGCATTGCACCAAAGATGAAGATGCGACGCGTTACAAAATGCAGAGGCCGTGCTCAGTAGTGATGTACTGATGGACTAGGATCATAGGCAATCTGTTAGTATAGTGTAAACCATTCAAAGCAGCATAAGGCATACACTTAATTTGAATATAAAAGTACATCATTCACAGTTAAATTTAAACTTCAGGCTTCTAGTCAACTAGTTCTTATTTCACCTTAAATACTAATTTTGGCTACGTAACACACTGACAACTAGAAATTTTCCAGTTTTGTGTCAGAAAACCACAGAAACACCTCAAAAATTGATTTTAAAGCCACAAGTCTTAAAAATTAATGGAATATGAAATCAGGCTTTCATGAATTTAAGTCATCAGACAACATATTTGACATTCCGCTTTCTCAGGCTAAGAGGAGAGGAAAATCCCTAAGAGGTTTTATGCTGGATGATGCTCCAGATGGGCCTGAGGATTTTCAAAATCCTGCATGGACATTCAGTGTTCCCTAGTTCAAGAAATGCAAAGGAAGTGAACAGAGAAGGAAGATGGGCTCCCAAGTGCCTGGAAATGCTCTAGTAAGGAAAATCAGGAAAAGGGAGTACCACTCCAACAGCATTATACAGTATGAGAAGGCCATGACTCACATTCTCTGGTTCTGGAAATACGGTGTGGAAGTGATGGCCACCAGGAGAGAGAGGGAGATTCCCAAGGAGCCCTCAGAAAGGCGGAAGCACTATACTCACCAAGGAAGCACTAAAGACAGCTAAAAGGAAGGTGTGTGCCAGCCCAGGTCCCCTCAAGCAGATGCTTGCATTTCCAAGTGCATTCATACACAGGTTTACGCCTCTCTGAATGCAGAATGGGGCCTTGCTGTGGCTCATTCAGTGCCCTCCTCAATTTACACAGTAGTAGGAGAAGATGGGCCACCAGAGATTATTTTTTTCAGTCCTGCTGGGCTACCTAGTGCTGCATTGCCAAGGGTGACTGCACAAATGTGGCTCCTGACCAACTTCAAGGGTTGAACAGCTACTGAGAAGGAAGCAAGAACGAAGAAGGAAGAGCCAGGAAGAACAGAAATAATTTCTAGAAACTTAACATTTTGAAAATGTCCTGGCAGAAAACTGTAAAAGTTTCTCACGAAGGGAGTGGTAGCTGGACTCCTACAGGTGGCACGAGCCGCCCAGCGAGGAGCACAGGACCTCCCCTCCCACCCAACGGGGAAGGACCAGAAAGATGCCTTCTCTTCTCTTCCACTGAAGCAAGCTCCCTACCTGCTGGCAAGAACGCCCTTTCCAGTAGCAATTAATTACTGGAAAGCATAACAACACTATGCTGTATTGGCACAAGTTGACACAACTGCCCTGGACCAATCTTTGACGCATTTTGTAGTAACATCGGGGCTTTGCATCAAGTCATCGATTAGTGTCAAAGGGGAACAGAGGGGACCTCTTGCAGATTCTGCCCTGAAAGTTAAAAAACATAAGTTTGGATCAAGTCTCCTATTCTTGGTTTTACTAAGAAACCTCTACAGGAGCAGGGAGGGATATGCTGACATCCAGCTTCCCCCAGACACCTCCATGTGAAAATATTCATTACGGAAGTGCGGCTTGAAACTCTGGAAAACAAAAAGTAGTTGGTAATTTGAGGGATTCAACTTCTTTCCCATACTAAGAATAAAGGATGTGCTTATCTGCTCTGAGGGCATCAACCCTCAAAGATATCAAGAATTTATAGAATAAATAATTTGTGCATCAAATTAAAAACAGGCTCTGTAATTCAGAACAAATTACTCCCAAACATAACAGAACTCAGATATTTCATGCTTCTCCCAATTACTGAAATCCAGGCAGAGTTAAAAATGAAGACATTTCAGAATTACTGCTATTTGTGCGCCAATTATTTAGAAGTGGACATTTCTTCAAAGTAGGAACTGATAAAAAGTGTTTTACTGCACAATATTTTATGTTGAACTGCTTTCTTACAATACAATTTCTCACTGTTTTTAATGGTAATGTGGTCACAGCCTTGCACTGCACAGATACAAAGAGGGACAGAAGAAAAGAGGAAGGAAGAAGGGGATGAAAAGTGCTTTAAATTAGTTTAATAGAAGATCACAGGCAAGAAGATCAGCTTGTCACAGTACAACAGCCACGTCATTTTTTGTGGTGGGTCTCCAAACTTAAGCATATCTCCACACAAACCATATCTATAATGGATGTTGCTCTAGATATTATGTTCAAGTGACAGTATAAACGCCCCCCCCCCCAGCTTTTTTTTTTTTTTTTGCAAGGCAATTTTTCACTGAAAACATTATCCTTGGTCATGTTATAGTAAGTCAACTATGTGTGGAACTCCCAAAAGAAAAATGACCTCCAAAATCCCATGTTCAACATATTTTTGCTTACTCCCACTGTGGTTTAATCTTCTCTGAGCCTGTCTGTTTCTTTGCACAGCTGATACCAAAAGTGAGGAAAGTATTCCATAATTCTAGAAAGGTCATGTTTTGCTCATTTTTAATCATGAAACGTTATTAAATCTGCCAGTAAAAGTTGTGATGGAAAGATTCAATTGAATTTTGAGCATATCACCTACCCTTACTTCGTCCCCATTCCAGATAAATTCTCCAGACAATAAAGCTCGTTTTCTAATTGTTCTGACCTTAAATCATCTCCTGGATGATGGATGCCCACAATGATGTCAACCAGTGTCATGGAAGTTCTCAACCTCAGCAGCTAGTATCAGTGGAGGGAGTCGTTCCTTACCAAGGGAAGGAGCTCTTTGGATAGTAAATACACCCCAAAAGCTCATACTTAAGTACCACTTCATGCACAGATGTCTCAACAAGCAGATACCACCTTTTAAGTCTTTGAAACAATGCACAAACTCCCTAGAATTCTTAGTAAGGAGGAGATAACAGTATCCCTACAGTGTGCTGCACACTGAACCTTTTGGAGAAGGGTCTAGGGAGTTTGGGGCTGCTTTTGGTAGAATATACCTCCAAATTTCCGAAAATCTGTCCTTACACTTGCACTGTACAATCACTCAAAAGCAATGGGTGTTTCCTGGCTCTTTGTACACGTCGTTACGCCTTAGGCTGACGTTAATGGAGACAGCAGAGCTTGTATGAGTGCACTAAGGGGAAAAACTGGAAGTGCTGCAAGAGCCGCTCCTGCTCGGAAACAATCCTCTCCCTGCAGCGGAGCTTTGGCCATACTCACCATAGGATATGCTGAATTCGTGTCAGGGGAACAGGTGAAACCCCAGGGCAGTTCTTCTGCAAAATGTACCTATGAACGACTGCTTGTCTGAACACCATTAATGGTTCTTCCATACTGGCGTCCCTAAGCAGAGGCCTGGCTACAGAACCATACAGCAACATAAATCCTAAATTGCTGCCAAGGAAAGGGGGGTGGGGGGGGAGGAGCGTAAGCTAGAATGCTGTTGTACTTCATCTCCTTTTCCCGGGGATTCCCAAGAGGTGGTTACATACCACTGCTTTCAAAAGCAATTGATGCAGCTTGTGAAGTTTTCTGTTCCCACCGATCCTTTCCAAAAGAGGACCGCAGGAGGGTGGGATACCGCTGTCTGTCTGTACACTGAAATGAAAGTCGGTGCATCCAATTCATGGCAGTAGGGCCCCGACTGACATAGGAATGTAAACCCAGATCCCACGAATGGCTGAAATGGACTGGTTCCAGAGCACAGCTCCTACTCATTTCTAGATGATAACTAATGAATAAATAATACAATATGAATCCTGCTGTGGCATCTTGCAATGTATTGTCTGTGGTGTTCGAAATACGGTGCATAGGATTATCTGACTGTTGTTGTTTTCCTGGTCTCACAAAAAAAAAGATGTTTCTCTTGAGGATCTTTCAGTCACGTTTCCAATAATGCACTCAATAACTCCGAGCACCAGGAGCAGCAGCTACAGGTTTGTCCCTCACACGGCTACCAGCCGAGCTGCACCGCTACACTCGACAGCAAGGCACAGGATGCACGAGCAGCCTCCGTTTGAACTACTCCCCTTTCTCACCTGATTACAACCCTAGCTCTCAGGGGAAGCAGAGGGCAGTTAAACTCACACTCTGTTGCTGAGCATTAATTAATTTGCATTAAAAATCAAAAACATTTGTGATGTTCAGCTGGCTATCGAACACCACTGCTCTGGCCTACGCCTACCAGTAGCCTGTGTCTATTGCAGACACTCCCATAATCAGCACAGGCTTAGACTAACACTTAAGAAGGTGAAAAATATCTGTTTTCAGGACCCTGCATCAGGATTATTACCTGCTAATCACCACAGCTCATTAAGACTTGTAAAGCCTTCAGCATGTCACACATTTTGGCTTTCAGAAGTCAGTATGAACTGCGCCACTGTGCATCTTCTGGGAGCCCGCATGGTAATCCTGGCACAGCAGCTATCCGGGGTTGTTTCCTTCGCTGTGCTACTACTGCTTCCTCAGCAGCAGCCTCTTCCCCCCATCTATCCTGCCACAAATTTCTAGAAGACATTCCCAGTTAAAGAGCAAAGGCAGGAACTAAAAACTTTTCCGGCAGACACCGGAAGGCTTGGCCTGTTCCTGAGCCAGAAGGTGGGAAAGGCAGATTTACAGTCAGGATAGCAGCTGAACAACAAGCTACAGATGAAAACTGACAAAAAGGACATTTCAACTGAAAATGTCACCTGTTTGTAGATATTCCCCCCACTCCTCTTTTCTGAGTACCTCCGCTTAGCAGCACGGCTGAGATGGCACAACCTTCGAACACGCCCAAATCACAGGCCAGGGCCTGGACACTTGCGTTCACGCAACGATGACGATTCCTCTTTTCCAGCCACTGCCAAGCACCAGGAGCAATGACTACACCAAACACTTCCCTGGAGTTGCTTTGCCAGTTACTGCAGTTTCACAAGCTGACGACGAACGTAAGGCAGCAGCGAGGCAGTGAGGCTACCTGATCACATGGCAGCTTGGGCACCTCAGTGAATCACCCTCTTCAACACACTGAAAAAGACTCTTTCCCCGACCAGAAACTTGAATCGCTCAGACACTTTCTGACCTTGTTTTACTTTAAAAAGGGAACATTTCCCTACAAGGGCAAACTGGAAAATTAATGAACACAGCATGAACAAGTTGTGATCTTTGTGGCTTAACAACAAAGCTACTCTTAATAATGCAGCTCCCTCTTGCTGGCCACTAATTGTCTGTGGTTCCTTCAAGCAATCATGCTCATGCTGTTTACAAGCATCTTCAGCAACTGAGCCTGCCTTTGATTTCTCTTATCCACTATGGAGTTGATTCCTCTCTTTCTTTCTGCTAACTTAAATCACTCCTGCAGATGAATTCAGATGACATGGACAAACATGCTGTGATTGCCAGCGGAGACTCAAATGACAGTCTCTGAACTGTACTGCAATGCCTTGAAAAATCCCTGCTAATGAGCAGCTCCACTGTTTTGTCCAACACAGTTCAAGTGGCGCACGGAGATGATGCAGTAAGACACGAAATCACAGAAAGGCTTCAGTGAAAGCTGATGCAGACCAAATTCTCCCTTCAGCCACGACCTCTCACTGACTGCAGCTGCAGAGTAACAAGGCTGAATTTAACATTATTGAAAAGCTTTAATCTGTGGCACAGCCAGCATTCATTATTGTACATGCATAATTACGATAAATAATGTACATAAAGCTACAACACAGATGCATGCAAATGTGAACATACAAATGCAGAAGGTGTATTTCTGTTTATTTGGATTGCATATTTATGTAAGGCATACTGGTTTTGCAGCGTATTTCTGCAACAGTCCACTGCAGATCTCCGAAATTAGTAACAAGCCACTATTGCTAAGTTTAGAAGAAGGGATCCATACTTCTGTGACATGTTTTGTCAGTAGATCAGGGAAAGGACATATTTATAGCTACATATTTGAGGCAACTTCTAAATTTAAAGGACAATTGTCAAAAATGCAGACTAGCAGTTTATCAATAAAGAATAGTGTCATCTTTGAACAAAGAAGATAGATACAAGTATAAAGAAAATGATCTTTCTTTACTTATGTATAGGCACACTGAGTTTCAATCCTAAGAAAAGCAGAAACCAAATATTTGGCCTCAGATCAATTTTTAATACTGTATTCGGGTCCAACTCCACAAGGCATCCAATCTGATGCAATTCACAGACCTACCACAGAAGCCAGGGAGATACTGCATGTGAAAGGCTTGCAGCACTGGACACATCCAGTGGTTCATGATTCCCCTGGAGAAGTTTCCCTGGAATAGAACATGACTTTTTCCTGCTCTGACCAGAGAGCACAACAGCATCCTGCATTTGAAGGTTAGAGGAGAATATATTTAGACTTATCCATTCATACTGTGTGAAAAGGAATTTAGGGAAAAGAGCTGCTGCATATGAACATCTATCTTCTGTCACTAGGATTGCAGCAAGTACACAAACCATGAATCATCTGAGGTCTAAATAATCTGCTTCTGAAGTCTACTTGTGCATGGTAACTTTTATCCATAAGCATCATTGGTATGCCAAGATTTTTTTCTTATTAACAAAATGAAATATTCACACAGGTTGCATTCCAGTTTTGATTGTATTTAATCAGGAAGTCTAATGGAAACAGTTTTGGACTGTACTTCTGAAGTTGCTAGTACAGCTACTACTAGATCTCATTGTCCTCGTCTTTACGATAACGCCTGCGTGTGACAAACGAATACGGACTGTTCAGCAAGAATCACCAGTCCTGAGCTTTCACACCTGCTCACCTCTCAGTCCCCTAAATCAACGCACACACGGCACAGGGCTGTTCTGAACAGATACAGGGGAGAAAGTCAGCCGCAACGCTGAGCAAGGGAGCAATGATAGAGCTAACCCAGCCGGTGCCCACCACCACCTCCAGCACAGGCAGCTCCCTCATCTCCAGAGAGGCACTGCCCCGACACACCTGTGACCTACATTACAACTCTTACCTTGAAAACAGACTTTGTGGTGTAATACGCTCTAACAAAGCAAAAAGGTCTTTCAGCACCATCACCATGACCTCATTGAAGTTTCAGCCTCTAGCTCAGGAACTGTTGTCTGAAGGTACCTGAGACAAGGAACCTGCTTGGCATTTTCTGGTATTCGTAAGAGAGGTGCGGGGCCCTGAGGTTGCTCCGCGAGCCATTCCTTGCCCATCTTTATCCAGCTGTCAGAGAGCCGTCGACTCCTACAAGGTCCCACGTCACAGGCACCCGAGCTCTGCATTGCTGCCCTCCTGCTTTGCACCCACCCAGCTCTTATCAATAGCACTGGCAATTGGGTGTTCATTTCTTGTCTGTTTTTCTTCGGGCTACAGTGTGCTGCCAACCTTGGGTGCCTACTGTTCAGCATATTAATAAATGATTTGGGAAAGGAGCGAGTAAATGGGAAAGTCTGTCGATGATACGAAGCTATCTGGGATATTACAGATAAAGATCAGATGCTGCAAAAGGACCTTCCGGGAGTGAACAAATGAAAAAGATCAGGAAATGAACTTAAATGTAATGTGAAACGTGAAGTCCAACACATGGGAAAACACAATCCTAACTGTACATACACCATTATGGACTCTGATTCACTATCACCTCTTAATACCTTTAAGGAATCAAATTAAGTTAGCAAGAGGCAGCCCAAACCATAGGCAAGAGGCAGACTCAAAAGTAACAAAACGGGGTGAATCTTTACAGAACGCTGCCAAGTGAGGAATTCCCTGCTATAGGACACCGCAAATGCCAAAAGCTTACGTGGGTTCAAAACTAACTGAATGCATCAGTGCAAAAGCAATCTAATGCAGGCTGCAAAGACACACCACCCCTGGATCAGGAAGTCTCTGAGCCCGCTGGCCCCTGGGAGACTATTCTGTGAAAATGTTACTGCCTCTTTGACTTGTTTTGGTATCTTACAGTCTTCGACCACTGACCGTAGCCAGGGATAAAGTACTGGGCAAGACGGACCTCGATCCAGCCTCACAGAGCCACTCTTGCCCTCACCCTGACAAGTCCTGCTGAGCAATCAAGCCCTCTCTTCCATGATCTTCTCTTCCCTTCCTTTATTTATTCCTCTCTACTTTCCTTCAGTTAAAGCCACCCTATAGAAAACACGTGTATAGAAAACAGCTTCTGGCCAAGGAAGGTTGCGAACGATTTACAGATTCCAACCCAATACACACTTCTCAATAAGGGGTGTTTCACAGCTACCCCTTTTCTTTACATGAGGTTTTGAAAACGTGTTTGTAAAGTCGTCTTTATTTTGCCGACTTAAACAAAATACGTAGCAATCTTTCATTTTCATTTCTTGATTATCTATTTTCTGCTTCCTGTTAATAACCATATTAAGATACATTCAGACAAGAACATCTAGTTAATGCATGGATGCAAGTTTTAAGACTTGCATTGCTTCAAGTGTTATTATACAGGCATCACTCATCCAAATGGAGGCATACAAAAAGAGCAGGCTTACACTTTTCTTGACAAGGCAGACATAGTTTAAAGAAAATAATTTGAACACAAAAATAAATGTTACTTTTCAAAAGATAATCCTGAGATAGCAAAAGGCAAGTTCTTAAAGGAGTAGGTGGAGATTCAGTTGTGCATTTTCTGCTGTTATTAGCACATATCATGTGGTTGCATCCCTGCATAATGCTTTGAAAATACAGCTGTTAATGTGCTTCTACAGAAAAGAGCTAATGATGGAAGGGAATCTCAAAGCCAGCTGTCTCATTTCTCAAAGACTGGAGAAGTCATTTAATGATGAAGCTCCATCCTGAGCCACAAAAAGGGTAGAAAATTCTGACTCTTATCAGAGCAAGTCTACACCAATTTCTGAGACCAATCATTTAGTTTTGCTTTTAACAGCCAAATCTGAGTTACAGTTCCTGAGAAGGGTTGTGTCAGACTAACGAAACTGTGGCGATTAGGGCTAAATAACGGCTTTTATGTTCCATCCCTAAGCAGGGATCACTGCAGAAGCAACGCGTCTCAGAGGTACACGTTCTCTCGCTCTGTTATATTCTGCAGAGATCATCCCGGGGCTCCACGATTTGAATCAAGAGGAGTTATTCTCTGCTTTATGGCAGTCACTCTTAGCAGGCCAGTGAGGAACAGCAGGTCTATAATCACTCGCAGTTAGCACTCTCCCTTCAGTGAGGAAGCTCACAAGAAACGGAGAAAAGAGCTTGTGCAAGCAATGAAAAGGGAATATTATAGTAAGCAAGGCGTGATTTTCTGTTGCATCTGCTCCAGGAATAGCCAGCCTTGTGACACGAATGGGACAAGCTTACAATGCTCTCAGCCAGTGCTCTGGCATGGAAAGGCACAAAAACCCCTTCCAAAGCATAATAATGCAGAACAAGAGCGTGGCAGCTGCAACATTTGACTGAATAGCGCTGCCCATTCTCTTGTGCTCAGTCAGCTTTTAAGTGAAGAGGCAATATACGGTAGCAAACATCGCAGAGTACCTTTGAAACCATCGTGGCCACGTTCAATAGGAAAACCGCACAGACAGTTATCTTAAGCGACGCTGTAAGAAATTCAAAATGTAAACAGAAATAAATATAGCTAGCTATGCTTTGCCCTGCTAGGAGCTCACTGCAGGAATGCAAAGGATGCAGCAAACGTAAGAACAGGCACTCGGGTCTGAGTCTAGACCTGACCTACAGCAGTGCCTGCATTCAAGCAAACACCTCAGCTCCTCTGCCCCTCATCTCCGATGTCAAACCACTCCTGACAGACAGCTGAGGGGAGCGCCTCACCCTCGGACTGCCCTGCGGAGCGGCACTGACGCACGTTTGGGGGCACCATCCATTCCTGAAAGGGATGTGGGGGAAGTATGTTCCCTGCTCTGCTCCAAAGGAGAGCAGGAAAGATTTCCTGGGGGGGGAATTCCCCCTGCCACAGAACAGTGCGATTCTAGAGGAGGCATGCTTCAAATGTGCAGTGTACCATCTGCACTTGGAGATCTATACGCTTCCAAAGATGATAACTTTTTCCCACCAATCAAGTGCCCTTCGCAGAAGATCCATAGTTTAATTACCACTAAAGAAGCTGGCAACCCCAGGAGGCAGCATTGCTCTCAAACAGTTAAAAATATAATGCAAAGTTTAGGCTGTATATATTTCTCAAGACTGGACAGGATAAGCTTATTTTGGCAAATTAGCGAACATTAACTCACCTGAAGGCAGTAACCACCATTAGGATGACAGGCAGTGAAAACGGCCG
Source organism: Casuarius casuarius (assembly GCA_003342895.1). Taxonomy (NCBI): domain Eukaryota; kingdom Metazoa; phylum Chordata; class Aves; order Casuariiformes; family Casuariidae; genus Casuarius; species Casuarius casuarius. The sequence continues at coordinate 1,376,182 of PTFA01000155.1, read as the reverse complement.
AGCTGCCAACCTTCGTGCAAATAGAGCAGAAGAGCTTCCTTGGGGGGAGGTCCGGGCCCGGAAACCCGGGAACTGCGCAGCTCTCAGGTCCCTCACAGGGGAGCTCGCTGCAGGACCACGGCCACGTTCTGGATGCTACCTAGGAACAGGAAGAAACACAGTATTTAGGAACAACTCAGTTCCAAGGCTACCTTGAGTCAGCAGCAGTTCTTCAAAAATTAAAGCATAGTATCTTTAATAGATTGCTTGAAGGAGCTGTGGAGTTGCCAGTAACAGAGGCTTTAAAGACCAGTTTAGAAACGTAGCCCCTGCATTTAAGCAAACACCTCAGCTTCTCTGTCCCTAACCTCCCCACGGCAGGCAGAGGTTATCTGAACAGGGGCCTCTGCAAGACTGCCTCCAGCTCCACAATTCTGCCGCGCAGGGAGTCAGATATAGGCAACCGCAAAGAGGAGCGAACCCGCAACAGTGCTGGCACCGTACTTAAAGACCATTGCTTAGTTGGGAATATGCTTCGTAAATGCTCGGACAGTGCCTAGCACCTTGCTGATATAACAAAATTAAACACCAATAATCTTCAAATAAGCCACGGAAGAAACATACCCAGGATTTGTAGAATCACTGGAAACGCGGTACTTTTCCTATACTAGTGGTTTTTACAGGTTATGTAAAAATACAGAAATACAAAATACAGTACACACTATAGGAGTAATGAAGTGGTAAAATAACACCTTAATAGTAATGTAAAACCGTAAAAGTGATTGTTCATGTTTAATGGTAGAACTTTCTACATCAGAACTTACTGAAATAAAAGTGCGGAAAAAAAAGATGAAAATTTCATTTGTCATCTTAACTCAGCCTGGTTTGTACCACTGATTTAAACAGAAGGCTGCTATGGCCAGCTAGAATTTTATGGGAACCTGACCCAACATTATTTCAAGAGCAATAGCTTCAAAGATGACCAAAAGCACTATACTCAAGCATAATAAGTTATTTCTCTCTCCCAAAAAAGTACTCAAACAGCAACATCAGCTTCACCAAATGCATCCACAACAGCAACATGGTACATGAACAGTTTACCTAAGTATAGCAAACACTATGTGCAACTTGCATTAATGAATATGATTTTACTAATACGGACAAACTTTAATATTGACCAGTGCAAGTAGCTTAAGAGAGATCAGATGCATCTGCAGAACAGCTACTTATATGTTCAAAATATTGTTTCAGCTAAGTTCTTCTCAAAATAAAGTCACACAGAATAAGTCTTATTAGTTCAAAGGCTGGTTTAATCCTGCATGCACTGGGCTTCTGCCCAAAGTTTGATATATTTGTGGGCAAAAATAGACAACTGCAATTAGTCTGGCAATAGCTGGAGGAAAGTCGTAGCTATTTCACACATTTACTGGCTGTGGTTACTTAGGACCCACCAGTGCCCTCAGACCGGCCACACTCCTTTACGCATTGATGGCAAGAGAAGAAAACAACCAAACCTCTCGAGGTCCAAATACCCAAACTATGGGTTTCAGGGTCTGAAGACCTTCCTGCGCGGGAGGCTACAAGCGCCTCGCGAATGGCCCTTTCTGTCCGCGGGTGGCTGGGGCTGCAGCGAGGCCAATTCGGTGCTGCCTGCTCTGCACACAGCCGCCCCGGACCACCTCTCGGTGACAGGCCTGCCCAGGGCACGCTTGGAGCCGAGCGGTCTTGATGGCACACAGAAAATACTTAAGTTAACAGAAAATAAACTAATGCAATTGGGAATACAAAGCTTAGTGCTTTTAAAAGATTATTTCATAAAATCCAAGTTTGCTCTTTGTTACCTCCATTTGGACTCTGACCTATTTTATTTGGTTTTGCCTCTTTTTTTTTTTCTGTTTTTCTTTTCTTTTTTAGCAATAGGCAGCTTTCAGAGTATTGGATTGAGTCAGGAAAACCCAGAAGAAGGTTTTAATCAACAAGATTATAATCCCAGCTCTGGCCAAGGCACTCCCATTAAATGCAAGCCCAGAAATTGACTCATCAGATATACAAATTTTGCATGAAAAGCTCTGGCCTCTGCTGAAGTCACCTGGGTCCACTGTAATAAAAATTAGTAATATATATTTATCTTTCCCATTTTGCATTCTCTGGATAAGGAGAGATTTTAAAGCAGCATAGGTGGCAATTCCAGCTTTCTCTGCAGTGCAATACAGACACCACAGAGCAAATTGCTACACTTTTGGCACAAACATTTGGAAACGCCTGTGGCAGCACTGGCAAGACTCGTTTGCTGCATTAGCACCAGCTGATGGCCACGGCTCCAACGAACGGGCTCTCTGTGCTTGCTGTTTGTAACTGACTGCACTGTCCTCATCGAAGCTCTGTACTGCTGGAGAGCACGTCTGATCTTGCCCTCAGTTTATACACATGCACACGTGGGCCTGTAATTATACAAACCTAAAAAAGGATTGCTACATGGACAGCGTATGCGCGTTGTACAGCTGACATTCAAAGCATTCTTGCCATGCATAGTTCAAATAGATGGCTTCAAAACCATGCTAATCCCTAGATGGTGCTATTTGCTGCAGTAATAAGACAATCACAGCTTACTACCAGTACACCCGGCACCTCGGGCACAAAAATTATTTCTTGGTTCAGAATTACGTAAGTTGAATACAGACAGGAATGATGCTCTTCAGTATTATATAATATCTCTTTATACATCTTTACATTCTTATTCAGTGTCACTGGTAGGTGCCGCACGCACCTCACCTCCAGCACGCGCAGGGGGGGTGACCCCCCCGGAGCGGTACGCAGGAGCTGCGGCCCTCGGCGGGCAGCGCCAGGCGGGGGGCTGCGGGAGCGGGCCCGGCCAGGCGCCGGCAGGGGTCCGGGCACAGGTCCCGGCGCCGGCCACGTCGATGGCACCACGCTAAGGCCCCGTAGCACTGCGTTGCCTTTCTGCCTCCCTCGCAGGCTGCGTGAGCGATTTGGGGCGACCCCTGAAATCTCCCCGGGCAGGACGCAAAGCCCGCTGCAGTTGCAAGTTCTTCACGAGTTTGAGAAGAGTTTCCTAGGGCTCCTTCTAGCTTCTGGGTCTTGTCCTGTAAGAGGGGAATGTGCCTCTGACTGCACGACAGAGAGAGAAAAGCAATTGCTATTTTTAAGTTTCTCAGGCATTGTGGTAGTGGTTAAATAGAAAGTCTTAAATAAAACAGATGATTAAACATTTATTGTACTTTGTTCTGATGCCTTTATAAGGTGGTGGCTATATCTGCCTAATTGCTTAAGCATTTGGCTCCCATAAATGTAATATCTGAGCATCTCATCAACATCACAGTTTTGCTAAAACTGTATTTTTCCTTTTTTAAGGGCTTCTGAAAGTGATCAGATTGACAGCATGGACTAGTAACTTAGTACAGACAGATGCGCTGCGCAAATCTCTTCCAATACAGCTCATATCAGATGCTCCAGGCCTGAATTTCTTAAATAGAAAACAGCAACTGCAATGATGCATCCACAAAACTTCAGGTGAGGGGATAAGCAAGTGTCCACCATGGCCTAAGCACCAAACTGGCAACCTAGGTTTGAACTCTAACCATATATAAGTCCTTTAAGCCACTCTTTTTATAAAGAGGCTTCACCAACCTCGTTCAGACGTGCAATGTGTCTTTACGTGTCGGCGTTTCCTAATAACCTAGGTTTTGAAGAACTCCTACAGCTGCCACTGGGGATGCGAACCCCAGTATTCCTTAAGCACGTTTGAAAACACCAGGTTAAGTCACAAACCTGTCATGACATAAAACTGTTGATGAGAGCCTATTAAAATCTTCTCTTCTAAGAAAAGGGTGCCAAGTGTTAAGCCCATGAAAACGCCAAAGAACTGCATTAGATGAGAAGAGGAGGAGTTTGGGGTTAGAAAACGGAGGCTGGATTATCTTTGCAAGGGAGCAGGCGGGAGTCCTTCGTGGGAGCTGCAGGAGCTTCCCAGGGAGGAAGGATCAGCAAGAAGCCACAGCTCGTCTTGCTCGCTGCATCTCCCTGTCTGTGCCAGCAGTTTTCAGAGGAGGGACAGACCCAGGTTAACAAAAAGCTGATATCCAGTTGGCACGCCAAACCCCACGATGATTAAAAAAATTCCAAAAGGGACAGGCTTAATTTCAATTTCAGGAGGAAATCAAAAGGCACATCCCTGACCCGATGGTTAATCCCCACCAGATTTCAATTTCCTGCCTCAAAGCTTCAGGGCATTAGGTCTCTTCAAAGGAAAAGTCACCAGCATTTCAGCAGAGGTGAACGTGCTATGTCCCAGCTTCCTTCTTGACAACGCTGAAGCTTTTCTGGCTCCGTGCCCCAAAAAACCCCAAAAGAACAACCACCGCGCCCTCCCCCCGCATCCAGTCTTTAGCAAATATCTCACATGGAAAATTTCAGTCTCTTGACATTCAAAGTTACAGGTCACAGACAACAAGGGCTTATCAGGGGAAGCGTCTGGCTGCGTTACTGGGCAGCGTCGTCAGCGGTGCCTCCAGGAAGCTGCGGGCTGAGCTCTCAGGATGCATTTTATATACAAACCCACATACATAACTCGGAGCAACTCTAAGCCCTCCTAAAGATCAAAAACAATCCAAAGCTCTTTGGATAATGAAAAGACTTATTAAACATTGTGACACTGATTAATAGACACCAATGAGAGACTATTTAAAAATATCCAAGTCACCAAGGAGCCTAAATTTTAAAGAGAAGAAGGCTACTTGAAAGTCTACCCCTACATCAGTCAGTCTTTTAGCAAGTTATATTGGCAAAGAAGCTGAAAAGAAAAAAAAGCTCCTCCTGATTAAAGGAAGTGACTGAAATACTTTTCAGTTTGATCCTTTGAGAATTATTTTTGATGCCGTTCTCCATGTCTTTTGGTGAAATCTCCAGCTTTAAAGGAATGCTATGTCAACCCGTCGCTAAAGGACAGTGGAATTCCTCCGTAATTGCGTATTACATGCATCCACATTAATACAAGATAATGTCATTAGGACTGTTATTGTAATGAATACCAAATACAAAATGCAGGTCCAGAGATCATTTGCCTAATCAGAAGTATGAGACCCCAGGAACTTTTAGAGAATAGGGCTATTAAGATGTAAATAGTTTCTTTGAAATTTAAATTGCCATTTTCAAAAACAGATGTTCTTTCTTGATCATCGCCTGCACAGATTTCCAAAAACTGTATTCATGATTGCTAACTGAAAATCAGCTGGGTATTAGCCTCAGAAACTCTTCCGAATTTCCGTGGATGGTTCCATTAGAATACACTGCTCCGTTTCATCAGTGCACAAATGGCAGCATTAGGCATCGGTCACTTTTGATGAGACAATTTAAAAAAATCAGATCATAATGTCTATGCATTTCTCTCAACCAGCCCAAACCCACTTGCTGTGATGGGACAGTAAAACATTTGCTATAACCTAAAAGACTGGACAAAATACGGTGTGGGGGAACAGGATAGCACGTCACTTTGAAACCCTAGAGGGGAACGTTGCACATTATCCATATTACTCTTCATTGCTTTGGCAAGACGCTAAAAGTCAAGAAGAAAACTTCCTATTGCAACAAGAGAGCAAGCTCTAGTTAAGGTTACTGGGGTTAGAAAGGCGTCCTAGCAGCACAAAGCGCATCGCGTACAAATGGGACACGTGACACAGGCAGGGCGGTATGCTGCACCAACAGGTACCTGGAGGCCCTCTTAGGAGGACGGCAGATGGGGAGAGCGCGCTCGCCAGGCACTGCGCATGCACAGCTTATGCTAAAAACCCAGGTCTAACCTAGGAGTCCTCTTTTTACAAAATGCTCCGAGACGCTAAAACCCGGCACGTGGACTCTGCAGGCCACACCAAGACGTGCCTCCGCCTCCCTGTTGCTTTTAGTCCATTATGTGTGTTACTTATCTAATCTCATCTGCAGAGCAAAAGTTGTTCTTTCAAGTTTCCCTTTTGTTAAGTGCTGCCTTTTCCTCAGACATCAGTAATTATAATCTGCTCAGGCACTTCATCAAGAGTGACTTTTTATGGCTTAGCTTCCCATCAGTGGAAGAACCGAGGTACCAGTGACCTTTGGTTCGATCCTTAACATTCCTGCTTCCTACAGCATGGACACTGCTGCACGTTAGAGCCCGTACCTGTGTCCCGTATGTCCTATTTGCTTTAAAGGGAGAAAGATTTGCTATGGGCCCACAAACACCAGTTTTCTGTGCCCTAAAAATAATGTGAACCCCAGTCTCCATGGTAACAGATACCACCAGTGAGTCCTTGCAAGCCTTGGTTATTTTTTACTGACAAGATGAACAGGAAAACCATAAGGCTTCTATGAAATCTCTCATTACTGCCAGAGTCTTCAATCTCTTTTAATCCTCAGTTAATGGTGTGCAGCAAAGGGTGCTATGCCTACACGCAGCCGTGTTTAAATACCAAGATCCTTCCTGGGCTTTCACATTGCAATGCTGGAAATGCTAAAAAACAATTCCCTTCAATCTTTCGTGCCATTAAAAATTGACAGCGGCACGAATCTGACTCTACTCTGCATACAGACAGACTTTACAACGCAGAATAAAAGTCTGATTTGTTAGACTTGATGCCAACTTGCTGTTCCATGTGTAATGTTTCATATGAGTCAAATACCAAAATCTGGTGGTGTTACAGGTTTTCTCACCTGCATGAGAAACACTACGGCTAGCCAAAAATCTGCCCTTCTCATTTTTTAGTGATGTTGACTCTCCCGTGGTTGAATCCATTCCTTCACAGACACCCAAACTCACACGAGTTTCTTTGAAAGCCTAGCACCAAAGTGTTGTCCTTTAATGAATCTTTTTTTTTTGTATAATCAAAGGTGAGGCTATGCAAACTTCTAATGTTTTTATGCCCTAACCACCCTTTAACCAAACTCATGAACTTTCCGATCCTCCGCTATTAACACTTCACATTAGGCCCTTTCTCTGACCGGCTGGCCAACAGCTCATCCCTCAAGCTGGACACTCTCCCAGCTTGCTAAAGATGAAGAGCTGTCACCCCAACTCGTGGCAGGTCCCCAGGGCACCACATGTCCTCTGAGGCCTCTCCGTTAGCATGAACCATGGTCAGGCCTACTCTGCCGTCCGCTTCCCCCTTCCAGCAACGTCCCTTTGCGTTGCCCAGAAGCGAAGGAGCCTCCCGGCAGGCAGAGGAGCTGCGACGCAGGACACGCCGTCCGGGCTCCAGGGTAGCCTCGCGCGGGTTGCTGAGCTGCAGTCCAAGCCTTTTACTGGGACCAGATTCTGTTACCAAAATGCACCAGGAGTTTCCTTTGTTTTCTGGAGAAAGTCTTGACAACCTTTAAAAATGCAAATGCTCCCCTCAGGGCTAGACCATAAACATAAGCTGTAGTTGGAAGAACATATGTTCTCCTGGGTTTTTTTGTTTTGTTTCATACTGTACATACTATCAGTAACTACAGGCTTAAAATTTAAGCAAGGAAGTATTGCAACACCTAAAATCTCACAGTCCTGCGTAATTCCTGCCACACAGATAAATTACTGAACAACCACTACGTGCCACGAAGACTTGTTCAGCTTGGTGGCCCCTCAGCAGTTTCTCTGGAACCGGTAGATCCTGCCTAAGGCTCTTTGCCCGCCACGGCAGTGTTTCCTGCTGTTTAAAGCATACGCGTCTCAGCAGCATGAGCAGCATCGGCTATTCGGTTACATCTCCCAGCCAGAGATCCCGGTAAAATCAGTCGTCTTCCAAGACGTGTCCCCACAGAACAGCCCATAGTTATACTGCCAAAGGCGGGAGGACGCGCAGGATGAATCTAGCCACATAACATTTGCCCTCAGGAAGAAATACAATGATCCAAACACTAAAGAGCTATTAATTTCCAATTTTAGATCTCCAGCTCAAGCTTAACAAAGGCTCTCAGCCCATGCTACATAATTTAAATGGCACTCAGAGGCAGAAACCTCTGCATAAAGCTCTCCTTGGCTTTAAAGGCACAGGAACAAATCCTAAGGAAATAAACTCTAAACTGAGACACACTGGGAGTCACAGGCTGGGGGGGCCTTTCTGAACTTCCCGAGGCAATGAAAACTCAAAAATCTTTGAAGAGCTTTTTAAAAAAGCTAAATAATAAAAAAACTTTGATTTTTTTTTTTACTCACTCACTCCTGCATGAAAAGAGCAGCAAAACAAAACAAGAACCCACAAACAAGATAATGGCCTACAAGATTTTCTCTTGTAATATTTATCTATTGCATTCTTTTAGAGTGGAAACTTCACAAGGTAAATGCCATTTCTTACTGCGCTTCTAGACAACCCTGTGCCGTAGGAGCTCCATCCCGCTGGAGTCGCTAGGCTCGGCTGTAGCACCGTTCAGCTACGGCAGAGCCTCCAGCTTCTTCTGCGTCTCTTGGACTAAACAAGAGAAGCAAAAAAAACCAAAGACAACGTCTTTATGTTCTCACTCTTGGCAGAGGGGGAAAAAAAGTACAGTCCCTGGAATCACTTGCATGCAGTTTTGTGTGTAATGCTACTCATCATGATGGCTGCACATTTCTAGCTCAAGAAATACATTTACTGCCTTCTTTTGCTTCCATGTCAACAAGTAGGTTCTATTATTTCTCACTTTGAAAAGCTTAAACTCAGCCACCAAGCAACTAAGAGGAAAGACACATTGATCAATGTCTTTCAGACTGGCAGCCAGGGGAGGAGAGGAGATTCAACATGCACTGTTTGAACAAACGCTTATTAAAAGAAACCTTCTGTTGGTAAATTGAAATGCTCGGGTGATGACTGTGGCATTTGCTGTAAGTCCATTTCTATGATAAGCAATGCTAGGCTTTCTGATTTGAATCAAGTTAATGATAGTCCACATGGTATTTAATCTAAGTGCCTCATTCATCATTTCCAAGTTACCTGAAGGTGCAGTCAAAAGCAGAGAAGGGGTGCCGTGAAAGCAGATGTGCTCTAGATTGCCCTTTGAATGCACGCTCACTTCATTAACTTGGATCGGCGTCCTAGTGGGGGTCAGTTTCTAAATGATTAATATTACAACCCTTTTCCGAACGTGCGCCAGACTCCTCATTCACTTTATGCTACTTTTCATAAAATATTTATGTCTTGGCATGTATTGTTTTTAAATCTCTTCTTCTGCTCTCTTGTTAAGAGCATAGCAGGATTTGCCAATGTTGGGCTCAATTAAGGGGAGAGCATACTTTTGCAGGGACCACAAGAAAGAACATGCATTTATTTCACCTGTGTTTTAACAGGACAATTTTTTTGGCACTTTCCGGAAAAAGTTGAAAGAAATGGCACAAAGAAGTCACCAGCTTGCTTACTTATTGGATGAACTACATTGGTCTGCTTGCAAAGGTCAAGTGACTTCTGGAGGCTGGAAAACCTCCCTAATAACGTATATTTAAACCACCTCGATTGTCATTTCTGCCACCTTTTAATAACAATATCCAAAACATTCTATTATAATCCCTCATTTTCAACTGCTTAAAAATTATCCCATTTGCACCTGCCTTTCAGGCAAATATTTCTGGCAAGCTTCTTTGTGATGGGCTTTGCAATCTTGAAGAATATTAATATTTAAAAACCAAGTACGACAGAATCATACTACTCTCTACTCACTGACTTGGACAACTTGCTGTTTGCCTCTGCTTTTCCTTTTGTCGTTGTGCTTCTAATTTTTATTTTCATGTATTTATCACATTCGGAGCATACATTTTCTCTCACTTTGTCTAATGCCAACACACTCGTTTTCAGACGAACGCCTCAGCAGCATATCTGGAGAGTTCACACTAACACAGCCAGCAAACACGCTGCAGAAAATCCAGAAGCGAGATGGTCCTAGCCATTCTGGATGATTAGGAGTCCACTGCAATTTCAGCTGTATGTGTTCCAAAGCAGGTGCACTCAGAGCAGTTCAGAGGCCTGACAGATGAATCCCAGAATTAATTAGTAAGGAGCTACTAATGAAGATACAGAACAACCTTCTGTGGGACCCAGACAAATCCAGCTAGGTTTTACTAAGCCACAGGATACGGAGGAGTCGCCATCTGTGCAGGGGAGGGAAGATCCTGTGGCTTCGTTAAAGTCACTCTTGCTGTGACTTGTACGGTCCCTGTGCCCTGCGTGTTACATTCCCGGGGTGCCGTTTGTACTATTTCAGCAGGACTGACTTCAAAACACTAGCATACGTACACATACTAAGTTACTTAGTTTGTGCCCAGGTAGCTAAGGCTGCAGTAAAACTGCATGTATAGAAGCAGACAGTCACGTCTCAGTCTCACTTTGGACACGTGTTTTAATCGCGTAAAGGCTTTATTACGCAAATAAGAGCACGTGCGTATGCTCTGCAACCTGACAGGCGTATACTCACGCAAGGACACAAAAGACAAATATATTGAGCAGGTTGAATGTCCATTGTAAAATAAAGGGTGTCATAAGCCTCCCATATTTCTGGAACAGGGAAACAGACATAAACTATACTCCCGGCCACCTGCCTGTAACAGGTAGGCACAGAAAAGGGGGTCAGGAATCCGTGCACCATGATGACGCCATCTTTTTAACGCCTCAAAGGAACAGGCTATTCTTTGACTTCCTTCTGACAGCAATCATTGTGCCACAGATTCACTTTATAATTATCTCGCACTCACCATTCCCCCCTCTCGGACTGCGCGCAGAAAAGTGGCTGTTGATTAGAGCTCCATCCAGGCATCCCTTGGTATCCAACTCATCTGAAGCATGAGAAGGTAATTTAATTTTCGCTCTTCCAGTCCCACAAGCTATACTCCCAGGGACAATAGGAAAGGAAACAGCCCGTGGTTCTCAGCTGTTCTCCTCATTAAGCTTAGTGACAAAAAAAGGAGATGGAGTATGAGAAAATGCTGCCTTTCCTCAGTCCGATTCTCATAGGCTTGTGCTTGCTTTGTGCCCCGGAGACTGCTCGTTCACTCGGTTATGAGTTTCTCCCATTGAATGTGCCACCTTGTAACGCAGAAGTGCAACACAGCTAGTCACCAAAGTACCACACAGTCCTTCTGTCAACACTCACGTAATGGGGTCATAAAACCCTGTTTTTTTCCAAAGAGAAAGTAGCTCATTTGGAGAGAGTGCGGGGGAGTGCAGCAACACCATCAAAACCAGACCCTACGAGATACCTGCACTACAACCTGCTCCTTATTGCTGTGCTTTCTAGCTTCCCAGAAACCTCACTTTCTACCTCCTACTTTTCCCAAGATTTTTGCTACTGTGAAATCCTTACCCTCAAGGAAAAGGGGTCTCTATCGTGAGCCTGACTCACGTAAGTGGAAAAAAACTTGCAAAGCCCACAACCATCATCTAAAATAGTTTCCATGGACTGTCACATCTACTCGGGCAAGCTCATTCGACAGTCAGAGGATCTGACAGAAGTCCCAGATTCGGACAGAAAATACACAGCAGACATCTCCATCAACTAAACACCTGGAAGTAACGGTGAAAGACTGTAACATCATGCAGCAGTGAGGCTGCAAAACTTCTGCTTTCGTTTATATTTGACTGTGAATGCAGAGCTTTTTATCAGTGGAGGTTTTTCAGCAAATCCATTCCACGTGGACAAGCAAAAGAACTGGCTTACCTGCCGAAGGCGTACGAAAGGGCGCCTGCAGAGAAGGTCGCGTAGAGCCGCGTGGGGTAAGCCTTCCCCTTATGCCTTGCACAGGCCCAGTGTCTGTTTCCTGCTAAATCCTACCATATTCCAGCTTTGTGCTTAAAATTATTTTTTTCCATTTTCAAAAAGACTGAAATATATTTATTCCAAACCACTGAGTCAAGCCTCCAGGAGGGAGAGCCATATTGCGGGGCAGAGATCACCAGTCCCTTATTTTACTTCAGGGCATATTCTTACAATTTGTAAAAACTGTGTCAGAAAGGCATGTATAAGGTCGCTGCTTGATTTATGCAAATTGTGCTAATCTTTTCCTGTAAATATGCTGCAATATCTTCATAATGATGCACTACTGTCTATGATTACAGAAAATGAACTGTGTTTTGAAGACTTTCGGGTTTCAAGTATTAACTGACAAGGCCGTGCAAGTAAATATTAATCAGCAGAAAGCAACTGCTGTTGAAGTAGACTTGAAGAGCTCTTGACTTAAGACATAGATAACAACAGAGGTGACGAATCTGATGCTTACTGAAAACTAAAATTGTGCATGCTTATAAAAGTGTCGGAGACGACTTCATAACGGCACCAGCTTGATACGGGTTTTGTCCTTGTCTCAGCTTCATGAAGTAAACTAGGAGACTTGAGACAGCAAACAAAGGAGAAGTATCAGAGAGCCTAAGCCAAAAACTTAAGAGCACCTCTAGGATCTGTAGGATAACCTTATATAATTGCATTATAATTTTTAAGTCAGACCTTCAACCAACACAAAGCTGCCCAACACTAATGAAATCAGTAACATTATGTTTGGTTCACCCTAGCTAAAGGGCTGTCTCTCAGTTTTACAAAATAAAACACTACCAACTCTTTGATATGCACAGTAATTCAATAATCAGCTGACTACCATGAAAGCAACTATGCAGCAATGTATGCCTTTATGTTCAGTAGCAGAGAGCATCACCTGATACAAGCGATTGAAAGAAATCTCAATTCGATAGTAAAATGAAAGCAAGTTCCTTCTTCCTTTCAAGAGACTGAATATGAACAGAGATTTTGGAAGAAAAAAGGAAAAATCAGCAGCGATTAACCTACAAATAAAGCCTCTGTTCAAAAAGACTAGCTTGAACATGTGATTACGAGGAAGTTAATTTCCTGAAATTTATAGCCTCTTGTAAAACCTATAGATGCACATCATGACTTAGATTAACTTTATTTTAAAGTGATATTGCGCAGAACGAAGGAGTTGTGGTTCTTTAATATCTTTTGGGCTTGGTGCTTAGTGTTAAACAGATTTTATGGAAGGAAAGAATAATCCACTAATTTAATGTCTAGTCATTCACCTCCTCTTTGGTGACTGTTTAACATAAAGTGAATTAATAACACCATTAAAAACATCAAATGACAAAGAAATAGACCCACATGTGTTTTAATTTTCCCTTCTAGCTGCAAATTATGGCAGCTACCAAACAGCAGGCTCTGTCCCTAAGTTGACACTTCCTATTATTCAAACACGCTCCCCCGGAAAACATACTGCCTTAATTTACACTTAAACTCTGCTCAACTCCCCACAAGGTCTAGCACTGTAAAATACACGAAGCACAGCTTCCAGCTGAGACAGTCCCAGCTGGCCCAGCAACTCAACCCCTTGGCTGCAGTGACTCCCAGCCCAAAATTCAGAGACACACTTCCTTTCAAGTACATGTTTAGGGCAAATTTCTTCCCTTTTTTGCAGCAGCTCTGGTTCTTGTTCTCTAGCCAGCCTTGGTGTACTCATCGGGCAACAGACGCAGACCTCAGAGTCAACACCTGTAAATCTCAATGGCGTAAGTGAGGAGACAAACTTGGCAGCTTTCTTGAGTATGCCTCATTTCTACTTATCCTCTTAACTAGCATTTATTCATTAAAGCCACAACATGCCATGGAAGCAGCTCACTTTCCAGTGTCTGCAATGACAACTGCAGTGCTTGGTCCTCCCCTTAAGACTAGGTGTGAATCTCTGGTCCTGAAGAAATCCACGGGCATTTTTGCCAGTGATTCCTACAAGATGAAGATTTTATCCTAACCCCTGTGAGCTATCTTGATTCATAATGTGGGAAGAATTATTAAAACGATGAACTATAGAGCTTAACAAGTTATCTTGCATTAAAAGACCACCCCCAAGATTTCTTCAGCAGAGCTAGATGGAGATTCTGGCTACCTGCTCCGCAGGCGGGCAGGGAGCCCCCTCCTCGCGCACCGGCGTCCCGACAAGCAGGCAGCAGCCTAAGAGCAGCCGAGAAAACCCGCGGGCTAAGGTGTTGCTACAGCACTTACACTCAGGTCAAATCTTTAGCTCTCCTGTGCCCGTGAAGCCTGGATATTTTGCATACGGAGAACAAATGCAAGACTGATACAACCACCTGATTCCACCCCGCTGTGATTTACGTAAAGCCCCTTAAAGCCTATACCTCCAGGTGCCGACCGCGCTCGGCACCATGTGCGCGCGGATGAGCCAAGCCTTGGGAAGCCTGCGAGCCGGGAAGATGAGACAACGGACGAGAAGGGAAAGAGCCACGGAGAGGGAGAGGCACTGCTCAAGGTCATGCAATAGCTGAGTGCAGGTGTGGAAAGACGAGGAGCGGTGCCCAGCCCACGAGCCCTTCCAGACTCCCACGCCGCGGAGGGCACGCTCTCACTGCTGCAAGCACCACTCCTCCGGCTCCCCAACTTCTCCAAAGTTTAAGAAATAGCAGCCTTCATGCACAAATGACGCTAATAACCTAGGAGCACAAAGTCCTGTGAAATAACTCTAAGGGTTTAAAAATCCTCTAAGGGAGAAAAGTATAAAAATCCATCAGCGCAGAAAGCTTTGCAAGATTAACGAGAAACCTCTGTCTCTGTAATACAGTAAAGGATTTCAGCAGGATCACACTGATGGCCATTAAATTAAATTATCAGTTCTTTTCCTCCTTCATACTGTATGCCATGCCTGACAATAAATATATTCCCATTCAAGAACAAATGGCAATACAACGACAAAATTTAATGGAATAAGTCATTTCCACAGCAAAAATGATCTCCTCGCCTAGGCAATCACTAACTCTCTACTAAACAGCTACTACCGCCAAATGCAGCACTTGCTTATTTATATGGGGAGTTCCAAGCATTTTCACCATCTACAGACGCAATAAGGAGATATTTATGTTGTCTGAGCGAGACAGCAGCACAGTGACAATAATGGAGGCTGCAGCCGTTTCAAGAGCGCCTGGAAACACTTGCCCTGTTTTCCCCTAATTTTAGCCATTAATTTGGTTCGCTGGCAGGCCACAGTGGGCTACAGGCCCCATTAGCACAGGGCAGCAGAGCTCTAAGGACATGAGGGACACCTATGGCTTGACATGGGCCAGCGTCTCCAAGGACGACGCGCCACCACTTCAACGCGGCCTCGCGGCACTCTTCTCAGCCGTTTCGTGCCCAAACCCGGGCGGCAGCACGTGCCCTGCCGCAGCCTGCTGCGGGGATGGACCGGCTGAAAACGTGGCTCAGCAATCCAGCAAGACACTTTCATCCAAGTGTATCAGAGCTGCATATGATACACGTGGCCTTGTTAATAATTAGCTTTCATTCAGTAATGAACAAAACATACAAAAAGGTGCATAATTATATGAGTTAAGGTCCACGTTATTATAGGTTTATTGGGAACTTTACATGCATATAGATATACTAAACGTTCCACTGAACGGCATGAGGAAACACGACTGAACACTTGCAAAGGATACGAATCATGTGAAAGCAGAGTAAACTGGACATAAGATGCAAGTTTTCTAACGGCACAGCTTGCTTGGCGAGTCTGCACACTTCCCACGATCCCATTCAGCACGTGGCATCCCATTCATGCCAGCTTAAGGTACAGTGAAGATATCAATGAATACAACCGAGGACAATCTTGCAACTAAAGAGCAAATCTGGGTCCAAACTGGACCCCAAATCACAGAGATTTAGTGTCAAGAAGTTTCTTAACAGGCTTCAAACCAGATGCAACTTATCAGCTTTGCCACTAACCAACCAGGCACGTGGCAGCTGACAGCAAGACATGTCCATCCAAATTTTCAGCACTCAACTGTGTAAAAGAAAGCTTAGGAAGAGTCTTCTGTATTTCCTTTTAAGTATAACTTTCAAAACCACATCTACGGTTCAAAACACTTTACCAGCAAAATAGTTTGGTACCTGAAATGCCCAATTCTGCTTCAGTACCTATTGCAAGGCACCCGGGGCAGACCGAGGCCCCCAGCACAGCCACGTCTCCACGTGGACTCTTGGAGACCAAGTGAACCTCTAGCACAAAGCACAGAAGCAGACTGTAGAAACGCTGCGGCAGCTATTTTTTACTTTAGTAAAATTCAAGCAAACAAATGTGGCCAGAGAACCAGCTTGTCTCAACGCCTTTTTATAACACAAACTATGGATTAGGGCACTCTTCCACAATTTGGCAGTCAGACACCTCCCGTGTTTCCAAAGAGCCACCCCGCCACCAGCAAAAGGTTATCGTGAAATAAGGACAAATATGCTAAAAACTGCTCCACTTGGAGGAAAATAAAGATTCTCTAGATGAAAGATACACCTGACCCTCCACCCCTGCCAAGCACAAAAGCCTTTCCCCCGGGAGCAACCAGCAGTCCTTGGAAAGGAATTTTTACTCCCCAGAGACAGGGAATGATTTGAGGCCTGGAGCAGCCGAACTGACAAACAGAGACAGCACCAGAGAGCATCGTTTGTGCTAGCTTTAACAGAAGCTGTAGCTTTGGACAAAATACATGCTCAGTCTGAAACCAACGCAAGTCCCTCAGGTGAACGCAGATCACGCTTGCAGCCTGAGCAAGGCACTTGCCAGCACGCTGGTAACACCACCAGCTTCTCCACAGAGCCGCAAGCGCTTTGCGGAGAGCAGCCACCTCCTAACTGAGCGCTTCACCAGGAAGGCCCAGGGCTTCGTCCCACGCTCTCGGGGTGCTCTCCTCAAGGCAAGGCTGGCACCTGTTGCGCTCAGCCTCATGAGACCACCGCAGCCCAGACGAGCAAGGTGGCTGGGAGAATCGGTGTGCCTCACGCGATCAGAGCAGTGCCGGTAGCTACTCAACCTTTGGGCAACAGCTCAGGCTGCTGCTGAGGAGGTCTGAATGCTCAGGGCGCCAAGCACCGCAGCTGCGGCCATCCCTGCAGCCGTCCCTCCATCCCCGGCATGACAGAGGCTTGGATGCGGGGAGGAAACTGCCGCTTGTACACGCACAGATGACGAGCGAATGTCCTTGAACAGGAGATGCTCAGCCTGTGCAGCTATCTGAAGACACTCTTGACTTACACTACTGTAAAAAAAACGAAATTCCTTCTCCTAGGGTCCAGCCACTCTTCAAGGCCCCCAAATACGATACAACCTGCTTTATCCGCACCGGGTTCTCACCAGCAGAGGTGGCTCCAACAGGGCCATCCCCGGAGCACTGTCCAAAGCCAGGTCCCCACACTGCTGCTGCTTTTATGCAACCCTGCACTTCCCCAAACGTTTACGTGCTGTAGAGAAGCATTTCCCTAGCTCCGGCTGCTGGCCGGTTCAGTAAGCCAGCTTACCTGCGGCACTTCTGCAAACTAGCCCGCTGCCTGTACCAATAGACAACATTATGATCATTTATGTGGTATTCCTTTTATTCCATAAAAAGCATACTTAGGGAAAACAATACTGCAGTAATATTAAATCACTGGTTTTCAGTATGGTAAAAGCTGTAATGGCACTGCTGAAAGATTTGGAGAAATAACAGGGTTTTGTTTGCACAGTTTACTGTTCCATATTTCAGTCTATCAGAGTCTGGAGAGATAAGAAAACAGAAAAGAGGCAAATGTGAACAGAAAGCTCAGAGGAAAGTTAACTTCTACCTTCCTGTCAGTGAGACCAACACCTAGCAAGAAGGAAACTTAAATATCCTCTTTCAAAAGTATCATCTGTAACTTGCTTAAGGAAAATACTCAGCATCAATGGCAACGGGATCATTTCCAAGATCAGGGACTGCCTGGCTTTAGGGGCTCTCTGTCTTGTTAGCCTTCTGTGCCAAGTCTGCTGGAGCCACACAACTCATTCGGAGCCTTACTCACATTTTCTTATATCCACTTTTCTATCCATTATTCACCAGCAGTATCAGCAGTTCAAGCATAAACAATGTTATATAGCTTTGAGTTTCTATGAAATACATAAGCTAAGAAGATTTCATATACTTTGTAGCTGCTGGTATTCAATATAGTATGTTGTGTGCAAATCAAAGAAATACATTTGAAATAAAATCAGAAACTATGTTGCTAATGCAAAAACAAGTATAAACATATTTTAGGACCAATTTGCTATTCATAATGCTGAGGGGGTAGCAAAATTGTCAGAACACTGAAGTTACAAAAGCTGCAGTAAAAATCTTGAGCTCTTATTTTGGTCCAACTATTTGGACTGTGAAATTTGTGATCTTAGATGAATGATCTTGTGCTGCCATGCTTCTAAAAAATTAAAAATCGATGAAGTGGATAAAATGCCTTTTACCAAAAGTAAAAATGAAAATCCTTGTGATATTTGGTAACTCATCAGAAAAGGTCAAGTGTTTCATGCAAATCAAATAATTATAAACAAACCTTCTGCCAGTCTTTAAGCTATTCAAATTCAAAAGACAATGCAGTGGGGTAGGTTTTTTCCCTTCTTCTTGATGTTCACTTTTATTAAAACCTTTGTGTTGTCCTGGTTACTGCAGCTTTGGGCTTCAGCCTGGCTTCTCTCAGCTAACCCCATTAAGAAATAAAAATAAGAACTGGCTGCTTTGATTTATAGCTTGTTCTAAGCTGAGTGAACCAAACACACCACCTCTTGCATCAGCTGATAAATTCTGTGGGTCTCACTTCATGTTCTCTAAAGCCAAGGTACGAGCAGGGTTTTGTCCTACGGCCAGATTCCCAGCCAGGCTGAACCCAAGTCCCTTCTTTGCAGTTGGGGCAGCCCTGCCCACTCATCTTCACCACGTTAGGCCACCCCACCACGCACACATGCAACAGCAGTGGTTGTGTCCCCATGTACTGCCACCACCACGCTAGACATATGTGCCACTAGTTAATAAGGAAAAGGTTAACAGCAGCTTCAAGGCATTAGAAGATCCAGTGACTCTTGATTAAGAGAAAAATGTACTCCCAAAGCACCCTCACAGCCCAACTGCCACAAACTAAGCTTACAGCAAGTATCTGTCCACGCAACTAAGTCAAACATCAATGCTCCAACTAGAAAACCAAAATCTGACCGTGTTGCGTATCCCGTATTCGATCTCATACTCTGTTCCATTCATATCCCACGGTACGGGCATCCCGCAATAAACGGTCTGCTACCCGTGCCTTTACGATCCTCTAGGAAGAAGCTCAGTTTGATTTGTCTGCGGAATGTCACCGATGTGCTGCCGTGTTAGGCCACAGCGGGATACGTGGTGGACTCGTGATGCATGTGACCATACAGGTGTCTCAGAGCTGTCTGGGAAACCTGCACGTTCCCCACCACCACCCTTCCGAGCTCATGCAGTGCAAACGGCTAGTTCGGCCTGTATCCAAACCATTTGTACAAAGAGCAAGCTTACGTTCAAATACAGGGATTTGCATCCACTTCAGCCACTCTGCGCTGAGGACAGGGGCCCGCAGGAGGTAACGCTGGACTGGTTGCACTGGTGTCGGGCAGCCATAGGTCTGCTCGAGACAGAGGATCCCCTGCTGCTAATAAAGAAAGTTTTGGGCTTGCTCTGCGGTACAAACTTAGGTTAAGTTAGAGTTGGGTCTGTTGTACCAGCATTTCCATGTGCCATACATACCAGAGGACAGCCGTAAACCCTGCATCAGTGACATTTGCAATGTTCTGCAGTTTGAGTCACCACTTATTCCCTCTCTCCCTTGTTTACTGCCTCAATAACCTGTGAAGGAAGGGTGAAAGGCCAGCCAGTGAAAACACTGAATATTAAAAAGGTTAAAGTATATGATCGTAAGTGCATTAAAAGTTTATAGTTTTGCTACTGACTATGCTATAGATATAAATGGTGTTGTCTTGTTCTCATGACAACGAAAAGAAAGTGGGACAAAGGAACCTGTTCTTACAGCAAAGACTAGTGGAAATCAAGTGTTGCAAATTTAACTCTTTCTGGCTGCAATCTGCAGGACATACCTCTTGAGATGCATAAAACATGTAGTCAGGGTGAGAAGCTTAAAAAGCCTTTAGAAACAATTCAGGTGACCGATCTTCACGCTGATCGCAGTTCCCGTATATATAATTCCAATTTTGACTACGTTACTGGATACCTGAAAGTCAGACTATCCCCTGTGGTTTAAAAGGCTCAAAAACTTGTCTTTCTGATACAGCGTATAACATTCTCACCTGACTCTCTCAGATCATGTTATTTTTGTTTCAAAGGTGGCACAAAACAGCTGCTGGAGGTACAGAGTTCAAAAGACACGCTAAATCTAAATGACTAAAGCTTGACGAGGCACAAGCTTGCAGAAAGTGCTCCCTGCAAGGGCACAGACTGCTCTGGACTGTTTTTTTTTTTTTTTTTAATCATTATTAAATCACTCACCTAGAAAAGTATATTGAAGTGAATTATCTCAATTACTCCCTAAAAATTCAACCTCGGAGTGAGCCTATCTGCCAGACACAGAAAAATCAGCTAATTAAGGCGAGAGTCATGTTGAACTTTAAAATGAACCGAAACAGACGTTGCTGAACTTTGCAAGAGTTCTGGTTAAATCACATTCACTAGTGCTTTTTTTTTTTTTTTTTTTTGTCAAAGATATCAGGAACAACGTAAATCCTAACAGCAGCTTAAGGATTGTTGCTTATGGTTTTGCCATCTCCATTTAATTACACATTTGAGATAAAACATTCAATAATATTTCATTCATATTCCAAACAGCAACATGACGTACACCTATCACAAGGAAATAAAATCATGCTTCCTGGAAGAAATTAACTAAAAAAAAGTGAACAGGTAAACATAATCTCAGATTTTGGTACGGCACTTGAGTACCACACAAGATTTTGACTAAACCAGCCCTATGCAATACCAGTATTACAGATTACAGTAGACAATACAGTCTATGATACTAGATTACAGATTAATGAAAAGAATTCAGGAACTCTTTTTCAGTGGGGAATCACATTTGAACATGAGATACGTGATGATCTGTTACGGGCCTGATGCATTTTATTCCATCCTGATCCACTGGAAGAAAAGTTAGCAGGTGACGTGCAATGGTGGAGTAGGTGCAAAAAATAATTTCTCATGCACTTCAGAGCAATTGGGATTATTTTGTGTGACAGGCCCCATTAAAAGATACTCATTTCCAAACTAAAGCATTTTAGCCCTGCTTTGTATTTAATGATACAGGACATACTTAAAAGGGGATCTATGCACTAGAAAGCTTTAAAGCCGATTCTAAAAGCAGTATGACCCTAAGAGCAAACAGCAGCTGAACATTATTGCCTCCAAACGCTGCAAAGGGACTAGTAGGACCCCAGGCACACAGACACAGCAGCAGCAGAGAAAGTCCGATGGAGAGGTTCAGTCTCACACACAGCAGAGCTGGAATAACTATCAAAATACCGTGTCCACTCTCATGCCCACATTTTCAAAATAGATTTTTTTTTAAATAAGTGGAAAGATTTTGAAGGAGCAAATTTCATTCAAATCGAGAGAAAAGTCTTTGGAGAGCAAAGTTACTTAAAAAAATATATAAGGAGGTAAATTGGCTTGGGAACAGAAATATCCAGTACTGAAGATGCCTTTAGTTTGGTCAAGGAAGGCATAACAAGAAACTGCAGGAAGTTACGTCTGATAAATTCAGATTCTCCTTCAGCAGTAAGGGCAATTAACTGGTGGGGGGGGAAAAAACCCACAAAAGATTAAAAAAACCCCTCCCTTGATTCAGGTCTCCTCACCAGGAAACTGCTGCATTGTGGGAGGGGGGAAGGGGGGGGGCAGAGCACAGAACCTCATCATGACTGGAAAAAGTATTATACAGAAAAAAAAAGATCCATAAATCAAGTCTCTCTGGTGTTAAACTCCATAAATGAGAAAACTGTGAAGTAGAGACGGGTTATACGCAGAATCTTAACTACCCTTACAACGCTACGAAGCTCTGGTATTTGGAGGAGCGGCCGCGTGGACTGCAGGCAGCCGCACCACGCTCTCCCAGCTGAAACAGCCCCGACGCGCAGAGGTCCGCCAGCCGCCTTGCCTCTCCCACTGGTTGCGACTGAATTAACAGATTTCATGAAAAGAACAACTTTGACACTGAGAAGAAGAAAAAAAAAGCTTTCAAAACCTGAAAGCCTTTCAAAGCGTGAGGGACGAGGGGGTTGGAAGCGAGGGCGATAGAGCCCGCGAGCGGGTCGCTGCCTGCGGCACCGCGACGGGCGCCGCGCGGGGGGATCCCACCTCAGCTGCCCCCAGAAAGGTCCCGTGACGCAGGACCGGGCGGCAAGGCAGGCGGCCGCACGCCCGGCTTGGACCTCCGCGGCCGAGACCTGAACTAAACGACGTGCCCCAACTCCCGGCACGCGGACGGGTCTCGTTTCCAACCCAAATGCCTGCCGGCAGCAGAGGAAAATCCATCCCCTCGAAAAATCAAAGAGGAAATTTAGTTTTTTCGAAAGGCTCCAGCTAGTTCAGTCAGTCGTTAGACAGAGGTGCGAGGAACCGGAGCGCCCAACCAAAGCCCGAGGCCTCCTCACCTTCTACTGACCGCCGAGCTGCCAGGCCTGAGGTAACCAAACCGCCGCTAACCTTGGGGCTCGCGCGCAGCCCTCACTCCTCGCCGTTAGACACACGCTACCTCGGACAAACCTCCCGCCTCACGGTCTCCTCAGCGAGCTCTGCCCTGCAGGCAAGGCCGGGCAGCGGAGCCAGCCATCGCGCCTTGAGGAGCCGCCGTGGGCGCGAGGATGCAGCCCCTCGGGCACAACGACCCCAGAGCGGCTTTCGAGCGTCGGCACGAAGCGTTTCACGACACCTTCAAACGCGCTGGAGAGCCCGGCAGAGGCTGCGGTGGGCTTTGCCGCCGCGAGCTCAGGGAGCGCCCTCTGCCCTCCACCAGGCAGCGGCCGGGAGCTGCCCGGCTCAGCGCTCGCGTGGAGGACAAGCGGCACTTCCAGCGCTATCGAGAAGGTCGACGTTGCCCTCCAGCCTCGCACGTTTTACGCTTGTGGCGTGCAAGACCGTGGCCCTCCTGCTGCCTCAAGAGCTGCGGGTGGTTGTTTCACTGTCAAGAAACCAAACACTTCGGGCATGGCACGGATCTTCCTTCCTTTCAGGCTCCTGTGTGTTTGTTCAGCTTTGGTTTCTGAACAGTTGGGCCTTAATCTCTTAGACCCCCCCCCAATAATCACACAAAATGCTCAGAAATTCAATTCTTTCAAACTCTCACCCAACATGAAATGAATTAATCTATATTAATACTCTGTCATTAACAGATACACATTTGAACTTGGAAATAACAGTAAGTCCCACCACAACTTCAGACATACATTGCTTCTATGGAGCTACTGCGAAGGTGAAGGTCAGCGTGCATCTGGGTGGCAGCACCAGGCCACGCAGTTATTGCACAGTGGTGATTTCAGGGTGTTTTTCCATTTGGCATGCTACCTTAAGGAGGATTTCTTAGGAAACATGATGAGATGGGCAATGACTTCCTAGCCTATAGTTCTCAGGAGAAATAACAGCATGCTGTTGCAAAAGTACACAGTGAAAGTCCTCAGCAGTGTTGTGCTATCTCTACAGATAACACTATACTAGATATAACCTTCATGCTACAGAAAAATCACAGGAGATGCACAATTAAATTAGACTTTCATTAAAATATCCACAAAACAATATACCCCTTGAATTAGATATTCACCTGATATACACTGAAAGCTCTGCAGAGGCTGCTGCCAGTTTAGGTCACATAGCTGCCACCTATCTTAGTGAGGGGCATGTATCTGTTTCTAGTAAGATTTTCCTAAAGGGTGCTGTTGCTGTGTGATCCTATCTGCAAACATTTTCTTTAGGAAGCTGATGTGATTGAACATCAATCCGCTTCTCAGAACATGTAAATAGCGTAATGAGAGGAAAAATGAAAGCAGCGTGATTTTCTTGGAGAAAAGTGTTCTCACTACACATTGCAGTAGAAATGCGATATTAAGTCGCATCGGGTCTTTTTTTTTTTTTATTATTATTAAAGAAAATGAAAATTCTCTTCTGTACAGGAGATTTTTGACGAGGACAAGTAGGAATGAGAGCAAAGCAGGGAATTTGCACTTGCATGGAGCCATCAGACAATTCGAGGCAGCTGCAGTACCTTCTCCAGAAGTGAGACTCACCTGCTGAATCTCGCGTGCAGGGCTAACCAGGCAGCCCTGCGCACAGCTATGGAGAGGACGAGGCACTCGCAGACCACACTAGCTTGTGGGGCCACATTAGCCGCTGAAACGCACCAGTAATGGCACGGCTTTGGCCATTCGCCCTCCATCTCCTTCACAGCTCCCTCTTGTCACAGCACAGATTGAAAGAAGAGAGGGAGAAGCAGTAGTTCCCACTGAAATCCCAACAGCACTAGCTCTGGAAGTTAGGAACAGCACTCTTTTGTCAATTTTCATTAAAATGTAAGGTAATTGATTCAGCTTTCTTATTTTAGCTCCTATGGAATTGCAGCTAGAATCCTTTGTACTGTATTTTTTTTCCCCCTCATCTCACTTGCTTTTTTTCCTCCTCTCTTGAATTTGAGCAGGTGACAAGAGGAACTTCTCAGCTGAAGTCCAATCTTAATTTTAGGCATATGTTTAAGTTTGCTTAAGCAAATTAAACAAGCATAATGCTCAGGCATGTTGCTGAAAGAGCATGTAGCCAAGATGGGAGTTTCGTTTGCTATGCCAGCAAGACCAACAGCAGACCTTGGGCCAGAACGATAGGGCCCCAGACAAAACAGATGCCACCTTCAGATGCACGATGAAGGGCACCTGTAGTAGAGCAAGTGAACTACCCAAGCCTTTACCTAAGACAAAACCCCATTCACAACACTGCCCATGTTCCAGCTGCACGTTAAGAACCGCAGCTGGATCAGGTGCAAAGAGCAGGCTGTGCCAGCCCCTGGGGGACACAGCTCCTCCTCCTCTTAGACGATACTGGAAAATCATAACTTCTTTGGATCAGCAAACTGAATGTTGAACAAGGACTTAATTACTCTTTTTAAATATATTATGGGGTAAAACTCAAGCGACTGAGACAACATCGATACAAAAAAAATAAAGTGGCATATGCTGGCTAAGGATAAATTTAGGAGGAATATCAAGTGGCTTGTATCAAAGCAGTAAAATAAGGAAAATGATCCAAATGAAATTAGAGGGGAAGAAAACCTGTTCTCTCACAGTTCAGCTTGCAGTGCATAAGGAAGCAATCGCAATGCTCTCTGAGATGGGACCTGATGACCGCAAGATCTCCGCAGTCTTGCTCTCCCACAGCAAGCTAACCTTTCCCATCCCAGCTTGTGACACCAGGACTGCCGAACGAGGAACCAGGGTCTGCACACAAGTAAGGGAGGCCTTTTCAAGGGCATGAAGGTGACTTGGATATTCAGCTCTAAAAGCCTCACTGCAAGTTGTTAACGAATCCCGTCTTCACATATAATGCAAGACACCACTGATTTCTTTCTTTCCAAAAAAAAAAAAAAGAAAAAGAAAAAAAAGAAAAAAAGGACAGCCATATCTATTACATAAACCCAAAGTACACAGCTGTATCCTGTCACAATACATCTCTAGCATTGGCAGAGAAGTCCACTGTCATGGTAAATGTATGTTATGACACTCTGCTATTTTATGGAACTGGATTAGAGAAGCCTATTTATAGTATAGGGCTTCAGAGTTACTACTATAAAGCTGAGGCTTGTAGTTGTTAAAGAACGTAAGATTTTACTGACCAATACAGAGAACTAAAAATTGCTGTTTCCAGAATCACACAAAAGCTGCATCTATTGGCCAAACTACCTTCTATTTCAATGCAAGTAGAGACGAGACTAGACAATACATTTGCTATGCATGCTTAATGCCACTCTCCCATTGCCCTTCAGAAGAGCTTGCTGGTTTATTTTATTTTTGAAATGCATTTCCAAATGCTTTCTTTTACTGTCATAGACAAGTATCAAGTCATGCCCTTTAGCATGGCTGCTGATTTTTGTGTGACAGAGTCTTGGGAACGAAGAGTAAAGGACACAGAAAAGTGAGGAAACAAAGGGAAAGGTAGCAGGATTAAGGTAGAAAGCATGTAATATATACTTCACACTGACATAGACAGATGCATTTTCTTTAGCAGTTCTTCACTATTGAAATAGTGCTTAAAGTATTTTCACATTTACTATCATAAATTGTTTAAATTATTTGATTCTCTTAATTTATCCTTATTCCTTTCCATGACACTTCGTTATAGCATAGAAAGTGTCTCTCTTCTGCATGTAAATCTACGTACATAGGCATGGATGTATGAATTTATCTCCATAGGTATGCCTACTTAGCCAAGATCCAACACTGCCAGCACAAGCACATGGATAACTTCACTCACATGAACATCTTCAGATTTCAAAAACATCCTGGTCTTTTTTTTGTTTTCTTTTTCCTCCAGAGGGGAATGCATAGACTTTTTCCCACTTCACATTAGATTTAGCCTAGAACTGGCCTTGAGTTGTGAATCCTGTAAACAGGAGTTGAGAACTCGCTGCCCTCAAGAGTATCTAACAGACACCGCACTACCCATGGAGAGCCAGTTTGCTGCTTCAAAAGAAAAAAAAAAAAAACCCTGGAAGGATTTCTCATTCTTCCAGGTATGGACTGACCAACACAACTGATACACTATAGAAAGGGAGTAATATTTTCCTCACTGAAGTGTTCTTCTCTTTTTTGTGCACCTACACTGTATATTCCCAGATTATCATTCATACTATGAATTCAGGAAGTATAAAGCTTTAGGTGTTTTGGGTTTTTCTTGTTTTGTTTTCTTTTTTAAAGGAATTGAGCCACTTCCACACTCAGCACTGAAACTCCCGATTGGTTTGGAGGCTTTGAAAGCAGACTTGAACTCCCAAACACCAGAATCACGCCTGAAAACTGGACATAGGCTGCAAAATCAGCCAGATAACAAAATTGAATGGTGCAGTATCTTTAAATATTGATTATATCATTGCTTATGCCAAGTTAATCTGAGCCCATAACAATAATAAATTATTATGCTATTGTTATTTTGAATTGTTATGTTAGGTTGAACACACTCTGCTTAATAAAGTGCATCTACAAGGGGCTGAGAACTTAGGAATACTCCCCAAAGCTTCCTCCACCTCCACAAACCCATCAGAGGTCTACAGCTATCTCCCCGGCTCGCCCTTAAAACAGAAAGTACCCCATCGCACAAGGCACCCCCTTGTCACTGGTTGTGACCAAGAGAAGCCTCTGGGGATCCTGACCGGGTGACGTACTGACCCACCGCAACTGCGGTGCGAGGCAGGGACAGCCACACACAGCTTTCCAGGGCAGATGCAGCCTGCTTTAATTTGACATCAAATGCTTAGGGCTGATTGGAAGGGAAAACGTTGAAGAGAGGCAGTTTGCAGTGTCTGAGAAGGAAGCTTTCAAGGGTACAGTCGCAAGTTTTCTCCATTGGCACAGCACCTGCTGCTAAACGAGCGCTTGTTTTTGTCGCCGGTTGTTTGGTATTCTGTAACGGTGAGAGATGAGCACTTCTCATCAGCATTTTAAGCTGTTCATTATGGGAACCTGTCCCATTCCACGCTGCACTGTGCCGTTTTAATTAGTGTCCTGCTGCTCTGTCAAGCATATTAAAACACCGGCTGTAATCTTCCCACTTACTCTACATCCAAAGTTACACTGTGCACATAACACAGTGGGAATGGATATACAGATACAGCCTAGAGTTCATGTGGTGGGAGGGAAGGCAACGTAGAGCCGATAAAACTTTCATCATTCATCTCTGAAATAGGAGATAATTCACAAGCAAAAAATAGCTATTGAGCCTTTCCTTACCAGTGACGAAACACATGCAAGCTAACATCAGCCAGCCTGTGGTACATCATTCAGCTGCTGGTATACTTAGCCAATGGTCCCCCCCTTCCCTTGTTCATTCTGTCTTAGGAAGGCAAAGGCTCTCCCTGAAAGGGGATAAAAAGGATTGACTGAAAACAGTGATTTTTGTTAAACACAGGCAATGAAGTTTTTGACTGTACATCAACAGCTTCCCCTGCTTACTTTAGGATTATGATTCCACAAACTAGCCAAGAGGCCCCGTGAGGATAAGTATGGGTTGGGGTTGGACTTTCCAATGGTCAAGAGACAGGCCATGCTTTTATACATCTCATCTTCTTGCTTGAGACACTAGCTTACTGTCCTCTGTTTGCACTAATCCAAAAGCAGCTTTTAACCCTTCTTCAACAACAGTATATACCCTTGAGAATAGAGGCTCTCAGCAGAACCTGAGACCAACGGTTCCTCTTTCCCATTAGCCCTCTGGGGTGAAGTCAGGAAGTGTCTGAAGGTCTGAAACACAATGCAGCATCTTCTAGTCTGCCAACTGTCTTAGCAGGTTTCACTAAATGATGGTAGTTAGCTACAGCTTTGAAAGACTTATTACAGAACACTTTACAAGTGTTGGCACTGTCCGACTACAGAGAAAAGGTGAACCGGGAAAAACTGTAAGAGACATCTTACATAATACTGTCAATATTAATCTACGACTAAATGTCTGAACACAGAATATTTGGTATTTTTTTTTTTTTTTTTTTAAACTATTGTCTAAGTCTAAAACATGCAACTTCTTTACAGGCTTGCATCATTCATAGCCTGATTCAATGCAGAGGAGATGGGCTGCATTAGAAAGACACCTCTCAAGCCTAATGCATCTAGAGATGTTCTTTACTTATGCCCAAAAGAACTAAACAGCTCTTCCAAAGAACAAATATCCTAAGGAAGGAACTTCTTTGCATCCTAGGAGTACCGCAAGCTACAAGAAGAGTTTCTGTATTCTCTCTTATCACATTCATCAAGGTGTGTCTACAAGGAAAGGTGATTTTGGGAGCGGGTCTGGGCCAGCCCAGGCCTGGCGAGCAGCCCTCCATCGCCACGCACCGCCCGGCTCCTGCGCTGCCACGGAGCAGCGAGTGGACACCAGGCTCCTGCACCTGCTTCTTGGTGAAACAGGTAAGTTCACACAAAACTTAACTGCTTTAGTACCAACGCCAGATCATTAGAGTTAACCAAGGTGTTGCTGTAAAAGACTGCAGCCTGCAGTGCAGAGATACCCACATACTGGATAACCTGCTCTGTTTTCAAAGTGGAATAAGCTGTTTATCACAAGGTAACTCTTAGGCCTTCTTCAAAGCATCTGTGTACAGAGTTAGTGTGGAATAAATTTGTGTCCTGGCTCACAAACTAGATGCTTGTAAACAGATCCCTGGCACCCGATCAGGAGTTACACAGCTTGTGTGGGAGATCAAAGGCAGAGCAGTCCATTGAATCTGCTACAGAAAACAGGGTTTTATTCCATCCTGACCTGTAACTTTGCCCAGCACGTTGAAACCCCACCATGGTCTCTCAAAACTTGGATCCTTTTCTGTGTTGGCCATCTCTCTCTCTGAGGGATTTTACATCCTCTGCGATACCCGTGTATATAGGAAAAGGGTAAATACTGGAAACTGAGCTTATCATAGAAATCACATTTTTACAGCTCCCCCATACTGCACCATTATGCACATATCTGTTAGAGCAATAAGGTTTACCTATATATGCCCCCAAAATCTTTCCCTCCGGGGTGCATTGTATTTGAAAGTTTCAGCAGAAGAGACATTAGCATTGCAACGAAGCACGCGCTGCTGCGCATATGGTTTCAGTTCAGTCAGGAACAGCCCCAGGCTATCTCTGGCAGCCCCTGCATGGGAACATCAGCTGCAAAAGCAAGGCCATCACTGTCACGATGAAGTCAGACAGCTGCAGCTGCGAGAACTGAACCCCACAAGCGTCCAGGACAAGTTTTCTGGAAACATAACTCTACAGGAAATGAAAATTTAAAAGAAGAGATACAGCAGATTACTGGATTAATTGAATTGAAAAAGTTAAAAACATTGAAGTTCTGGACCAGGCATCAGTAAGTCTGGGTTTAATTTCCAGCTCTAAAGCAAGCTTCTCTGTATCCTAAAAAAAACAACAAATAAATTAGATTTGGGAAGTTGATTCCTGAACTCAGAGAGACAGAAATCTACTGAAGTTTCAGACACACTTGCTGCAGAGCATAAGAACCTATAAAAAGAAAAAATTTAACCTGATGAATTTGTGGACAAGTCTTACCGGGTAACCTATCTAACCAAGCTCGGGAAACACTGGATAGGTCTAAAGAACCATCAGGTCTTAGGAGGTTTTTTGCATGACATTCAGGCATTTGGACCTCACAGAGATAAGTCCCATCCCCACTGTGTTAGACTTCCTCACCTAGGGTGCCCATGCCTGCAGAAGCTGTGTGCTGGCGCGGAGCCCGCGGCTACGCTCCTGGGGAGCGGGCTGCATCCCCAGCGCCATCGGCAGCCAGGGGAAAGCTCTTTAAGCTCTGTTCCTCTCACCTGCCTTGTCCAGGCAGGCTGGGAGCTCTAAGTTTTTATACTCCCTATCTGCAGACTTGGGTAAACATGCTCTTTAGCTATAATTTATGGAAATACTCTATTAACCTTTCACTTTGTACCCCAACCTAACAGCAAAGCATAACTTTTCAGTTTGTATATTTTCCTAACTTTAATTCTGGTTCAGAAAGCAAACTTTCAACATACTACTTTTTCTTTGCACAACCAAGTCGAAGAAATGCATCGTTTTAGCAATGTGTGAACTGATGAATGATACGGAGTGAAAAGGCTGTTCACCAGCAGGCCCTTCAACTCATCCACCTCTAACTGAACTTAAATCAAGACAAATGTACGCATACTTGCGAAGGGTATAAAATGAACTTTTGGAAACCTCTTTTGCCAGCTCCCAGGAAGCTGACGTATACGTACCACGAGATCTTACAAGAACATCATAAACAGAAACAACGTGCATGCACCTATGCCATACTCTGCATGATGGATTGGCCCCTTGCTTTGTTGTAGTAAAAGAGAGGCTGAAATAAAGAAGAAATACCGCACCTGGTGCGCACCCAACTCGCTGACAGTCCTTACTTGTTATATTCTGGGCTGCATGCATTCTTGCATGGTTTACAAAAGCATGAAAAAGAAGATAGTCTTGCACACAGGAGATCGAGGCTCTCCCCTAAATATGAGAGCAGGGCTACCAAGCACCAGAGCGTTTCAGAGAGGGGGACTGTTAAGAACTGGAAGCAGCTCTGCACTCGTTTTTAGTTTCACACCAAGTCATCCCTCCAGCGAAGCGTAGCTCAAGCGAGTTTTATCAGCTGCAAAGATCCCATCAACAGGCATCAGCGAGCCCCTAACTGCACTGGGAAGGGGGACAAGGGCAAGCAAAGATGGAGGCTTTTAATGCTTGAAGTTTTATTGCTGGAGGTTCAAGACATTAGAAGAGAATTTTCAAGAATGCTCAAAGCCACCACAGCTCTGGGAAAAGGACATAGAGACTAATCCAAGCAACAGCTTCAGAGCTGGGGCTTTCAGATGGCCACCTTTCACTTCAAAAGAGGCATTTTTCCTGCTGATATCAATCAGTTTCAGGTCCGATATTTCTTTTTCAGCAAGTATTTGGGTCTTGCAACAGACACAAGGGACTGGCAAAAGAGATTCAGATCTAATCTTCTCTTTCACCTAGAAGCAATGAACACTGAGCTGATTTCTAAAGACTTTGGGCTCTGCCTCCAAGCCCTCAGCCCATTAGAGACAGTGCCAGGGTCCCCAGGTTGACCACGCAACACCAGGCAGCAAGAGCACCAGGCTTGCTTTTGCAGAGGGTAAGAGTACAAAACTTCAATCAGAAGCTTTTACACAGCTTCAAAGATGAGGATGAAAATCTGAAATATATTATGCTGGAAAGAGGGGAGAAGAGAGATTATGGTGTAAAAATACTAAATTAAGACACATTGAGTTATTTGTGCACATGCAGTAAGAAAAATAAAAGAAAGGCAATAACAGCATATCCCCTGACAGCAGAAAGCCTCCCCCCACCCCAGGCATCACAGCAAGGGTACCGCAGCTAACAAGGCATCTGCTGATCAATGACATTATCTCCGTCTGCTCATTTAGGCATTAATGAAATGTGTGCAGCAGTTCACTGAGCTGATAAAGGTTCCCACGGGGGACCAGGTCCAGGGGAAAACAAATGATCAAAATGAACAAAAGTGATCAGAGGAAGAAAAAAGACGAGGCAAGGCAGCTAGGGGAGAAGGCAGACTCACCAGCGCCGTGCCAGCCCTCTCCTCGCCGTGCACCACCCTCCCTCCCAGCCCACTCGCAGGGGACAGCAAAGAAACATCCCAGCATGCAGACTTCAGCCTTCCTGCAGAGAAACAGCTTAGATCTCAGCCAGGCTGCAAACGCCTTTATTTTCACAGCGTGCCCTACGCAGTGGACATGTCCGTTTAAGCCAACGGAAAGCACTCCTTCGAGCAGAAAACCGACGTCAAAAGCATAGCTCAAGCTTTAGAAAAACCACAAGCCCATTGAGTCCGTGCTCAGCTGCAAGGCCACTTTGGGAGAAGTCAGACTAGATCCAATGGTTAATATCATCCACTGCAGCCTCTACTGCCAGCATCAAGCCAGACTCCCCAAACCAGGGGGCTGCTGCGCGGAGGCAAACGCTCAGGCCAGCGGCAAGCACACCCTTCCCAAGCCCTTACTAACCGCAGCCCGCGGGCTGGTCCGCCTCCAGCGCTGCGTGGCTTCAGCCCATTTTCTGTTCCTACTCCTTCTCAAAAAAACAAACAAGACCAAAAACGCACCCTCCACACACAACTTACTGCCTCCTCCATCTTCTGGAGAGGAAAGCAGCCCTCCGCGTGTTCGGTCGCTTCTCCCGATGTTTCAGTTAGCAGCATATATTCTGGATTCGCTATGGCACAAACATCCCAGAGTGGGATAGAAGGGAATCGCAGTGCTGCATATGTAGTTTGGGTTTTTGTTTTGTTTTTAAAAAAAAAAAGATTTTTGATACTGAGTGAGACAGATATGATTTGCCATTAGAGCGCTCATGGTTTCTCACAAATGAGGCCAAGGTCAGTAATTCTGCTCCCTGTCTGCACGCCAGAGAGGTTTCTGCTGGTTTAATTTCATCCTCCAGCTACAGCCTGTGACAATCAGGCAATTTTGCTGTGAAATAGCATCATTTTACCACAAAAACAACTGTTCCAGCAGTGACTGGACTAACAATACACCAAAATAGTTTTTAAAAAGTACTTGGCAATGAAAAGCTCTTTAGAAGCAGATTACCTTATTATACATTGAACTGGTTTCTGAATATCAAGGCGTCCAGAGGTTGTGCCCTAACCTGCAGTGACAGGTATCACCAATGTACCATAGACAAGCAGAGAATATATGTAATGCAGAATTATTTTCAGCAGAGCGCAGAGATCACACCAATCTGCATGGGGAGGCTGTCAGAAGCAGTACAATTCATTTCAGAATAAAAAGGCGAGGAGAGCGATGCTCCCCGGCTCTTCCCAATGAAGCGTTTTACGGCACCGTAGGTGTGCAAATTATACATGCAGTCTCACGGCTTGTTTTCCTTTTTAGAGCGCTGCTTAAAAATAAATAATGAAATGCATCAGACCTAGGGAGATGCAACTCATTACTTCCGACTTGAACGCGTCCGTGTAGCTTCCCCGATGAGCGAAATGGATGTGAGGCAAGTGGAAATGGGAACGGCTAAGTCGCACCGAAGGCACTGCTGGGACCAGCACAGGCAGAGTTTGCCCGCAGCTTCCTACAGCAAAGCCTTTCCTAGCTGACTGAAAGCTGAAGGAGCAGCTCCATTAGTGTTTTATAGAGTTCACAAATCAATGTGAAATTCCATATGCTGTGCTGAGACACCAGTGTTAATGGGCCTGGCAAAATTTATGCACAGTTATATGAGGTATATAAGCATACAGAGAGATAAGGACCCCCTCCTCCCCACGCAGATTTGCATGAAGTCGAAACAAAATTGATGTGGTATTTGGTGGGGAACATAGGAGGATTCACAGAACCGTGCCACTGAACTTGTCAGCTAAGATATTTCACTCCCTTATTGGAAATCATTATTCTCGCTCTCGAGAAGCCTCCTTGTATTTTCAGTCGTTTGTGAAACAAATGGAACCGCTCCGATAAAGCCGTTCGGAACAGAGTATGTCTTCGCAAAACGTCACCTATCTTGAGAATTAAACCTTGGTTTGGGGTTTCTTACTGGGTTAATTATTGTTCTGCCGCTAGTTGTATTTCTTCTTTCAAAGCTTTCTTGCTATCGCCCTCCTTCAATAATCAAACGTGGAGAAGTAAGTAACGCTGCCTCAGTTGAGGGCAACTCGTGACTTCCAGTACTGGGGAGGAGCTTTTGGGGGCCGCAGAAAAGGAAGCTTCCTCTCCTGGTTTCTCTGTTGCAACCAGTGGGTTGTGTGTATTTTTCTCTTCCTTTCAGGTAAGTTCTACCTTAGGATCAGAGACTTATTCAGCAAGGAGGGACGGTGAAATTTAGCCCAAACTCAGAAAATGGCCGAGGATCTACCGCAGAGAAGGCAAGATGAAAACAGGAACTCCAAGATGCTTTAAGGGAAGGGCCTCGGTGTTTCAAGTACAAACCCACCGGCTGTCACAGCCAGGCCTCCTCAGCTCTTCCCCCGAATCTCACAAGGCAGACCCTGTGTGACTTTAAAAGACACTGCTCGGCTCTTGTAGCACCGGGGGGCATTTCCACCACCAGGACCCTGATCTACAGGGCTCCCGCGCTCCCGGGAGGGCTGGACGCACGCTGAACACCTCCTCCGGCGGCTTCCCACGGGAGGCGACCTGGGCCGAGCCGACGGATGGACCACAGCAAGCGGCCACCACCTCCTTGGGTCGCAGCCCGGCAGACGAGGCTGCTGGGGCTCAGGCTGCTGCTCGGGCCCCGCTGGTGGCAATCCCACCCGGGTCGGTTGGTGCTCGGCATTTCCGAAATCCAGCCCCCTCGCCATGGAAGGAGCCGGGATCACTTCCACCCCCAGCAGCAGCGAGCTGCCGTTCTGGCCAAGATAACACCGCAGCACAATTTAAATCAGAGCAGAGCACAGTAATGACTGGTATTGCCACTTCAGACCACACACCCTTCATTAATCTAATCATTACTGCAAGCAGCATCTGCACGTCTAAAAATAAGTCACTTGAACACCAAGAAAGTTCCAAATTCTATGTTTCTATTTCCTTTTAATAAAGCTCAAGCTTGCTAACAATATGCTGCAACACAATGGAAAAATTCTCATTTATAAAATAATGTAAAGTCTATCTGGTGTGTGGGAAGAAGATAAGGGCTGTTTATCAACAGGAATAAAGTGATTGAAATTGGAAATAAGATCCTGTATATCCTTCATTTGCAGACTGCACAGCTGCAATTAGCAACACAAAGCAGGTATTCACCATTTTAAAACCTTCGTGCACTGATGCATCTTGCTCAAACTATCTGCAATGAAAGGCTCCGCTTCAGAATGCGATTAATTTTAAACACAATTTTTAAAATTCATGTAATGTGTTTGTATTCTATATATTACGCATCTATTTAAATGATGTATATATTCTGTGTCCTCACGTACCACTGTACATGCTTACGCGTCCCTGCGATAAGACCTCAGTCATTTTCATTGTCTACTAGAGATCTATATAATTTACACCAAAATTTCTTTTATCTCATTTAGCTCAGCATGCATGGTCAATTATAGATCCAGACTCAAACACCATCTGAAGTGAGAATACAAAACAAAGCTTTTTTCCTTAATGTGCAAATTTAAAAAAACTTTCTGTAATTTATTTTATAATTCCCTTTCCACCAGATTGTGCTCACATGTAATATCACTTCAGCTCAAGCACAATGTAAATTTCTCACCAAAAGGCTCCATCTTCAGGAGAAACGTCTGTGTTCCCGGGCTTTGTACCCCCTATTTAGCATTTTTCAAATTAAATCTCTCCTAGATGAATCCACTATATTGCTCAGCAGTTATTGAAATTTATGAGCATGTTTAAGTTTTTCATACTGCCGTTAACCATTATGATTGCTTGCTTTAAATCTTGCATTTTATAGCCATCACTTTGCCAGACTGTAGTGATGACACTGGAATTTCTCCGCGAGCGCCGGGACGTAGCGCCTCCGGCGAGAGCCGTGCCCCCAACGCCGCGTGCTCCAGCCCCCGCAATGAACCCCAAAGTGTTTCCACAAACCAGCCAAAGGCCCATGTTTTGGGGATGTGGCACCACAGGGTTGGGTCCCACGGCGCTGAGAAGCCCAGTAGTGGCCGCAGCCACCCACTCCTACCCCAGGGAGCTCCAGGGACGGGGCAGCAGCAGCTCAGGGGGAGGGAGAGGCGTTTTCCCTGGTCAAGACCTGCCCTGCAGGTGCTGAGCCCCTTCTGAGGGAAGCAAACTAGACCCCTGCTTTCCTTCTTGATGTCTCCTTCAGGTTTAGAAATTGGTGTTTCCTACTGAAAGCGAAGAATGACGTTGCACTAGCCACGTGCAAGGCGGCAGGGGTTCCCCGACCATGGTGCGGAGATCCCGAGGGTCTGCGAAGGTGCCCGAGGAAAGGCAGCTCTGCCTCCAGCAGGCTCACGTTCGCCGTCCAGGCACCCGCAACCACTGTCCCTGGCCCCCCTCCCCAAACACATGCACACAGATTGTATTGGAAAACACAGAAAGGAGTTGCCTGCTGGTGAGAGAAATGCAGGTGCTTTCACCTATTAAGTTACCTTTGCAGCTAGAAGAGCAAGTCTCCTCAAACTCCAACAGAAATGAGAAACTGAGGTGAAAATGATGCTGTGATCAAGCCCACAAGCAAGCCTGCCCACAGCCCAGGGCTGGCAGAGGAAGGCCGACCTCTCCAGCACTCTGGAAACCCCAGGTCTCATCTCTCCCATGCAGCAAAATCAAGAGCTCACAGAGACGTGGAGTAAACCGTGAACATGAGCGCTGCCTTGCCTTCCTCCCCGGTCTCATTTAGCCGTCTGTCCTCAGGACAGGGCCACCTTAGCGCACCAATGACCTCCATAGCCAGATCTACAGCACCACCCCTAAGCTGCAGCTCTGCGTCTTCGAGAAAGAGGCACAGCTTCCAGCGAGGAACAGCCAGGAGTCTAAGCAATAGCTATAGACAGCTTGATAGTGATTACTGACACATTATTATACCCAAGACCTTTTACACCAGGCCGCATTAATTCACACCCAGCTCAAGCAGATGATGCTGCAGCACGTGGCTGACGGTGCCACGTCTCTAAAAGCACTGAAAAGCCCTTTGTATTTGCATACACCTACATCATCTGCATACTGTACTTTTCTACAGCTAAAATTCATTTAAATCCTGAGATAACACATCTAAAATAGTAATCATATATCTCAGCAGTAACCAGCCAGCCAAGGAACTCATTACCATCTCATCCATTCCCTTGCAGCACAGAAAACTGGAGGTCAAACAGGTGGGGGCAAAGCAAAGCTCATCCGAGAGAGGCAAACAGCCTTGCCAGCATTAACCTCCGACTTCCACGAGCCCGGCAGCGGTGACCCTCTGCGTTGGCTGCCGCGCGAGGCCGCGGTATCCGGCGCGCTGGCCCACGCGCTCTGGGCGCACAGCGGCAAACGCCAGCAGCCCTCATTTATGGGCAGCAAGAGCAGTTACTTGCTCCTTATTGCAACTTTGAGCAGACATGACTTCAATACAGTTTGAAGCACGCAGCAGAAAGTCAGAACCTCAGAACGTGAATAAGTAGTTCAGTGTCCAAGCGGGCTGCTTATCTGCAGGGTAACCAAAGTCACGCTAGAAGGGCCAACAACTCCAGACTCATTGCTTCCAGGCATGAGTTACATGTTGCTCCAAGCTTCATTCCCTGGTATCTTATTAGCTCTTATTTTATTGTTTCATTTTTCCTGGTAATAATCAGTGGTAAATCAGAATAAAAAAATTTTCCAAGTCTGAACTTTAAAAATAAAGAAGTAAACAAAATATTAACACAACTGCCACATTAATTGCTAATGATATTAAAACTGAACCATTTTTGCAAGAACACTCTTCATTTTTCATGTTGTGCTACAGATAACTGGTAAAAGTGTTTGATAGGTCCTGATGTTTAATTAAAACAATTTTTTCAGTAAGCTAGAATATTTTTCGCCAGATTTCTTGCTAGGCTGAACATAATTTGCTCTAGCACATTTAACCACAGCTCAGTAGAAAACAGGAGCAAAGACCCTGCAGTGAAAGGACAGAGCACAGCTGCTCTGCCCCGCTTGGATTTAACATGATGCTCATTCAGTTGCTCTTTAAAAGCATGAAGCTTTAGGGAAAAATAACGTGGCATACGCATTTGCTGAACAAGAAGGTACCAGGGACTTCCACAGCTTATTATTTTTTTTAAGTGGGGTTTTGCCTGAGGGGCCATTTCATAAGAGTAAATCACTTTGGGGTCGAGTCCCAGAACCATCTGAGATTTAGCCCGCACAGTCGCAGTATGGCCAGATCACACCACTCGGTTACCAGTTTGCATGGGACAGGCACAAAATTTTAGCGTGAGCAAGACTAAGCTTTTCTAGAAGACTCACTCCTCCCTCAGGAACATGTTCTTCATGATCCTGGGCAATTTCTCCTCGGACATCACTTTTCTCCTTCATCACAAGGACAAAGCATCCCAGTAGATGACCCAAACCCCTACAAATCTCAGTGTGCTACAGCTATAACTGCATTCACTGCTGTAATTAGATGTTTTAAGAACAAGCAGAGAAGCCTCAAACATAATATGCAAATATAGCTAGAAACTGCACTTCGA
This sequence comes from Casuarius casuarius, assembly GCA_003342895.1. Classification (NCBI taxonomy): domain Eukaryota; kingdom Metazoa; phylum Chordata; class Aves; order Casuariiformes; family Casuariidae; genus Casuarius; species Casuarius casuarius. The sequence goes on along the minus strand of PTFA01000155.1, from coordinate 1,337,519 downwards.
GGGGTCTTTACTGATCATTTAGTTCCTAAAATTCTTAGCAAAACCCCCTAAAAAGTCAACTAAAATGGACAGGGGACATGCTACACTCATTCGTGGTAGACACCATGTTTCAGCTTTCAGCCGCCACTGCATGAAAGGACACATTATTGGGGTATGACATCATGTGCAATGAGTTAACACTTAACTGAAAAGCACTGATCACAATGAGAAACCATCCAGCTGGGGCTGCTTCCCACCCATAATAAAATTCCGAAGGCTGATGATTATCATATTGAATTTTGGAAAAAATGCCTCCTGGTTACCAATCAAGAAGTTTCATAAGTTGCAATTTATTATTAAAGATTATTACAAATAAGTATACACACAAGTGCCTGAGGCACTTAAATACATATTTAAAGTAAAGTTTTGCTCAAGTAAATTGGTATATCAATGACTTAAGGCAGAATGTGCTTATTAAAAGTCACATTTCTGAATATAAGACCTTGTAGAAAACCACTATCCCAGTGGGTTGTCACCTAGTCAGAGATATAACGAGCATTTGTAATTCAGCTTCAGAAAAACACATGTTCTGCAAGACCCTGAAACTCCTTTTCCCAGTCATCAAGCTCCCACACCCTGCATGAGATCACTGATTGCAAGGCACAGTCTCCCATAATTTCTATGGAAGTCTTATTTTTGTTGGCAACGCAGATCACAAGTGAGTTCTGCTATTTCTGGGTTCTCCAGAAACCCTACCGCAACCAGGTTCACACCCTCCTCTAGTGAATGCCACAAGATATTTCACATCTTTCCAAGATCAGCTGCAGGCAGGCAGAGCTGCAGTTCCAAGTCAGCCACGTACCACGGCACGTGCTTAAACCCGACGGGATTTGAGCAGCTTCCAGGCACTGCAACTGGCACGGACACAGCTGCTGAACCTGAACCTGCACTGGACACTTGTGTCATGGAAGGACAACGGCAGGACTGAGACACATGCAGTTACAGACTGGCTGTGAGCGTTATTAGAAGCCATAAATCTCCTGGGGACATCGGCAACAGGCTACCACAGCAGCAGCCTCAGGCCACCTCCTAACCAGCTCCATGCGTGCATACCAGCATCTTCTGAAATAGGTGCAGACAAGCCAAATAGAAACATTTGACTAAGGGACACTGTTGACTCATCAGTCATACAATGAATTAAGTGATTAAGTGAATTAAGTAGGAGACTTCTGAAATTTTAAGCAATGAACATGGATTTTGATTGTTAATAGCAACACACACACACACAAATCTATCAAGTCTTTCTTGTTTAAAATAGCTTGCTTGCTTACTCAATGCCAGAAAAGGAAAGAGACCTACTTTACCATGTCAATCACAAACCATAATTTACACACCTGTTTGAGTTTTCCAAGTTAGTACAATTACATAGTGTTGCTTCTAAGTACAATTTAAAGTAAAGGCAGGTATCAAAAAAAAAAAAAAAAAACCCACACATTCTGATTCATTGGTATGCCATGCAGCCAAAGACTTGTAGAAGCTGTTAATGATACATGAATTATGTATGCTACAGCTCAATATAACATTTGGTGTGATTTAAACAGCATGAACTTTTAGTGAAAGTCATTTTGATTCTGTGATGTATTACACTTCGAAAACCCTTAGCAGGAGGTGGGAATTGAGTGATGTTCTCTGAAAGCTTTTATTTGTTAAGCATACACAATGCAGCTGCAGCTCGATCCTAAATAAAGGCAGGGAGCAAAATGAAAGATCTGATGTGAAATTAGGTTGCTGCACAACTCCATTCGCAGTGCGTTAGGTGTCAGCGAGGGAAAGGCGAGCAGCAGAGGGGAAGAAAATGCACTGGAACCAGCCGCCCCCCTGCTCCCCCATGGCTGCTGAACTTCCAGCTACCTCGGTAGTATTTCTCATTTCAGACATTCAAGTGAACGTTTCATTCTGCGACAGAGAACAGTTGGCTTCCAGTCCCGCAATTAGGGTGCCATTTCGATAACGAAGCAGTGAATCACTAAGCTGAAAGAGCTATCCAGTTGCTTGCAAAGGGCAAAAGAGGAATTTGCTTATATACATAACCCATATTTTAAGATGATTAAATGTAAGAAGGGGAAACATCATTAAAACACAGGTGGATAATGTGATGTTTATTTTTCTCTTTGAGATGCTCAAATTGTTTGGAAAGCGTTTACATACATTTGAACATCATAGCACCAATTTGTGGTGCCCAAGGAGAGCTTTAAGCAACGACCCACTTCCCACTTCATAAATACTTACAGCAGTCCTTCAGAGGAAAGTATTATTAAGATTTACAAAAGTTGTCCAAGGACAAAGATGCTTCTTTATCGACTCTGTCAGGCTACTGCAAAACAAGGGATTTTATTGCCGGGCTATTGTAAAGGAGCCTCTTCAGAGCACAACCAAAATCAGGGACCCATTTTATTAAGCAGCCTAAATAGCTTTATGTACAGGAATTTCTCTTTAATGTAACTTGATATTTTGGATTTTCAAGGGCATTTAGCACTGACCTACCTATCCTACCACTTAAAGGGAAGACTACCATTGATACTATCACAGGAACAGGATTAGGCCAAAGCATACTTCCAAAAACCTTGTCTTAGAGACAGCAGGCAATGACAAAACAAGTATTGCCTCTGGTTTATGGATGGAAACAGACTCCCTCAAGGTCATCTAAGAAACTTGCAGCCTAGCAGAGAATAACTGATCTCCCATACACCTGTCCGATGGCTTTGATAAACACCACACTCCTTGAAAAAGCTTAATTTCTTTATAAAATGGGATTGTCCTTTCAGGGCTGTTTGAGAATATATAGGATTTTTGACTGAATTCAACAGAGTAAGCAGGTGTCAATCCTTTCTCCTGATGGTTGAGATAGAAGCGTAAATCCTGCGATACTCTTGCCAGATATTCGTAAGCCATCACGAGGCATCATCCTGAAGAGTATCAGTTATCTTTTCACACCAGCCCTACAAGAACAACCTCTTTTAGTGCTGGGCCTGACAGGCAAGCTAGCCAGGGAGCTCCTGAAGTCCTCGTGCAAGGGGGAGCAGTGCTTCAGCATAAACCACCGGAGCCGGCCACTGAACGCTACCCGGTACAAGCTACGATACAGATAATCAGTCTAATAGAGATATAGTTCCAGTTCCAAAAAAGGCGGCCGCAGAACCTTCGCTTAATAAAAAGAAATTAAAAACAGTTCAAGTCTAAGCTCCCCAGACCTATAAATGTTTGCAATACTCTGGAAAGGACAGTTTGCTAATGCTTTAGATACACACTTCAGAAAGTCTTCAAGGTTTTTGCCAGCCACACCACTACTAAAGGATTAAAAGGTGCATGCAGTTACTTCCAATCTCCTCTGCGCATGAAAAGAAGTTCTAATTATAAAGAAGGCAAATAAAGTCCAATCAATATGAGGACAAGTAGATGTCAGCAATAGTCAGAGTACCTTATACTGCTCAAAGAAAATAGGAATTCACTTAAGCATATACACTTATGTGTGCTTATTCTTACAACACGCAGTAAGAGTCTGGGTCTCTTTGTACAACATGCTTATGAAATATTCGCAAAAAGTGATATTTCCAGAGGCAGGATGACATTTGGTCTAGAGGCAGATCATTAACAGAGATATTTCGTGCATGTTTCCTGTGGTAGAGATTCTGCTTTGCCGCAACATCAGCATCAATAACAAGCTCGTGCTCCTCTCGCATACTCGCAGAACACAAGGAAAACAATTCTTTCCAGGAGAACCTAAGACCTCAAAAATATTCTTGTTCTGTACTGGGATGAAACTAAAGCTTTCTATTTTGTGACTATCCCCTTCCCTCCCCAAAACAAATCACAAATTCCCCCACACCACAGATCCCAACACTCCTCACAGGCAACCAGCCCCTCCAGCGTGCACCCGCTCCCTGGCTGGCAGCATTTTGGGGATCAATCTGAGCAAGAACCTCTGATCTCCTGCTTCCCGTGCGACTGTTCATGGACTCGGAATGGAGGAAGTTCCTTCCGTTTCAGTGACAGGTCATATTTAAAAACAGGACTCAATCAAAATCAACACTGCTGATATTCTTGCCCTCTTTAGAAAATCCATCAGTGACCCTCACTTGCAGTAGCTCATTACAGACTAGTGCACTCTACCTGCTATTCTGAAAGAACAGGATAGTTAGCTTCTTGGCTTGTTAAATTAATACATTTTTATTCTGACTGTGAACAAACATGAAGTAATAGAAAAATTCAGACCACAAAGACTATAGTAACACAATTGATTAGCAATAGCATTACATTGTTTTCCAGAGCGATTCACGCTGGAGATGCAACATAGGCACTTATAACTTGCAGCCCACTTCTATTACAACTGATATCATTCACACTGACCAAAGTTTCCTCATAAAAACATCTAATATTAGATTCAAAAATCTGAACTTAGACAGCTAGATAACTTAGAGTCACTACATATATCCAGCACAACCCATTAACCTTAGCACATGGAGCTGGATTCTCAACACCCTGAAAAACATTGGCTCTACATTTAATTTTACAGGTCCTGTTTACCTTTGCTTTCCTCTATCAAAACTAAAACTAGAAGGCAAGGATAGAGATAGCTGTATAGAAGATTTGTAACTGTAATGGTTCTTATGTTTTAGCTAATGGCAAGTCTTTGATTTGAGAAATGCAGAAGTCTGTTTAGGAACTTGAACAAAGAAACAAGAAAACTGGATATAGATCAGCCTGCGACCTAAGAAAGCAGATGTAAAAATACGCACATCAACTGGGGTTAAACTGTGAGAGGGCAGTGGTGCAGAGCTACAGCATGTCTTGTAAACAAAACACTTGAAAGTGCACGGGCCAAGCAGCTCTCACTTAAACCGACAGAGAAGAGCTGTAGTTACACAAAACAGCATCTACTGACGTGATTATTTCACTCTCTTTTCATTGTGTTTCTGCAATAAAATAAATAGCAGAGGGCAAAGATAGAGCTATCTTATCTCACCCCGGCCAGCTGAGACGCGAGCCTGTCGGGCAGGCAGGGCTCCAAAGGCACGACCCGCACAGCCCTGCTCAGAGAGGCAAGAGCCAGTGCTGGTGCTTAGAAACAGGACCTAAATGTTGCTTCACCCTCAAACTGCAATGTTTGATGTGCACATTGCTGCGAATGTACACACCAATGATGTGGACATATTTCACCAAAATAACAGGTTGAATTTTATCCCTATAGAAATCATCCCGCTAGCGGCACTGCTGGCATTATGAGCCACCCAATTATTCTGTTTCTTTCCGCTCAGCGTGGCAGTCAGAGGGGATTCGAATACGCTTTTGTTAGTGTCGGATGCTATTAGTTTTCTCCAGTTTTGGACCGAGTTTGTTAAAGTACCCAACACAAAGAAAAGTACACAAGAGATGAGCAATACTCAGTCCGGCAGGATTCCCCACCAGGCCACATAAAGGATGGGTTTCTCCTCTGCATTGCTAAATTCGTAGACCAACGTGCTTAGGAACACTTTATTTGGGATGCACCAGTCATATGTATTCCTGAGAACGGGCAGAAGGCACGTCTTCCCTGCAGGAGCATGCCGGATACCTGCTGTCATGGTATGTTGTTAACATGACACAGCAGTCACAGCTAGGTTAAAAAAAAAAGTTTTCTTAGGTTTTTCCTAATAAGAAATCATTTGCAAGACCACTTTAAAAACAAAGCACAATACTTCCACTTGGTTTTTAAAAATTGAAAGCTGAAGTTCTGACTTGTTCCCTGCCGCCTTTTCTCTCCCTCTGCCCGAGCGCAACGAGAGAACTCCCCAGCAGCTGCGTTGCGTCGCTCTCGCTCCCCTTCCCTGCCCCTGCCCCACCTTCTCCACTTCCAAAGCTCTGCCAGCTTCAACAAGTTAGTTGCAAGAGGAAGGCATTTCATTTTTCTTTTGTCCCTAACTTCCCCAAAGCTGGAGAAGTTTTGGAAAGTACGTCGGAAAACAGAGAGAAGAGCTTATCTGAATTCTTGTGTGTGCTTCAAAACTCCTGTTTGTCTCTCACTTACCTAAAGCAGACGTTGGGGAAAAAAATATCAGCTCAGAAGTGCACGCGTCAAGCTTTGGATAGAGAAACACGCTGAATCCAGCGGTGGTACTTTTTACCAGAGTACAAAACCAGGAAGAAACTTCACCCAGAAGTTTCATCCCTCTCTCTCCTTGCAAGAAGAGGAGCTAATGAACGTCACCAGTGTTGTTCTGGGGGGATCCGATACATTGACAAGAACCTGGAAGAGTCACTGAAGATGAGACAGGTATTTGAAGTTAGGCGAAATATAAATTCAGGGAAAGGAGCCTAAGCTAGCCCTTAGGTTTCATCTTCAGTCAGTGCAAAGAGAAGTCTTTTCCAGGAGTGATTTGTACCTCGTCCAAACACCTGCGAAGCCTTGCCTCCTGCAGGGACCGGGGAGGGAAGCGGCAAAGCCCGAGCTGAGCTGAGCTGAGCTGGCCCACGGCCCTCTCCTGCCTCTCCCTGCTGCCTAACGGAAGGACGGTGCTTCCCAAGGACCCCCCAACACAGGCAGCACTTCCACAGGGGGACAGGGGAAGTTCTTCCTTCTAGGCTTCAGACTGATCTCTGGAGAGAGGAGAAAAAAAGTACATTGATAAAAGATGTTCCAAATGCAAAGAACAGCTGAAAAAGCTACAAGATTTGCTCTTCCTTTACTCTTTGCATCTTTGCCTTCTCCCCTACTTGATCTCTATAGCAGGGCAGAAAGTGAAGCAAATGCCAGAAGCCTTTAAATACAGCTTTGTTTTAATATTAATTAAAAAACCTGAACACTGTAAGAGATGCTTGCTGTTTCTGCTCCCGCAGGCTTGGGCACCGCCCGCGCCTGGGGCGCTGGGCCGGCAGCAGCAGCTCGCCAGCCCGCGCGCTGCAAAGCGCCCGCAAAGTCTGCATTAACACGCGAGCGCTTTGACAGCGCGGGGGGCTGGCACCACCCCGAAAACGTTGACCCAAAGCTGCCAAACAGCTCAGCGGGTCACTGGAAAGAAAGCAAAGACTGAGAGCTGGAGAAGCAAAGCTAACAAGGCTGCTGAGGAAAGCTGTTCACACGCTGTGCCCGGGACTGAAGTCTACGGAGAAAAAAGGCTGCCAAGTGCCTTGAAAGCACGACAAAACCAGCCCCTCAGCCCAGCCTCGCGCGACACCTCTGCTGCAAAGGCGCCGCAGAGCTGCTTTCACGAGAGCAGCTCAGGCAAGAAGAAAAGACACCCCCCACCTTGAAACACTGCAGTTAATCTGCCGAAGCTTTGCAGGGCTGCACCGCATAAAAATGAGCATGTCACCACATGGTCTGAGGGGCGCCAAAAAAAGGAAGAAAAGAAAAAGACCCGAGTGTGTCACTCGGCACAGATGAGCGTGCAGGTGCCGGGCAGCCCGAGGCGCTGCCACCGAAGCACGGACAGGCAGGCAGCTTCACGGGGAAGCCACGCAAACGTCTCCGGGTGCAACGCTGCAGGAAGGCCCGGGGGCTCTGCTACATCACGTCCAGGAATCAGAAATGCTGCAGATGCTCCCAGGAAAAAAAATTTGTATGTCCCAAAGCAGCACAGAGGGGCTCCCAGGAGGCCCCCAGCACCTCCTGGGCAAAGCATGGCACAAAGTCACAGCGAGGAAGCGCTTCTCTGCCCTCCAAGCCTGGCGCTGAGTAACACCAGCTCTGGGCTGTAACGGGCCGGATCCGGCCCTCCGGCAGCGCCTCCTTGGCCAGGGTGAGGTTTCAATACCAAACGCAGTTTGAAAAACTCTTGCAGCCAGCTCGGTAAAGCGCTTGGCACGCGTCCTATCCGTCACGTGGATGGCACTAGGCAGCTTCCCAGAAAGCTGGAAAGAAATTCTACGCTGCTCTAGAGACAAAAGCATTTGCTTCCCACTGAACTCTTCATAAAAAATAAAAATAATAAAAACGCAGCCCTCAGCTCCTTGCCCAAGGAGGTGAGACAGCATCAGCGCCGTTGAGAAGCCCACGGCCCCCTCCGGCTGCCACGAGGGGTGCGGGGAGCCGCCGGGGAGCCACGGGGCCAGGGCTGCCGCCGGCCCTGCTGCAGCCACCCCCTCCTGCTCGCACGCGAACGAGCGCGTGACTTCGGCCCAGCTCTTTTAACACAGGGCTGCTCTATAGCTCTTCAAAGTAAAGGCAGTCCCAGGACACCGGCAGTGACAGAGGCCACGCAAAGCATCTCTATTCTTCTCCTTAACATACTCACTTTGTCCCCAGCCGCTGCGTAGCTGAGGGAGCGGCAGGCGCGGGAGGGAAAGGAAGGGCGCCACGGCATGCCGCGGCAATTGGAAGCTACCCGTGGGGCTGGCCTCCCTCCTGCTGCGACACACAGAGCACGGTCTGTTTTTTGGAAAGCAAGAAGCCGCCTCCGCTGGTTGCAACTGCCTAGTTTTAACATCAGAAATTCTGCAAGCTGCAGTGCTAAATACAGGCTTCGTTACTTACCCTTGGTTCGTATCAAAAGATGCCAGACCTGAGGCTCCCTGCTTAGGGGGAAAAGGGGGGAGACAGAAACAAAAAGAAGCTTTTCTTGGTTTTCTTTTGTTGGTTCTTTTTTTCCCCTATCCGAACAGGCATGTTCACGATGGATGAGACCAGCCAGCCTGCTCCTTTCTCCAGGTAACACGGTTAGGTCACTAACAAGGTGCGGCTCCTAAAAACACGCGGCACCTTCCCAAGCTGCCTGACAGCACCCACGCAGCCCCCCACCGCAAGCGGCAGACGCAGCATCTTCCGGGGAAAACACGTTTTGAATCAAGTCTTTAAGACTCTGAACGCCTTCCTTCTCGTGGGGAATACCTTATTTACAGCCTCATTTATTTTTATCACCTGTTTAAAGTATGATCATAATATTTAAGAAAAGCTATGCAAATTCACTTCACTAGAAGAAAAAGGCAGCACACTGATAATAAAGACTACCTTGTCCCTTAAATCAGGTACTTTGGGGGGACTGGCAGCATATTTTAGCAGAGTTGATGCCGGATGAGTTTCACAGCGCAGTAACGCAGGGCGATAGCACGGACGTGCACAGCGTGGATGCAGGAGCCCCGATTTGTGTTATCGCCTCCACTCAAGGCCCAGTATGTCGCTTTACGTGTTAGGCTTTAATACCCTCATCTCTAGATGCACAGGCACAACATGCTGCTTTGTAGAAACCTGGCAACAAGTTCTACTGATGAGGACAGTTGCTTCAAGTTCAAGTTAATTACATTAATCAGGAAATTTGGGAAAGCAAGGTAGTTGCTACCAGGAGAGGGAGAAGGTTCGTTTAGGACGTGATCTTTCCTGGGAAGCCTGCGAAGCCGACGGCGGAGCTGCCTGCAGCCACGTGCACCTCCCCCAGAGCCAGGCCCTGCCTGAAGGTCCCCAGCCCCGGGCGCTTGCTGGCGCCTCGCTGCTCAGCGCCCAAGGCCGCGGCAGGCAGCTCGGCCCAGCAGCTTCGCAGCAGCCAGCCAAAGCTCAGCTTAAAAGCGGCAGAAGGACACGTTGGCAAGCAAAGGGCCCGCAGCTCCCGAGCTGGCCTTGGCAGCCCGCGGCTTGCAGGGACACCTGCCCGGCCACGGTGGGGCCCCCGGCAGAGCAAACAGCCGGACAAGAAACCGGGGAGCCGCAGGAAGCCCAGGGAAAGGGGTAGGGCCCGGCTGGCAGCAAAGCAACACCAGCATCAGCTTTTCAGTGGTGCTCTCCTCCCTGCTGCTCAATTTAAAGCCAGAACTATGCGCATGAATTTGCAGCTCAAGCATGATGAAAGTTATTTCCTTAGAGAATACTCGCAGTCTCTGAGCAACCCCAGATGCAACTGGATCCAAAGATCTACTCGCGATGTGCCGGCAGTAACCACATTTTGACAGGATTCGCTGGCCTCCCGCACTAGCTCCGTCAGAGCACGCGTGCCAAAAGGCCCCGGGGCTCCAGGCTGAGGTGCGGGCTCACAGCACCCACCAGGCCTGCCGGGGTCAGAGCACAACTGCAAGCACGCAGCGACGCAGAGCCAGGGAMGCGCCCCTCGGCGATGGTAACTTGGTTTGGAGGGTGTGCACGCTTCCCCGAGACAGATGCTTACGACCCGCAAGTATTTTTCTCTTGTGGTGACCTTAGGGAAGCAGCAGAAATGCAGGAACAGGGCGGTGGAATCCCAGTTTCCTCCCTGCACAGAAGTTCCCACGTTACTGCCACTGGTTTCCAGTCAGACTCAAACTGCATTTCATGCTCATTTAAGAATAAAATTGCTAGCTAAAAACTACACCAGACAGTAATAACGTTAAACAAGACTTGATTTGTTGTACCTTTGGGCTTAGCCTTTCCTAGGCCTAAAAATTCATCCTCCTCAAGTCCATGTGTTTTGTGTTTAGCTGAGTATTTAAAAACCCATATGGATTCCAGTAATTAAAAGCATATGCCATGTGGGCATGCATAACGCTAACGTGTGACATGCAACACATTTGAAACTTGAAATTTTAGAACAACTGTCTCATGGCTCGCCTTAAGAATTTGTTGCCCTAAAAATTAAAGCGACTTTTTTGTATTTCTGGTACAGAACTTGATTAACGTGTCCAGCCTAGACAAACTCCTACTGCAATTCAGAAGAACATTCACAGATTAAGCTCAGCTTTGGTATCAATGACAACTCACTGCAGTCACCCATCACATCAGCAACAAGCATCAACACAAGAGCTTTAGAAGAGGTGCTTTGCTTTAGCCAACAGATCACATCCTCCGAGATCTGTGCTCTACTAGAGCGTCAGGGACCGGAAGATACAAAGATGCCCAAAACCCAAATTCGTTATTTCCTGCACGTGCTTATGTTGTGTGACATCAAGAAACACAACCCTACCAGCACTGGAACAACTGAACAACGCGTCAGGCACATAAATGGAAACCCAAAGATACTTTATGCATACACTTCTCGGGCTCCCCGCAGTGCAGTGCCTGGGCAGTGCACAGAGCTGCTCTCACAGCATAACTAAAACACTGTTTTCCTGTTTTACAGGTGAAGACTGAAGACTAACTTTTGCAGAGATGAAGCAATTTTCCTGAGGCCATAAGGAAGATCTCCCAAGCCCAGAGCTCTTTCTTCAGCGTGACATTAAACAGGACTATTGACTAGAACGATAACCGCCACACTGCTTTGTCACCATTTCTAACCCGCTACTGAAGGCATCATGAATCCACTGCAACTCCTACACAGCATATAGCCGAGTCCCCTTGGAGGAACAGCTCACAGCCCTGCCCCTCACCACTGTCTTTGGCAACACACAGGCAGTAAAACCATGACGCCAGCGTAAGGGAAGGCCCAGCACCCCTCAGCAGCAGAATTTACTGCTGCTGCTCCACCCGAGGGGTGGACTCGATCCTCTAGGACCAGAGGCCGCTCGCTGCAGAGGCCTGGCCAACCCTTCACGCCAGCGCCTACCCCGAGGGCACAGCCCTGCTCTGCACAGAACGAGGAGGCTGCAAGCCTGAGGAGTCACCGTCTCTGCATGCGACTACTGCGCTTTCTGCTCTCCAGAAGATGGATGGCTGCGCAGCCGCAGGGCTCTCGGGCACACTGGTGTTACCGTCAGGGATGCCGACTTGGGAGGAACAAAATAATTACTTTGTGATTTAAACCCTGGAGTATTTCAGGTATTGCAATTCAAGCAAAGTATTTTGGGACATCACAGGGCTTGTGATACAGATTTGTGTGCGTTTCAGAATCAATCATCATTAATATAACAGGTGCCAAGTGCTGTTCAAGCATATTTAACTCTCAGGTGCTGGTGGGGATGTAACTCACATTTAGAAAAAAAGAATACAGTAACTCCTGCAATTAGTTTCCAGTATACCCCGTTTAGGGATTTTTGAGAGGGGTGAGAGGCACCACCTTGCCAAAAGGAAAAGCAGAGACGAAAGGATGGCCATATAAAACATCAGACCTGTTAGACCATCAGCTCTAACCACCTGGCTGTTCCTTTTGGAGGAGCTTCGGCAAGCAGGATGCTGAATTCTCAGTAAGGTTCTGTAAAGCAGCATATCTCTGACATTTCTGAAATCTCTGACCTTTGACTATGTGCTGTTCCCACAAATATTCAGGCAAAGAGAAGCATTCCTTAAGTTTCCGGAAGTTACACTCTGGGAAAGCGTGTCTGTTGGTTATGGCACTGTACCAAGACCCACAGGACTTGGAGTCACCTCTCCGCTCTGCCAGAGCTCCTGGGTGACAACTTCCTTAACTCCGTCTCAGGCAAGAGACTTAAGGTGAGTCTAAGGAAAAGAAAGCAATATGCTTCTGGCTTAAGTGATCTAATTTGAAGTATAGCAACTTCAGCAATAATGTAATAAGGGCTCTAGTGGTTTCTTTATTCAGCCTGTCTCAATAGCTTCCTTTCAAATTTGGTTCTCTCACAAGTAATAAGCTGTTTTCTAAAAGTAAACTCCACCTAACATCCAAAAGTCAAGCCAGGTTCAGTTTGGTACCTGAACAAGTGATTCTGACCCAAGCCACACTGGAGATCAAAGCCAGATCAATTCCATGATACTGAGACACTGCAGCACAAGATCACTTCATACCAAAACAGTAGTTTTCATGACAATTCGGTTGCTTTATGCTACTTTGACAATACAGGTTAGATCCAAGTGAAGCAGGTGTGGCCAAAAGTAAGAGGATCAGCTTGGAGACCCTAAGCCCAGCTGGACTCTGTTAGTGTACAAACAAATCAAGCTCTCGTTTACAGGCCAATAGCCCTCTGTGCCACAGGGCAAGGGCTCCACCAACCCCACCAGCAGATGCAAGAGCCAGTTTGCTCATTTGCAGCTAGGTCAAATCCATAGGACCAAACAGCACAAACAGGGTCATTAAAGTGACATTTCTTACTATACAAGAGGGACCAAATTCTTCTTCCATTTACACCAATGTAAGTCCTGAGCAGTGCTGTTTCCGGGATTTGCAGGGTACAGTAGCTGGAGCAACTCTAGTCACCAAATTTCCTCTGTTGTCTACAGCTTGCACACATTTATGCATCTTGATAATTACAGCATCAAGAAGTAGGGGTCCAGGTTCTGCTATTAGCTATCAAATCTTATTTCATAGTAGCTTCAGGAGACTAGAACAGCGTAAGGTAGGCAGAGTTGATGAATAATTTGACACCTCTGCCTCCCTCTTTTTTTTCTTAAATATTCCTGACACCCAGCATCTTTGTCTTCATTAAACACATGTGCTCCTTTGTTGGTTCTGGCCTTTATTTCTTTTCAAGGCAGCCCTGCAGGAGAGAGAAAGCAAGTGAACACCTGCACACTTGCCTCCTTGCTTGCCACTGCTGTCGATGCCAGTTGTCCCCTTCTCCCCGCTCCGCTCGGTGCCCAGCTGGCTCCATGCGCTTCACAAGCTGCTTGCCGCAGAGGCTGCGACTTGCGAGCCTGAATTTATGCTGACTCTGTCCTGAAGGGAATTAAGGAACCTAAACCAAGAGAAGTCCTGCTTATCTCAAGGTGCTACTCCGGCAGCACAAAACATGCCCTAGGTGGTATCTGCTGCTTCTAATTGCCTCTAAAAGTTATAAGCATCTAAAAATAGCCAGCTACCTAATCCCTGTGATGTTAACAGTCCCCGTCAGAAAACAGCTTCTGAGCAATAGCCGTGCTCTAATGGTTTTTTCTGCCTCCCACTTCCAGTGTGCCTGGCATATGAGTCAGAAGGCTCTGCTCTTCCACTTGATCGTGGATACAAGTACTGGAATTAGCACTCAGCTGTCTTATGCCCATACAGGTAATATTGGGTTACCAGGGATCCGTTTTCCTTTATCACTTTTGCCAAGTGAGAAGGGAATCTCAAGCTCTTAAGCTTCTTGGACACCACTTACCCTCTGTAAAAACACGCTCTTTCCTAACCGGATGGACATCTGTGCAAATGCATCTAAGAACACCTCTCAAGTCCTGTAAGAAGGCAAGGATCTGTACTGGAGTTCAATCTCCTGCTCCACAAAGGTGGCCATTAAGCATGTCGGGGGGCCCAGGTGCTCCCCTGACGCTTTAGGGCAGAAGCAGGAGTCCTCCCACGAGAGGGATTCAGAACGGCTATGACTTCCCGCGAGTCGTCCCCAGAGAGAGCAGCCCATGAGCCTGTTCGCTGCAGCCAGAGCAAAAGGGACCTACTGTAGGACATTGAATTACAGAACATGGGAGAATAACTTCATGGCACCCCAACATAAGCTACTTCATCACTCATTAGGGCTCAGCCGGAGGTTTGACCTGCAGATCTATCCTCTGCCTAGCGTTACCTGCTGTGGAGCTAGCAGCCATTGCAAGGGCCAGGAGTATTTTCTGTTGGGCCACATCTGATGCTAAGATGAAGTATTCCCTTGCGCTTGCATGGCAGCTTCTCTTTGCTGCCCTACATCTCCTTGCAAGTTCCCTGAAAATCTATTCCAGCATGATATACATTGGGCCTTTCACTGCACCAGTGTCACCTGCAAGTGAAGGCCATTTCCTTCTCCCCCCACCCCAACTGCTCCTGGTCCAGGAGGGCTAGTCTTCATGCTGCTCATCTGTAGGCTTCAACAAAAAATAATTCAGTGTGAACTGCAAATCCTTGAGGCCTGGAGTCCTAAGGGCAAAGTCTGTTGGCAGTAAGTGACATGTCAGGCAATCTGTCCCAAAAGGATTAAAAGATATTCCAGTTTTAATCACACCTATGTATAAGAGTTACTTTTTAATTTCCTTTTTCTGCATAAATATCTTTACATTTTCATATTCTCTGCTGTGGAAGCTTCCAGTGTTTCATTTGCAAAGGTGACATTCGTTGCATATCAAATTGAGTGCTGGCTGCTTTGCAGAACACACACGATTATACTTGTCTTCCAAGATTTTCTTGCTCTTTTATTGGCCCCCCTTAATAATATTCTTTCCGCAGCTATCACCCTTACACTTAACCATACCAGCCAAGGATGGTTCCTGAATTATTGATGACTCCTTTCCCATTATGAACTCGCATGAAACAGTTGCCTCCAAACAATCGGAATACCACAGGTAAGTGTTTTATTTCACACCCCATATCCAAGGTGTCTTGAGAGAAAGTAACGCTTTACCTCACTCAACACTTCCAAGATGGGATCAAAAGTCATATTCTTCCTGCCCCATCAGCACACAACCCCTTTATAACATAAATTTGTACTGAATTGTTAATATAGTACCAACACATTTAAAGTAGTTTTCTGTACTGTTCAGTTATGTTTATATGGTATACGCTTAACATTTCCGGCAAAATATGGGTTGCATTCAATTTTTGCAAAATCTGCACTCAAATGGCCAGAATAAGAGACTGCAATAAGCAACACAGATCAGTGTAGATTAATGTTTTATATTATGCTTCTTTTGCTCTTTTGAGCATTGAAAAAATGTGCACATTTCTCCACCCTATAAAACTGCTGATAGAATAACTGAGCAAGTAAAATCTAAAAACAAAAGGCCACCTACGAGAAATCAGAAAGCAGCAGTTCACTCATACAGCATCTACTTCCATTTAACAATAAAAGTACACAGGCACCATGCATCACCGATAAGCAGATTTCTCACAGTCATTAATGAGCCCTTAAGTCTGGACTATTAAAGATTATATGTAGTAGTGGTCATGCAAGCCAAGCACTCAAAGCCATTCCAGCCAAGACGGTCCTACGTGCAGAGCTCCTTTTCCGATTTCTTCTCGCATCAGAAATTCAAACAATACATACCTATGTCTGGAAGGTCAAAAAGGACAAAATAACCCAGAAAAAAAATAATCAAATAGACAACTGCCAAAGGCTCATAAATGGGGTCAACTGAGTAATCAGGTAACAGATGCCAGAAAGATCATTCCTAGCAGCACTAGAAGGACAACACTGCCTATGAAAATAGTATCCTCACCTGGGTGAAGGCTGTTACTGCGAAGGCTAAGCTGTCACACTAAGCTAGACGCTAACAAAAGGAACTAAGTGCAAACTGTTGATAGAACTATTTTGTTTCCAATACCTCCCTTAAAATAAAATTCTCCAGCTGAAATGAAACAAGTGCTTCTAACAAGAGAATACAAATGGGCTTGCCACCTCAGGACCAGATGTGGGCAAGGCTGACACACTCTTACCCAGTAGATGGGGGCAAAACCAGCCACGTGCGGCAGGAGCCCAACCCCAGGGCTGGGTACCCAACCCCCAGGTTAAGAGTAAAGCTACAGAAATGCATGCAGGGAGATTGTTCCTTCAAGAAACAACCTTGGTTTATCTGTTTCTTGGTAATCTCGTGAACTCAGGGTATCTTGATCTTGACTCCTGACTGAAGATACTAATTTAACCAGGCCACTGACCAAATCCATTACAGTAATTCCAGTATTTCACACAAAGCAGCTACATGTCTATCACCTGCAAGAGCAACAAACCAGAGAGAGAAGCAGGTGAATTTTGTTATGTTATTTTGAGAGATTCAGTAAAATCAGCAGCATTTTGCAGAATTAAATTGTGTAATTGCCAATTTTATTTGTATAAAGCAGCACTTTATGCTATCCTACACCTCCAAAAGTTTTAAAGAGTCATTTTCAACTTATACACTTCTTCAGTAAGTCATTTACACTTCAAAACCCCAAACCATTTTGAGCATACTAATCACTGGTTCTGCTCCTATTGGCCTCAATAAGCTGTTCTTTTTCCCAAGTATCAGAAATCCTGCATTACCGTTGTATAAGCTTCGCCTTATCACAGGCTTCCACTGATGGACGAACAAACAAAAGCAGCAGTTCCTGGAAAGCTGTTTTACAATAATGTGTGCTTCTGTCTGCTAAAACAACTGGAGAATATAAGAACTAATGCATTGGGAACCGTTACTGGATTAGGTAACCAAGCATCATTCACTGAAATATTGACGCTTTATCACATTGCATGAAAAGGCACGCCTGAAAATAAAGTGCCCAAGCTCCATTTAAAAACAGATACTGCTAAGGAAGGGAAATGCACCCTTAAGCTCCTTGGTGCTTTTGCTTTTTGGGTTTCTTATCCCTTCAGATTATTTGCAATTCCATGCCAGAAGATCAAACAAAATGAAATGATAGCTTCAGCTCCAATTGGATTAATGCAATAGTCCCTATAAACTGCCTATGGTTTTATCATCTGAATCAAATACTGACAGTTCTGTATTTTTCCCTTCGTGCTCAGGTGCCTTTCCTTGTCTCTGTAGGGAATTAAAGGTGAACAATAAGACAGAAAAACATTGAAGTAACACTATCTTTAAGATGTACTACCTGATGCTTGTTCTAAAATAATTTTACACTTGCTAGTTAAGTAATTTTACATTTGCTCAGAAAAGACACAAAACACAGAGCTTCAGCCTTGATTTGCTCTCCATTAGTGGCCACGCTATGCTTGCTCCGCCAAGGCAGGAGCGACCAACAAAGCAGCAAAACATCTGCAAGAGATGTATTTTGAAATACCTTCTCCCAGTTTTGCCATAATTAGTAATACTAACCTGTAAAACTATTTGATGGTTAACTATTCCAGTACAGATTATTCTCCACCACCCATTTTTAACCTGATTAAGACTGGTTTTCAATTCCTTGCAGACTCCAGAGCACTAGGTGATGCTAGTGCCAACCCTTGTACGTCAACAGGAGACTTCACTCTCTCCATTATTTTTGGTGGGCCTCACAAAAGCTGCCAGCAGATCCAAAATTGAAAATTGCTGTTTTAAGAAATAATGCTCTTTCTAGACACTACTTTCTTTTTTTTTTTGGTGCAAATGAAAAAAAAAGGGGGTGGGGTGGGGAGCAGGAACCCACTCCCATTACTTTCTCTTCCACCTACTACTGCCATTGCCAGTGAAAAAGCCAAGTGTATCTTACAGTTTCAATATGTCACATCTTTACTATTTACTACATTAAGGCCCCGATTCTTCTACCTTTATATCATATCAGGATCCAATCCTGCCACTAGACAGGGTGAGCATGTAATACTGAACACCTCCAGAGCCACAGCAATCATGCTTTCCATGAGACAGCAGCCATCCATGTAACACTGATTGCAGGGCTTGTTGCTTTCCTCTACAAACAGCATTTTTACTGGTACCAGCGTAAGGCTTGAGTCTATGCACACTTCTGTTCTGCTATACTTAAGGAATGAAGATGTCCATGTAGAAGCAAAAATGTAATTTTGATGCTATAGCCTATGGCATTCCTGATACCGATATAGCAGTCCTTAGCTAAGGGAGCTTTGTCTCATTTTAAATGTTCCACCTCATTTAATTACAGCTGTTAATTATATAAATTGTTCTGATTAACCTTTTATAAGCAGATTTAGATGCAATTTTGACTCTGCTACTCTCTCTATTGAGCTGTGAATAGGAGAGATACCCAAATCAATGCAGCACAGAAGGAAACAATTTCAACCATCTTTACCCATTTGCCTCTTTACAGATAGTAGGCAGGTAATGTTCCTTTAGAGTCCTTCCACAGTCACTGTGGTATTTGTTTGCATCTCTATAAATCTTTAAAAAACAACAAGACTATAGGAGATGTCCAACGAATCTAAAGGGAGCCCAGCCTCCAGAGAGCGTAAGCAATAAGTAACTTGAGACCCTGTGTCAGAAGGAAAGGTCAGACTGCGCCAACAAGGAGCTTTGCAAATGCAAATCCACAATTTGCACATTCAAAATAACTCTCATATACATGATTTGTATGTATAAAAGCAGGTTTGCCACACACAGCTGAGGCTAAACATTTTGCTTTTATTCTGAACACTTTCCAGAAGCAAGGATGAGTAATGCCCCAGATGAGATGCTGGTATTTCAACTTAATATTGATTACCTATCATAGTGTTATTTCCAACTAATGAGAAGGTCAATTCCCTTGCAGGAAAGAGGATTTGAATGCCCATTTTATGTCCAAATGAATACATGATAGATGGTGACAGAACAACATGGTTGTGGTATTAGTAATCATAGAAGGACAAATGTCAGAGTTAAAAATGAGTATATTTGGTCTGGATTTCAAATGCAGGAGGGTTAGAAGATCCACAAAGTCTATCTTAGTATCTTGAACACTTTAAGCAACAAGTGACAACGTGAGTTTTCTAGGAGTAAGATGTGGAGGAGTAAACACTCATTTTGAATGCTGTAAGGCCAGTATTGAAGGTAATGGTCCTTCTCTAAGACACTTTCTTTTTCTTTTTTTTTTTCTTTTTCTTTTTAAACAAGTATAATAAGGCAATAAAGTTTATTTTCTTAGYGTGTGCTCTCCACATAGCCTTCTTTCAAGGCACACGTGTGCAAGATGTGCATTCAAAAAAAACACCCAGTTCATCCAAACCAATTAGTGCTCCCAGCAATTGCAGTTAAGGGCACAATAGGCAGGATTACCTGCAATTCCTGCCACACTATGCCTGAACAGACCTTTGCGAACAGATATGAACAAGGTCCACTCAGGCTCTTGGCCAGCTGGAAGCCATCAAAACTGAAGTAAAGCTCCAAAAACCTGTTAATTAGCTCACACCCATCCAGTACTAACCAAAACATGCAGATCCCAATTTGAGGTTCATTTCCAGATGATTAAGAGCATGGGGACAATTTTTCTGGCAGAAAACACACACACAGCATTTATGTCTTTGATAATTTCAGTTTAGGTGTTTGACTGTTGGGATGGAAAACAGATATGGAAGCTGTGTGGTTAACAAAGAAGCACAGTCACTGAACCATCGCAAGGCTCTAAGGAAGAATTCGGGTTTCCCTCTGAACGCAAGAAAACACTTTCTCACTGTGATCAGAGAGCACAGGTTGCCCAGAGGGGTTGTGGAGTCTCCATCCTTGGAGGTATTCAAAACCCAGCTGGACACAGTCCTGGGTAACCTGCTGCAGGTGACCCTGCCTGAGGAGCAGGGGGTTGGAGCAGACAATCTCCAGAGGTCCCTGCCAACACCAACCATCCTATGACTCTTCAAGTACCTGTCTGCACAGCTCCCTCTTTGTTAGCAGTCCCCACAGTAGGAAATGAAATAGAAAAACTCACCAGAACAGGGGATGTGGGTTAGCTGTACCACAGGATCTAGCATCTGCACTGGGAGCTTGCACTAATGGAGAATAGGAGGAAAAGATGTGAGCAAAGCTTTTGATGAGTTATCCCATACTTCCTTGGCACATGACCTATTAAGTCTCAAACCAACAAATAAGAGTGCCACGTACCCAGCTAAATTCTTCACACCAAGATCCCTCTCTAATATAGCTTTATGAGGAGAAATAGCCCCAAACACCCCATCCCAGACCCAACAAATTTTTCTCTTAGAAAACTGGATTAAAACTTCACTGTCCTCCAGCTTAAAAGGAATAACAAACCCAAGAGACCAGGAGAGGTCTGGCTTTAGCATACCTAGAACATGAGATGATCCAGTTCTACCTAGCAGAAGTTCAGGGAAGGCAGATGGAGAGGCTGCTCAGACTGCTTCTCTCTAGCTCTCCAGAAAAGGAGGCACAGGTACTTACTCTATAAACGTGCTCCATGACGCAGTGCTGTGTAGTGCTCAAAGCCAAAAACCAAACAAAAATGTCAAGACAAACATTATCCCCAGCAAAGACAGAGTGGTAAAGCCAGTGTTTTTTGTATGGGGGTATCCCTGAAAGTTATGGTGCCTGTAGAAGTGTGGTCTTTACGAGATAAATGAGCCTTTGATTTTGGTTTGTTCTCCCGGTCTGAAAACACTGAGACAGAGCTGAACGGCAGGTCTTGGAACAATAAATCTATGGAGAAATATTATCAAGCTCTCAATGGTGCTATGGACAGAGCAAGTCTCCAGCCCCCTAGATAGGCAGTTTCTTCCTGCCTCTCGGACAGAAATACCTCTGAGGTATTTCAAAGAGGGCTTTAAAAACTACTTTTCTAGAGGGAGCCACATTTCACTTGTTCCAAAGCAGAGTGTCCTGAACAGCCGGTAGCTTCGTCACAGCTTCCACACAAGTTTTCAGACGAATGTAGCAAAGTGGTGCTAACAGGAATTAAAGGCCTTGGTGATTTTGACCTCCTCACACCTGGGCTATCACGGTAACTCCCAGATTTTGCCTGGGCACCACATTTGTATAATTCCTGTGTCCCCAAAACTAGTTCTGTAATAATATAATCCTTCAGCTAAAACAAAACAAAAAAACAAACAAAAAAACCCCACACATACACCTCATACTACCCTCTTTGATTTGCGTTCCTCCAACCACCTCAAAGTCAGCCCAAACTCTCACATGGCTAAACATGGGACCACTTCAGGCAAAACTTCATGTTCACTTAATGCACAGATGACAGGATGTTTGCAAAAGCTATCAGCAGTTTCTCGAGTATACTTGCAGTATGAAGCCACACAACAACCTCTGCACAATTTTGTGACATAAGGATTCAGACAAATCACTGAGATGCGGTGTACTAACATGGAGAACAAAGGAGTGGAAATACTAATGCTCTTCTTGACAGCATCAGGCTCCAGTGAAAAAACCTGAAGTTTGGAGCTCAGATGGAACATTAGGCTGGGCTGTCACCATTAAATTTAAGGGTGACTTGCAACTTATAATAGCAGAATTATATACATTTTTTGCAGCTGGCAGTTGAAGGCACTTAACCTTGTGCTCCAAAAGCTTGAGGTAAATGCCATGACAACCAGGGTGGGCAGTGACAGACTGAAAGTGTTCTGGCCGTCATGTTCTACTGCTTACGTACAGCAGAGCAATACGGCATCTTACTGAACGCGTTCGCAAGGGATTTTGCTGCTAGAGCACCACTGCTGGGAAGACAGTGCTTAGCTATTCTTTAAGGTAACATTCTGTATCTCAGTAACTTCAGAAATGTAATGCAAGTTCTTCTGCAAGAACTTGAGTTAAGGAGAAATTGTGTAAGTACATATCTAGCCTAATAAGTTACTGCCAATACTGTACGTTCTTGCCCATCTGCAGAAGCTGCGTATGTTACCTACAAGTGGACTTCTCACTTATATCTACATATATATCACTCATCTTCACTGCTTTTGATTTTGAGAACATATCTGTGTACTTTGGAAGACAGACTTGACTATTTACCTATTTTTGTTCTTAATAATCTAAAAGGGATATTTGTAGAGGTAGATATACAGCTGAGATGTTGCTCATCTAACTTGAATTATCCAGTTCGACCTTGTTAAGTCTTAAAACAAATGCTGCTGTGCTTTCATAGACAACTTCAAAGCCAGGACTTTAAATGAAAGGTTATTGATTTTATTTTTTAATATGGTCAGTTTATGGAACTATTTTGTTCTCCCACTGATTCATTCCTCTTCTGTCTTTACTGACTTGAGACAGTAATATTTTACTAGAGCAAAGCACAGATTGGGCAGCCTGTTCTAATCCATCTGCCCCAATTAAATCTCTCTTTAAGGAAGCCATTTACAGTCATCTTAGATAATGACAATTTATGCTTAGTTTTAAACCAGTTTAAATAGTTTGATTCAGACTGAATAATAGCTCATTCTATCCAATCAAACTACTTTTTTCTTAATGACTAATCAAAAACATTCTCAAGGAAGGATAAATAATGTCTGGTAATCTTATGTTGTCGGTCATTTTCACAAAAACAGTTTGGAGTCGCTGGGGGTTTTATCACTGATTTCAATGGACATGCAATCCATCATTCGGATCTTGAGTTTTAGAGCTAGTACTTTTGCTGGAATTCTTACACTGGAACATAAAACTAAATATATAAAAATAACTTAACTGGGAGAAACTGAGTGAAGTTAGGAAAAAAATAGCTGAGCAGATAGTCAACTTCTTGGCTTTTATGGAACAAACTTTCAAGGAGGGTGATAAAAATCTTATCTGAAAAGTTAGTAAGTGAAACAGCATTTGCAGATCATGCATTGGTCTGGCTATTACTGGACATTAATACTTAGGAGACAGCAATATTCAGTGACCACAGCACCACTCGTTCTCAGTGCTACCCCTCGTTGCTAGATGACCTTGAACAATTCACTTTACATGTCTGTGCCTTATGTATTCCATTTGGGAAAAAAGGGCAAGAACACTAACCTTTTTTACATGGTGTTTTATCTCAAAGTGCATTACAATACCTAGATATTATCATTCTACTAAGGGAAACATAACAATGGTAAATATGGCAGTTAAGTATAATTATATTGTTTAAGATCTAAGTAAGAGACTCTAAAGCAATGCTAGACATGCTGAATATCAGAAAGATCGACCAATAATAGCTGGCTTTAACCTAAAAAGCGTAACAGGTTGAACAGTGCCATGCTTGGGGACAGACAGGCTTCCACGTATTGTAACAAAGGAGCTGGCCAGCAAACGTGTCACAACTAAATGCTGGCAAATAAAGAGATAATAGAATGAAAATATGATCTATGTAGCCTTCCACATAAGATATATAGTTAACTCAACCCTCTAAGCTGAATAGAGCTTAAGAAAAGGAGTAAGCAGTGCCAACGCTGCTAGACCGCAGGTCAATGCATGCTCCATTCAGAAGCTGGATCCTGAGGAGCTTTTACCTTTCCAGGCTGCTTTCTGGGCACAGTCCGCACAGCTGGATGTGACGAGCCCAGCATCCCTGCCACGGACAGCCCTGGAGGAGACTGGACACGCATGTCTGCCAGATCCCGTTTGATCACCACTGATGAACAGAGCTATGCAACACAAATGACTTCAAAAGGGCGCTAACCACCAGCAGGATTTTGAAAGAAATAGCATTCTTAAAACATTTGGGTGATACAGCTACACAGATATACGTGCATACATTGTTTCTGTAGTCTAGAGGCCCCACGCTAGCTCTGGGGTCACCAGCTCGGGTACCTGTAGTGGTCTAAGCCAGCGTAGCATGCAGGCTACGTAGCACGTCAGAGAAACTACATGAGCCCACGCCGAGCTCTGTGCCGCAGGGTTGGATTATCCCAGCAAGCACGCTCCTGCGTACGATGCGTGCCCTCAGCCTCCGCTCCCTCTGACCGCAGCTCCGCGAGGCAGAGGATATTTTTATTAGCCAGAGATGCTTGTTACTGCTCTTCTGCCCCCATATTACAACCCCTCCGATCCTGCTGATTTTGTACCCTACTACATTAGTTTAGGAACACAGATCATTAAGTGGTTCAAGCCACCAGGGCAGTTACACACATGCACCTAACTACATCCATCCATAGGAGCTGTATTATTTTAATCAGTTTCTGTGTTCTCGACTACAACACTTAGGAAAGGCACAAAAACTGCAAGCAGGGCTGCAGATGCTGAGAAGTCAAGTCAGGAATCGAAGCCTTTCACAGACTGCAGCTCTGAAAGCAGCGCGCTATCCCAGGGGCCAAAGGGGAGCTGCGCTGTAAATCCAAGCCCTTGCTAGCACTTACAAATTGCACTTTTACAACTGTAAAGTATCTTGATAGGCACGTAAGTGCTAGTTAACTCGCAGGCTAATTGGCAGTCAATTAACAGGAGAAAAGGTTTCCGTCTAGCCAAACCCCAAGGCACAATGCTGTCCTAATGTGTAAAGAGCACAAAGTTATTCCATTGGGAAACAGTTTTACTACTGGAAATATTTCAAGAGACTGTCTCAATCAGTCACCAGAGAAGCTGACAACGATCAGAGAACATCCGAGTACCCAGTGCAGACTGTGCTGCATTTCGGGGCGTTCCTTAGCATTTCATCCTAACAGTCGAAACTGCACAAAACAAAAACCTAAGTCAATCAATAAGGTGCTGTGCAAAATTGGATCATCATACCCATAGGACAAGATAAATCCATACAATGGATGGTACAAGCAGGGTGCCTGAATACAACAGGATAGAGCAAAGCACTACCACATCAATAACAAGTCTGACGCATTTCCATCCATCGAGTCTGATGGATTTTCAAAACCAACATTGGAGAGGTGGATACAACGGGCCTTTAGCAGGTTGGCCACATTCATTAAATTTTCAGTGTTTCCTAAACAAGACCAGGACAGTAGGAAAGTAACCAATAGACAGAGTAATAGAAGAATGATTATTTTTGTGATGGTTTATACCATCAATGAAGTAGTTTATATTTGCACAGATATTCTAATGTGTTGCAAAACTGGACATGCTTGAAGAAACACAGAATGGCTGGAATGAGACATGTCTCGACACTGACTGAAGCTTAAAAGAAAAAAAAAAAAAAAAAACCACTAGGCTTCTTCCGACAATACTATATGGTCTCTTTGCAGAGATCTTGGTTGCAGGTTGCAGTCCTCTCTGGCAAGCGAATGCCTGAAGCGCCCTTAGGAGGGAAGCCTGGCAACACCCGCATCAAACTCATCACCCTCACAAGCTGTTTCTTCTGTGTTGGCTTCAACTTCTGAAGACTATATTCTCTCCTCCTCCCCCGTCAAATCACAGGGCTTCTGTGTTTAGGTATTTTCCATCTATTAAGTTATGTGACCACATGGAAACTTCACTCCCATTTAACCTATTTGATAAATTTTGCCACTTCCCACTACCAATGAAGTATCTAGAAGTACATTTTCTTATATGTATGGATGACCAGTTTTCTCATAGTTATCTTGCAAGTCTTATCCTTTCTAATAATAAATAGTTCTCAGCTGCGTACCTTATCCTAGCTTTATTCACATTATAGCAGAATCTAAAGGCCCTAGACGAGGGCCTCGCTGGATGCTGCTTTTTATCATGTGCTTTTCGGCATCATACGTGGGGAATCTTGTGCCCTGAGTAGGATAAGACAAAGTACACATGGGGAAGAAATAGTGATGAGCTGGGAAAGAAACATATGAGACTCAGTAATAGCAAGATAAAGTGACTGACAAAAGTCAGCATAGATAAATGAGAAGCAGTGCATATGGAAAAGAAATTACGCCTAACAAATAAAATGATGGGTTCAAGTTCAAGGTTCAACTCAGGTACAAGAGCTTGAGTCCAGGATACACATTTTCATGGAAAGATAAAATCAATAGTAGTTAAAATACATTGTTTTGAAATACTAATATTGGAAGAGAAAAAAACCAAAACAGAATCATTGTTAAGCCACTGTGCTGCATATGCATCCTGAATTCAGCATGCAGTTCCAGTCCCTTCCCTACCTCAAAATAGGTTTAGAAGAGCTTGAAAAGGTTTTGAAAAGGAACAGAGATGCTTGAGGTACGGCACAGCTTCCATGCAAGGAACGACCACACAGGCAGGTACCCTGCAGTGGGGCATCGGAAGGGTGGTGCAGTAGCAGCCTATAAAATCATTATAGCATGGAGGGGGAGAGGGGGAGCCTCCATTCACTCTCTGCTCTAATATAGGACATCTCATGAACGAGCAGGTAGCAAATCTCAGAGCAGAGGGAAGTCATTCTCCACACCGGCAAAAACACAGCAGTGGAACATCTGTCTGCAAAGCATTGTGGATACTAAAAGTCTGTGTGTTCAAAAAGCTACCAGTAAAAGTCACAGATGAAAAACTCTTTGAGGATAATTACATACAGAGACTTTCAGCAATCTGTGGCTCAGGCTTAGGTGATTACCTAGAAAAGTATCACTATATGCATCCAGGTTTCATACTCTTCCATAGCCACCTGCTAGTAGCCCTAGTGAGAGGATATGAGGCTTTAGGAATGACCCAAGAGAACTCTCCACAGGAACAGATGTTCTGCTGCAGATACGGGAAAGCACTGTGCTCCAGCAAACTATACTGGTACATACTTGAGTTACAATGGTTATTTATGGCTGGTTGAAGAAGTTACATGAATATACTGCTTTTATTGCAGATGAAGGAAAAAAAAATTGGGTTAAGGGAAAACTTCAAGGAAAGCAAGGTTTTAAAAAAGGATCCATCAGAAGAATTCAGCTCAAAAAAACTGCTTGTGCAATAGTGATATTCAACTGCCTGTAGCCTGAAGCATAATTAGCACATGGAGCTGAAAAGCAGCGTGCAACTCCAGCTGAGTAATCACCAAAACCTACATCTTGAGTGAAAACACAGGGGAACGCAGAGCAGTCTGAATCACTTGGTCCATGGGGTCTCCAGCTGGGTACCCAAAAAGGAACTTTTGATCTGTGTCTGGCCAAGCTTCAGCCCCTCATTTCTGAGCAACAAAACTCAGTTTTGCCTGCGCTGCGGGAAACAGGGTAGGTCTTTCTATAAGGGGAGTATCGCCACCACCCCCAGCTCCTTAAGGGCACTTTGAAAATAAGTTGCATTCAAAGACTGTGGGACTAGAACTAGCAAAAAAATCTACGGGAAATTAGGAGCCTAAACACTCCAGACCTGAGCCATAGCAATGGACACCTTAGTGGGGGGGGGAAAGAAGTCATTAGAGATCAGAGAGCAGTAAACCCCCTGAACAAAATGAGTAGAAACAGAGCAATGCTGGTAGCTGCTCAGTGAGAGACGGCAGCCCCGTGGCAGCAGCTCCCCATCCCGCACTCTCCAGGGAAAGAGTGGAGGCAGGGAGGGCTGTGCACGCCCTGATCAGCCTCCTGCATCCTACCCTTCCCCTGAATTTGAAGTGCTTCACCTGGGAGATAAAAGCATGACCATGATCTTAACAGAGACTTTTTACCACCCAGGCTCACCACCGGGAAGGCAGGCAGGCAGGGCTGGCCGGGGTGCTGTTTGCCAGCTCGCCCCCTCCACAGCCCTCCCTCCAGCTAATGCCTCAGAAAAGTAGTTCTGTGCATGCTATTTCAGCTGCACGACTGTCTGTTTTACATAGTACCTCCTATACATATTTTTATGCTAAAGTAGGTTTTTTCATATTCTGCACTGCTATTTAATTGATTTAATTTCCTGTTCTGCTGCTCTAATAGGTAACACATCTCGATAACATTTTTTATCTCCAGACCACTGAAGCATCCTCTAGACACTCAATGAATTTATTCTGCTCATGAAACAGAGGTTAAGAGACTTCCCATTGATCACAGAGCTCTCTGTATTAACCGCTACAGAGCCACCCGCTCCAGCCCAGCCCCGGTCACGGT
Source organism: Casuarius casuarius (assembly GCA_003342895.1). Classification (NCBI taxonomy): domain Eukaryota; kingdom Metazoa; phylum Chordata; class Aves; order Casuariiformes; family Casuariidae; genus Casuarius; species Casuarius casuarius. Next base: position 1,309,547 of record PTFA01000155.1, on the reverse strand, counting down.
AATACTCTGAACAAAAACATTTCCAAAGACTGGGTAGGGAGAGGGACTTGGAAAATAAGCCAAAGCTGATAAGCTGAGCTCTTTTAATGAAAATAAACCTTACTAATGATGCTCGCTGCACAGCGGTGGTGCTGCTACCTAAGAATGATCAGGCGGGAAGCTGCTGCCTGTTAGTATCTCCTCAAGACCACCCAAAGCATTGAATGATTTTGAGTCTGCTTGAAAACGCACTACAGGGTTTGCGGTGGGAACGCGGCTTAACGCATAACACGATTTCGAAGTTTCACTGTCCTCCCCCTTGCCTCCCCCCCCATCAGTTATCATTTTGGGACAATCTGACAAGTCATTTTTCTTCTCTGAACTCAGAACACAAGTCTTAACCTTAAAAGACCCAAGAATATATAACACAATTCATGCAGAACACTGACAATGTGAAATAAATCCTTCAGCAACCTAAAAAAACCACCTTTCAATCAATCTTTTTATAGGTAGCTTCAAGGAGAGAGAGGAGAAAAAAGAAATCACGTGTCTAGGCAAATGGTAAGCGAACAGCTCGGGAGGGAGGAAAGGCTGACAGCGGAGAGCAGAACAGCAGCTCTTCAGGGGACTGACTTCAGCGGGGACTTACTTTACTGGCCCTGTCCAGCGGGGCTGCTCTGAGCGCTGGGCATCCTTGCAGCAACCGTGCAAGCCTGGAAACGAGTCTAAACACTGGGTTTCTTGTAAGAACGCGGGTCACAGCAGGGCCACAGCAGCGCGGCGCTGATGGCAGCGGCAGCGTGCCCACCGGGGACCCCGAGCCGCGGCGCAGCGAGCGCCAACGCTGTGCGCCTGCCCCTACCGCCGCTGCGCTTCCAGCCTGGCTTCAGACAAAGCCTCAGGTAGAAAGTTACTCCTAATTTCGTAACTGAGGCTATTCTGTTTGAAAATTGTCCACTTTAAGGCATTCCAGGAAAGGATGTACTTAACGGGAAGGATATCTGGGTAAAGCTATGCATTACTTTCCATGGATTTAAAAATCACCACTATTCTACCGCTCTTTATACAATGTCATCTAGGGAAAAATGGTGCAATCCTTCCACGAAGTTCAATATTTGAACTTCCTTCACTTAAGTCTCTCTAGCAGCACTTGGAAATGCCATTTGTTTAATTCGGTACTTATGAGTTTGATACCAGTGAATATTTAGTCTAAACAACCCCAAAGCTGAGAGTTGTTGGCTCATTTTACTTTAGCTTCTAAGCCAGTAAAGAGGCCAGAAGACAAGAGATCCTGGATGACATTAACCACCTTTGAAACAGTGATGTAAAAATCAATTTCTTCTGACTTCCTGGCCTTTGATTTGAACGACACTACTGTACTTTATTATTTTTAAACATGCCTTTGGGTCTTGGATGGACCTACGGAAACGCAGCTCAGCTGGGCACCTCTCTGCCACAGAAGAGCTAACAGCCTGGGGAGCTGTGCGTCTCCCCCTGCCCTGGTGCTTCAGCCTAGGCTCAACCCCGGCATTTCACCTCCCCTCTAGCATGTGGAAAGGAGGTTGCTGGAACAGGAGATGCCATCCTGAACTGAATTCCAAGTCAGGAGACCGTATAGCCACCTCCACCCTCGCATTACACGCGTGGCTGTTTTGGATCAGCACCACCGGGGGTACACAAGCATTGGGAGAGCCAGGCAGACCTCCCGGGCACACGCTCCGCCTTCCCACCGGGCTTGTCAGGTAGCCACCGCCTGCCGGCATGCAGCTGGAGCATCGCCGCCCAGCCCCGATCGCACGCTCGTCCCTCCATCCACGACGGCAAGACAGCGGAAGAAGAGACTACGTTTTCGCTGGTCTTACCTTAAGAGACATCAGAATCCACCCACAGAGCAATTTAACTGTCTTAAAATCTTTTTCTCAGCCCATTAATTGTCATTTCATTATCAAGTTAACATATGCTGAAGCCATGACCATTACCAGTTTGGGGGGGGTGTTAGGTAACCAACTTAATAGCTGTATTTGCTGTATGTTCTTCCCCTCCCAGCTCACTACCCATCAGACCGCTTCCCCAGATGCCAAGGGTTACTTGCACTAGGCTAAGCAACCCCGAGCCCAGGGCTAGCACAGCCTTGACTCAGGCCCACGATCAATCCTGAGCAGTAGCAAACCCTGTCCAAGTCTGAACGGCCTGAAGCACCCGTGCTGTACACAAATCTAGGGTTACAAATTCTGGAAAAAAGCTCCAGTAGAGCAAAATCCTGGGCCCGCGCTACTCCTGCGCTGCCCCATGTCCTGCCCAGCCCAACCCCTCCCTCAGCAGCCCCGGACCAGCGGCCTCCGCAGCTGCCCAGGCTCTGGCACAGCGTATGGGGGCAGCAAGGGTGTTTTCTCTGCCTTTTGGCACAACACAGGCTCGTGTTGGCCACGTGCCTCCAAAGGCACTTGCACCGAGGAGTCTACAGGAGCACCGCTAGCCCAGACCTGGGGGAGTCCCGAGGTGCCGGGGACTGCTGCGTGCAGCAGCAGATGCAACCTAAGATAAGTAAGTGATACAGTATGCGTCGGGCTAGCATTTCCGAAGCCCCCGGCACTCGCTGAGCTATGCTTCCCTGACAGAGGCCGCACAGTCTTGAAAAGCTCCATCCTCCTCCTCGCAGCGCGCTGCCGGAGCTCCCCGCACTCGAGGATGAGGCAGCAAGAAGCCGGGCTGGAAGCACACCAAGGGGGCTCCTCGGAAAGGGGCGCCCACCCCTTCAAACAAGCCGTGCCTGGGTATAATCCAGCTTCAACAGGAACTACAGAGAGTTTTAATAGCTCCTGGTATGCTTACGATATCAAGTGTGCGCTCAAATCAGTTAGTGAGTTAATAAACAATTTAATTGCCATGAATAATTATCGTTAAACAATGAAGAAACAGTGATAAATGCTGTTTATCAGGCTGCTTGCCATGACGTTATTTGTGTTGCTCTGTAGTGGAAAAAAACCAATGGCTTTGTCTCTGGGACTGGTTTCTCGCCACTCTTAAACATTCCCAAAATAGACTTTTGCCTTGGTCTTTAGCTCTAATTCAAAGTATTTTATGGTTATTTTGAAGGGCAAATTTTGATTCACCTTACACTGGAGATTCAAAAATCTCGCTGTGCAGGGCCACGATGCAAAACGCCCAGTGCCACCCTCCCCTGTGCCACCCATGGGCGACAGCACCCTTTGCTCCCAGCCACCGGCCAGGCCACAGGGAACAGGTCCACAACAGCAACCAAAAAATCCCCCTCTGGGAAACAAGTCACATTAGCAATCTGCAATCTAAAAACTCAGAATTCGCATGCAAGTGTGAGAGTACCAGACCCAGCCAGGTCTCTGGGCACGAGGTGTCTCAGCACAAGACTGCTGCAGCCTGGGAGCTCTGAGCGTGCACAAGCCCCCAGGCGAAGGGCCCCCACTATCCACAGCTTCCAAAGCCAAAATAAAGCCAGGTGGAGGCTGTTCTCCTCCACAGACACACTCCACATGTTGTGGCCTGCATTTATAACATCAGGCAAAGCATGGCCAGACATTTTAATAGCCCCCGTTCCTCATCCGTTACTGGACAGAACGCAAACACCTCCTTCACAGGTGCGGGGGGGAAACCCTAATGAAAAGTGTTAGACAGCTTCTCAGGGCACACCGGAGAGGGAGCTTGCCGAAAAGCGTGCACACTGTACAACGCTAGCTATCTGTTTAGTAAATTTAAAACACCAGCTGCCTTGAAGTAAATTGGTTTTAAGTAAAGATGTGCAAATAGGAAGCCCATTGCAGGAAAAGCCTCCTTTACACGCAGCGGCTAACGCGCCACGGGAGCTCCGAGGGCAGCCCCAGCTCTGCCCCCCGGGGCCCAGCGCCAGAGCCAGCACGTGGAAGGCAACCACGGGGAGCAATCAGGCCAGCAACGGGGCAGGAGATGAGACATTTCAGGCTTTTTCCTTCTTTCTTTCCCCCTAGCAACTAAAGCAATAGTCCCCATTTTTAATTCGAGGCTACTCATTCTCACATTTCAATATTGTTTATCTGAGGAGGTAGCTACAAACTAGAGTGCTACCCGTGTACACCAGGCAAAGGTCCATCTTGCTTCAACAAACCCAGGAGGTCACATCTCCAGCCTTCGCGATTGCCACAACATACTCCGGCCCTTGGGACTCATCGTTACTAGCAAGATTGCTTTTGGTTCTAACCACCCCCAGCTTCCACGCTGCAGCTCAGCCGCAGGTCAGGGTAAGGCAGTCCCGGCCATCGTGGCTTCGAAAGCTAAGCTGCAAAATCGCAAGGAAGTGAGCAGCTGAAGTAGGTGACTCCAAACAACTCTGCTCCCTCCTACCAGTCCTCTGCAACCCACAGCTTCCAGCTCCGTCTGGCTTACAACTCGCCCTCCCTCCTAAATCGTTCTAGCCACGCTTATCGAGTCCGTTTGCGGCACAGGAGGAGCGTATTCCTCAGGGCTCCCCATCCTTCCTTGCATATAATTAAGATCTAATCACTTAAAGACATAAACCAGGCATTAATTTCACTGCTATACATATTTCAACAGCAACAAGAGGCCCCAAGCAACACTTGGGATCCCCTGTATTAGTCTGTACGCAAACATGGTCGCAAAAGCTTGTCACCTAGAAAAGCAGAACAGATGGGAAATGCATCTAGATTAAGTGATTTCAAGGAATGCCAGCACAGAGCAGAGGACTGAGCCCAGATCTTGCGAGTCCCAAATGCACCTCGCTGCCACAGGCTCATTTGTTTGCTGCCATCAGAAACCTTTGTGTGAGCCAGAGCCCAAAGCAGAAGATATAAATTAAGTTTCAGCCTGTAACACAGGTCCTGGACAACAAATACAAGATGCAATTTTATTTCTTAAAACAGCTTATTGATTGCTCCTAAAGATTTCCATCCTTCCTCTTTTCAGTTTATTTAAAGCTAAACCAAATCCTTAAACGACTACTAGAGCACTCGCTGCTACAGAAATAGCAGATTAAATATTACTGGAATAACTGTTCTTTAATTACACCTGCCTGATTTCTCATTGGACCAAGTTCTATCCCAAGCTGATGTTTCACCTAAAATTCATCAGTTTTGATAAGTTTAGTATCTCAGCTTAAATCCAAGCTTCCACAATATCCTTCTTACCATTTGCTTTGACAGTGCAAAAAAAGCAAGCAAAACCCAAGAAAACCCCAAACCAGAAAACCAGAGTCTTCTCCATCCGTCCCCTCCAGCACAAGGCGAGATGAGTAGAAGACAGCTGACGGACAGACAGAACGTGCACAAGAGCAGAGTCTGTGGAGCTCATGCCAGATGAAGCACTTCAGCACAGGGGTCACCAAGGTACTCCCCCAGCTGGCGAACATGGACAACGGGCACATTTGATCTTCAGGCTACTTTGTATATTCCTCATTTCTAGCATCTTGTTCATCCATTTCAGAGCCTGCAGATCTGATTCTGCCACCCTTATTCCCATTTATTGTCAGTGAACAGCCACTGATTTCAATGGGACTATCTGCAGAATAAAGTATGGTGCAGTGAAAAGGTCAGAACATGGATGAACACAATATTTCTTCTGTTTGTCAATATATTTTCAAGCAATTTCCTCAAGGAGAATTTAGACTCCCAGAGTCTTCTGTTCACTATAGGCGTGGTGACCACCAGACAACAGGTCCACCTCTGCTTTTCAGTCCTAGAGAAGCCTGCTCTCATGTACGGAAGCACAGTGCCAGAGCATACCAGCCCATTAGCAAGTAAGACCAGCTCTTTAAGAGATTCAAATTCAACTAATTATTCCATTCAAATCTTTCTGAAAGGCCTCTTTTCCATTAAACACATTTCAAAAACAGGAAAAAAGAGACTAATCTAGGGAAAAATTTCCAGATTAACATCAAGCCCTTTTTCTTTCTAGTATTCTGCCTCTCTTCCATGTTTTTGCAAGCACTCTTGCAATTTCTTGCTCATACCATCCTGCTACAGAGCTTCCTTAATTCCTCCCACGCTGCTCACCCACCATCTGCAGCTGTGTGCCACATACAGCAAGCACCTGCGGCAATAGCAGCACCCTAAGGTGGGCACAAACACCTTCATCTCCTTCATCAAGACGCTGATCCAGGTTTGCGCACCATTTCCCTCGCAGTTCATCAGTGCACTGTATCACTTTCCCAATTTCGTATGCAAGCATGCAATAGGGAAAGCAGCAGGACACATCCAGCTCGAGATGGATCACCTGCGTGCATCAGCTGAAGAACCCCCTCCCCACTTTGAGATGCTCCTTGCCAGCTCTGAGCAATAAGAACACATTGAGCAATCGATGTGGTTTGATAACAGAACTTGAATGATTTTACACTGTACATCTATGGCCCCATAAAGTCTCCCTGAAGTTTTTACAGGGTTTATTTGAATATTTAAAATGCAGCAATAGAACACTGTTTTACAACTTTCCTGCTTGACTTAGTACCCAAAATAAAACAGCAAGCACTATATTCCTCTTCTTTTTTTTTTTTTTTTTGCATAAAGTTGCTTCACTAAAGAAATAAAGATGTATTTCAACTGCAACAGCCTGGAGTAGAAATCATTCTCTTCTTCCCTTTACCCTGTTCCTGCTTAAAATGAAATAAAAGTCTTGACTTGCTTGAAAACAAACAAATAAAAAAGCAGCTCACTAGCAAGAAACAAGCCCTGGAAGAAGCATTTCAGGTAAACAGACTTTAGGCCTGCCCTTTATATTGAGGGCTAAACTTTTTATCACATTTATGATAATAATTGATGTTTATGCAATAACTGATGACATATCCAAAAGGTTCCTTAAACTTTGGTGACAATTGTATGCAGCCAAGAAGCTTATAATCTTCTATGCCATACACTATTTGTATCTGTTGCATCTTTATACTTATATATAGCTATACTAATAGCTTCAAGAATACAGCAGTCACCAGATTTAAGGTTTTCCTGAAGCAGCAGGATGTTACAGAACTGCTTTAGCAAGTGCCAGTGTTCATGAATTGGATTGAAGTAAGTCCCTCTACTATACAAATTAAATCCTTCATAAGTTTAAATACTTAAGGGTTTGGAGCTTTTTTCTGCTTCTCCACTCTTACTTATTTTACCGCACACAGCTTGACCTAATATTTCCAATGAAAGAGAAAATAAGTTTAAAAAAAAAAAAAAAATGTGGCATGACCTCAATACCAGAGATTTTGAACATCCAGTTTAAAAAAAAGAGAAATACCCCCAAGCCTCCTGACTGCCATCCACAAGCAATGCTGGTACCAAAGACATGGCATGGAGAAGATGCTCTGGCAGAAGGGGGCTGCAGTATCACCCTGCTGGGATGGCTGCAAGCAAGTATAACATTAAACAATCCCATACCACCTCTACACAGCACCTGTGGCTTGCTCTCACCTATGGTACAGGGTAAGGGAAAGGGAAGCCACCCATCTCCCTCCTCTCCTCCCCTGCTTCCAACACGCTGGCTCCCATATGAGGAGCACCTCCTCTCCCCATGTGCAGGTAACTAGCTCGAGATAGAAGAGGAAAAGTAAATCTGCTTGAAAAATCTTCTTGTAGAAGATTTTTACTAAGAACATTGATTCTAAGACAGGCTGGAAAGAGCCACCCACCTTGCCGAGCACAGCCCATGGGCAAATCCGCCTGTTCAAGTACTGATGTTACAAGGTTCGGAGCCGAGCTCCAGCCCCACCTGACGCAGAGGTGAAGGGTGGCCAGGCTCAGCTGGCTGCAGTGTCCCCCTTTCAAAGGTTGGTCTTCTCCTTTTAAACAATTTATTCCAATATCAAGGGTTACTTCTGACTATTACCAAAACTATAGGGAACATAAATACACAGAGAAGAAACAGAGTTCAGTTCAGCTACATTACACCTGCATTTTCCAAATGATTTAGTGTATTTGCTGGAACTGTTTGCAGAAATGCTTAATTGTAAGCAAGTGCTAAAGTACCTTAAGAGAGAAAATGCTAAATTCAAACCAAAGCAGGCTATCCAAATCTGTACATCAATCCTGCAGTGAGGACAGAAAACGCTGTGGAATTTGTGGGTTTAGTTTTCAACCCCGTGCTACAGCACGAATGACACCCCCAGCACAGAGCATCTCAGCACGATACTGTCCCAACAGGGAGCACTGAATTACCTAGGGACGGGGGAAGTCAGCCTGAACAAAGCACACAGCAATGGAGAAGCCAGCCTCCAAATTTGTTTGGGTACCACACATGAATCAGTCTTGAACAACAGCTAAAGACAGCCCAAAGCTTCTTGGAGGCAAGCTACGACCGTAACACAGGTTAACCAAACCATGCTGCGCCACACGAGAGCTGCCACTGCTCCACGCGCTGGGCCAGCGGGTATCGGACCAGAGACACTCTCCTTCCACTCAAACAACCCCCCCCAAACCCAAACAAAAAAGCCCCAACATCCTTGTTAACATCAATTATACATGAGAAATGCATCTTTGTGTCTGCTTCTCCTTATAATACGTTATCTACGTTACTGACACTGTTCATTGCCTTCCCCATCTGGTGAAACAATAGAAAAATCATTTAATTAGCCTGATTGAGGCATAAAAATCAATCTTTAGAGGAGCAGAAGCTAAAGGCTGGTGCTCTGCTTTGCTGCTTTCAGTATTTCAGAGATCGGAGTTGCCACACACAATTTCCTGATTTTGAGCACGGGTCTTACTGCTCTGCAGAAGCCAGGTCATGGTTCATTACTTGATATAAATTTAGCTTAGGGCATGAACTTCATGAAACATTATTCGAGATCAAGTATTCAAATATTGTGATCATCATATTATGCAAAAAGAAACTAAATAAAGATGTGGCACAATGCATTTTTAATATTTATATGAATAAAGCACCAATGGAGTTGAGCAAAAATGTGTATCAGAAAGTGTCTAGAAACTTTTTTAATATGGAGTTAGAATGTATTTCATATCCAGAGTTTTATAAAACTCAGTCACTTGCCAACTGATGTCATTAATGACTGCTACAGCTGTACTTAAAGCCAAAGAGAAGCCCTTGCCCTATTGCACTATACGGATAGGATCCTATTTCAGAGCTCCCGAGAGTGATAAAATGCAACAAGTGAATGAGCTGAGAAAGAAGGTGGCAGAGCAAACTCGGAGAGGTACGGGCGAAGCCTTTCCACGTACGCTTTATTGAGCCAGCTTGCTCACTCTGCCAGACCACTGTGAACTGCCAGGAGATTTAACTGGGCACGCAGGAGCCCCAGTCCAGCCCGGAGCAGGCTGGGAGCAACACAGCCGAGCACAGGACTGGTCCCCATTGAGCCATCACTCGTCTGTCAGCATCCGGCTGACTGATGCCCCTGGTGGTACCCTTCCTTCTCGTGCTGTAGGGACATCCTCGTTCACCTCCTCTCGACAGCCCAGAGTCTACCACACTCTCCTCGCAGTCCCTCTCAGAACAAGGGGACCTCGGTTATTCCCCTTCCCTGCGTGGGCAGCTCCGCTCTGCGGCTCCCCTCCGCCCCCTCCCCAGCCCAGCCGTACCCCGGGCACGGAGGGAAGGAACAGCTCTCACTCCAAGGTGGGATTCACGCGAGGGGCGCGCTGCCGGCTCTCGGCTGTCCCCAGCATCTCCTCGCCTTCTGCCATTCTTTCGCCTCCCGCCTGCACATTAAGCCGCTGCTTTTGGAATTATCCAAAGTGATTCAGAAATCTTTCCTAGGCAATAATGGCTAATTTAAAACCCATCAGAGCATATGGATAGCTAGGACTTTGTTTTCCCTCAACATACATTAGTTTGTATCTATCGACACATTTCAGCTGGCATCATACTGGTCATCCACAATGTTTTCTGCCACTCTACGCTCACCCCACCAGCATCATTTCAGCTCTCTGGAATAACTCGAATCATTACTTCCCTAACTCAGCACCTTTTCCAGGTCATTTAGAAACAACAGTGGGCACAAGTCCTAGTTACATTACTAGCGATTAACAAAATCTGACCACAAATGCCTGTAACACTATATTTTAACTTGTTTATCACAAAAGCTACATAGATGATATTAATCCACAAATGCTTATTCCATAACAGCTTAGGTACTTCAGGAGCCCTTAGTGAAAGGCTTTTCCTCCCAAGCTTTTGGAAATACAAACGCACCATATCAAGCAGAACATCGGCCTGCTTTGGCCTGTTCACCAGCGCTCCTTGGGCAGCCCTCGCATCTGCTGCGATTTGTACAGCTCCGTCTCTGTCAAGCCAAACACATCTAAGTCACCTTCTCACTACGTAGAAAATTTTACCCAATTCCCAGTTCCTCATCATAAGACGAGGAACTGAAAGTCAAGCTGTCAGATAAGCCTGGACAACAACTGTCACATGAGTCTCTCCTAGTTAATCATCAATTTTCCTGGAGTTTCTCCACAAGCAAATTTGTCAATGTTGGTGTCACCATTTATCATAGAAGCTTACAGTCTTCGCTTCCAAAAAGCTACTGCACATGATATCCATAGTTTCATGGTTTCTTGGTTCCTATTTATGCATAATACTACTACATACTGCACTGTAACCTTCAGGTACTGCCTAGCTTAGGACCTGCGCTGATGCATAATGCTGGTTCTCTTCAATCAGCACATCTGGCAGAAAAAGCCACACCTATGCTCTGTTTCTTCATTAAACCAGACGTGACCAATTTTAAAGGGTGGGGGTTTTTTTGTTGTTTTTTGTTTTTTTAAAATAACCCCAAATTTCAGCTATTTGCTCTGAATAATTGCCCAAGAGCAGGTCCTGAAACAGTCTCTGAGCACATTTAATGGTGCTCAGGGCACCAGCAGGAAGAACAACAATCCAGTGAAGAAATCCACGCACAGCTCGGGTCAGTCATTACTTAGTTCAGAGCTTGGTGTGCTCCACGTACCACGTGCAGAGTACAAGACTTCCTTCTCATTAGGCCAAAACCAATCTCCAGGAAAGCAACTACATACGGAGCAGCTGCAGCCAGGTGTTCCTGACACGCGCAGGCCTGTTGATTTTTTCGATAACCCATCTATTCTTCAACTTTGGTTCCTCCTCAATCTTACCACATCCAAAAAAAAGGAAGGTGCTGGAAGACGGCTCTCCAGGTCATTTATTCCAGCTTCTGCCATGAATGATGCACCTGATCCTTTTTCCATCAGCCCTTCACCTCAGAATAGTTACTTTTCCCCTTACGGAATGAGTATCCTACACCTTCACTCCTCAGACCATTAAAAACCTTATTTCCAGGTTTCATATATTTCTTATCCTACTTGTAGCCGATTGTTTTGACCTGCAGCCGCAATATGCAGCATCAGAACAAGGGCGATTCTTCACTGATGTTTCTTTCCGTCGAATCCACGTTCAGTTCAGCGCTTCTTGGGAAGCCGTAAATCCACGACAGCCCCCAGCTTCTCCTCCTGATCTCTCCGCAAAGGACTGACCACTACCGGACTCATTAGAGAGGCTGACGATCATCTCCCGCTCGTTGTTCGACGCGCTGCACGCGCAGCACGCCAGCGCTGCCGCCCCTCCCACGTCTCCTGGGAAGGTGCTAATCAGCGCCGCAGGTCCGGCGGGGCCGCAGGCACCGCACAACAACCGGCTCCATTTACCAATTTGCTTTCAGTGCCTGCTGCTCTCCTCCTCCTCCAACCTCCAGCTCCTGTTTTCATCTAAAGCTAAACAAACAGGTTTTCCCAGCAGGAACGGCTACCCTTCACAGCAAAGGGGAGGAAAAAAACACACACACAAAACAAAAAGAAAACCCAGCTGAGCTGATGCTTTGCTGAGGGTTCGTTATTCTCATCTCCGCAGAACTCTTATAAGAGCCAAACATACCCGTGCTGACTTCATCCATAACCAGCATGTTTAAGAAACCAACCACAGCCCAACAGCACCAGTGTCACCTTCCTCCTGCCTCCTGTTTGAGAGCATCATTAGTTTCTTGAAACCCCAGCTCCAGTCCTCCAGAGCCTCCAAGCCTCTTCAGCACGCTCGGCCTCTGGGCCTTTCTTTTTCTGCCACCCGGTGCTCCGTTAAGCACCGACGCACACGGCGTGCCCAGCATCCGCCGCCTGCCCAGCATCCGCCGCCTGCCCAGCCTCCTTGCCATCGGCTAAGCAGGCTCAAACTTCAGCTCATCCCAGCACCCTCTGCCAACCACAGCCAGGCGCGTTTTGGCAGCACGCCTACCGCACACAGCACGTCTGCTCTCTTCATAACCGCTGGCGGGGAAGTTCACTCCAAACCACGCTAACTCCTCAAAGAGCAGGAGCCTATTCCACGTGCCTTTCACAAGAGAAGAAAGAGATATAGGCTACAAAATACATCATTAGCAACTTCCCCAGCTGCACAAAACACTTCAAGCGTATGACAACCTAGAAGCGTGCAAGGCAATAGAAGCGTAACGTTATGAAATGGTATTCATCCAGGCATGCCCAAGGCTTGCCTCCAGGAGCGATTCTCTTTCAAAAACCATTTGCATTACCAGGTGTGTGGGACAACTTTTTTTTTTTTTTTTTTTTTTTTTGACAAAGTACCACATATACTTGCAGTAGCGCTATCATTTCACTGGAGCTTGCTATCTGTGAGACAACATTAACTACATGGGCAAACAACCTTTGGAGCACTTAGCTGCAAAACCAACAACCTTATGCACGTGCAAGACGCAGCTTTGCTAAGTCCCCAGGGACGGCCAACCGCGCGGCCCTGACGCCGGGATGGCTTTACTGCCGACCCCCCCGGCCCCGTGCCGACGCTCCCTCATGAGCTGTGCCCAAGACCTGCAAGGTAAAGAAAATACGGGTCCAGGCATAAAAGAAAATAAAAAGCCATACAGAAAAAAAGTCCAGCCAGATGATAATCTCCCAGTAGCCTTTACTTCACCCGAGTCTATCAGAAGCTCGGTCAAGGGTGGCGTTGAGTCTGAAAAACTCCAGTCCTCAACAGTTCACGATGGGCAAACATTGGACAATTTCAAATAAACTCTGCTACTAGGTCTGCCTTTAGACTGCGTGGACAGAGACTGAGAAGAGATCAAACCTGTGTGCTGCCCACCTGAAAACCTCCCGTTTGGGGCACAGACAGCAGGGGTTTGGTGGCAGGGAGCCTGGTGTGGGAGGAGGCCAGGAGCTGCTCAGGACCCGCCACAGGAGTGGGGGAGACCCCACACCACGGCAGGGCAGCAGCAAGGAGCAAGGAACAGTGGAGGGAAAGTGGAAGCAGCAAGGAGCAGCAGAAAACCCCTTATGCACCAAGCCCAACCTCCCGCACCACCCATTGCCTCTCCGAAAGGCCTGGGAGTAACGCACTGCAAAACCAAGGTGCAGGGTGACACTAGGAAGGGAGAGGAGAGGTGTTTCCCATAGTTTAATTGCCTGTCTTCTTGTTTCTTAATACAAGAATCAGGAATCAAAGCTTTACGTTAGTTGGCAGTAAATTAAGGGAATTCCCCAAGTACAAAGGCTCAGAGACAGAGCACCGCACATCATGGTCATGAGCCACCTGAAAAGGGTCTTACTACGATTTCAGTAACGAATCCAGCAAAGGACCTAAAGTCTAAAAAAGTTGCTGCAACATTCTGCTCATAATAAAAATAGCTAGTATAGTTCAGAAAAATGACTTGCAAACAAATTAAACAGTCTAACCTTCCTCTAATGTGCTTTTAAAGTCAGTTTATTGCTGTCTTAAATTAAGCGGATAGTATCACACAGTAGCACCTTTTCTGGCATCACTTATTAAGCAGCATACGCGTGGCTTACTGAGGATTCCTCCACCATAGGCTCATAGGTCACAGCGTTTGCTGAAAAACAGAACGTGTTTGTGTCAAAAAAGAATGCCAGCTATTTTCCAGCCTCTTTACAATGTCAAGAGTTTGGGTATCCTCTGCTTTCTGTACCGCGGGCTTATCTAAACACTTCTGCAGCGACACAAGGCAAAGCAGCAGCTGGCTTCTTAAAACAATGAAAGGATTTGCACAACGGACTTCAAGATCCGCCCCGTCCTTGCCTAGGAAGGTGGCCCTCTATCACCACCCACCTTCACAGAAGCTCACATAAGCACGAAGCAGGGCCAAGCTCCTCGCCTGCAAGCCCTCCCCTGCTCCGCACGGGCAGCTCGGGAGGGCTCGCTCTGGAGTTTGCCGAAAAAGTGCAGAGACAGAGGGGAAGACTGACAGACGTGCGACAGACGGACACCAGAGCAGCCTGCGCTTGCAGCGTTTCAGAGTTGATGGCAGTTCAGCAAGCGCTGCAGGAGATGCGACTGTTGCACCGGCATGACACATTTTCACTGTACAAGCTGAGGAAGGAAAGTCAAGACGGACGCATGAATATCTGACTCACCAAAGGCTTCGCACATTCGTTAACAAAGCTAAACCAGGGATGAATGACCCACACGGCAGAGGAACATACTGACAGAGGGGGCAAGATGCCTGCAACACATTTCAATCATTAAAGCTGAAGTAAGTTTAAAGTTTCTCCTAGTCAGAAGACTGAAACCTCAATGAGCATTTTTGCAGAGAGCAACTCTGATTTTTCCATCACCTTTTTGCAAGCCTTAAATGAAAATGCAAATAAACCCGCAACTTTTACAGCCATGCTAGTAACTGTCAGCACTTAAAACTTCATACTCTCTCCCCTATCAATTTTAAATGTGCAGGCATAAATATTATATATAGGAAACGCAACATATGCATCTCTGTTATAATAAATAGCATGATTCAGGAATTTGATGCAAAATTTGAGTTCAAGAGCACCAGGTTGAAAACTTTTTACCTCCCTCCCTGGAAAAACCTGTACCTTGATCAAGGGCAGTGGCTTACTGCTTTGTGGCACCCATCACCTCCAGCTGAGGTCTGAGGCAGCAGGGACTTGTACCTCTTCCCATGCCTTTATTTCCAGATGCATCTGATAGTAAGAATGCCAAACACAACCCACCTCTGCTAAAAATTATAGCAGGACTGCCAGCTTGTGTCAAGATGAGAGCCTTCCGAGGGGAATTTATCCAGGCCAATCCATCCTTAATCAATTTACCCCATTCAGGCAGAGAAGTAGGAGTGTGTAACATGAAGGGAACTGATCTTGGCTGTAACTGAGTACTGATATAACAGCACCACTAAACACTGAACAGGGTTCAAGTCACTGGACTGTAAAGTTAATGCTTTATACCACCCGAAGTCATCCGATCAAGGAGCAAGCCGTGTTACAGGAATTACGTAATCAAACAGTGAGTGAGTTGTGGTTATCTGAAATCCAAGTTTATGTACTACAGGTTGCAAATTTTAAGATTAACAAGCTTCAGTTACAAGCCTCAAACAGACTCACATCCTCAAGCTAAATTTGGCAAGATTCATAATGTGTTTAATTCTCTACCTGTCAGTCTCTGGAAACTGTAGATAATGGTGTATGCTAATCATTTATTTAAATAATTTATTTAGTCACTTAATTCAGACAAAGCCCATTGATCTAACAAGCAAGCCCTCTTCTCCGGGCTGCCCTGAAAGGGAACGCGTGCCGCTGGGAGCTGGGCTCTGTCTGACAGCCCGCTACCTCGGCGCTCAGCTGCTCGGCTGGCTCTCCCCGCTGGGCACAGCGGAGCAGGAGTCCAAGAGGGTTAAGAACAATTTGTACTGCAAAAGCCCTCTCCGTATAACAAAACCAGATATTGGTGAGATGAACATTGGTTTTCTCATCTGAGTCAACCTATTTCAGCAGGCACCACGCTGGCCCCCAGGCACAACCTCGATCCAGGAGCAGAACAGTCACTCAGCTTTCCTGGGGTCAGAAAGCCGAGCAAGTATCACAGGGTAGCGCGTTAACAGCCAAACAGCAGCTCCGGCCGCAGAGCTGTACCACAGCTAGAAGTCCAGAAACACTGAACTCCAGCTTCCCTAAACGCAAGGCTTGACATGCTGCGCTAGGATCAATTGCCTCCATTGATCTGCTGGCAATCACTGCAGCTAACAGCCTGATGCGTATATCCATTTTTGCAACTGCTCTCCCCAATACTGAGAAACACGCAGGCGTGCTGCATTTGCAGACACCCTGCTTAATACCTTCCTGTGAACGCACAAGCATCAAGACAGGTCGCACGTCAGAGCTCAGTGCTGGATGCACATAAGGCTTCTTACGAGCTGCTGCACATGCAGCTTCACAGAGGAAAGCCCAAGCTTGCCATGCGGTTGCTCAGGGAGAACACCAGCATCTCCCGCAAACAGGCAACCCCAGGGCTCAGAGGCACCTGGCCTGCTGCAGGGAACTGAGATGGCGAACCAAGATAGGACATCGCTTGAGAGCAGACCCCAGCACCTGGGGCCCATGCACTGGGGGTGACGCCATCGCAGCCCCTACAGCGATGCTCAGGTTTGAGGAGGAAACTGTTTTGCTGCATCCTGATCCCCCAGGGAGAGAGCCTCAAGGGAAGGTGTGAGCAAGCAGTCTGCAGAACAGATGAGGAATTGAGCTCCTGCTGAGCCACTGCTTCAGCTTCTGTAGGAGAGGCAGGTCGAACACCAAGAGCTCGAAGAGCAGGGCAACATGAGCCTCAAACTGCTGCCAGGGACTGCGCACGCGTAGACACCTGCGGCATGCCGGGGTGAGCCGCTTGCTCTCCTGACGCAGGCACATTTTTCTGGAGAGCGCAATCCATGCTCCTAACAGCCACCCATTCCCGACGCGGCTCCAGAGAAACCCTCCGTGCTTGCTGGGCCCACGACCTTCCCCAAGGCACCTCACCCCGTACCGTGTCGCACGTACGCCCAGCCCAGCACGTGCTGTCTTTGAGGACGAGTTATGGGTGCCAACGTAACTGAGCAGAGCAAATCTGAGACACACCGTAAGGGTGCACCCGAGCGACACCAAGCAGGCAACAGCAGAGCTCTTGGCCAGGCTTTTTACCCTCCTGTACTCCTAATTCAGTCTCGCCAGTCACTGTAGTCTTGCAATATGCCTAAAGCACAACCCGTTCCAAACGAGCCTGGAAAAAAAAGAGCCTAAAAGCCACTACTTAATGCCATCAAGCATTAAATCCCATCAAGCAAGAGACACAGGATATGAATGGGAATCTCTCTCTGGTAATACCCTGCATTTGTTCCAAAGAATTAACTCCATTTCAATAGCTCCCCCGTTCACCGCTTTAGGGGAGAGTTATGTCATGCTTGGGAACGACCAAGGACATTTATCCAGTATCCTGTATCACTGAACAAAGGCAAGGTGAAAAACGGAGAACACTTCAGATCTTGCTCATCCCAAGTTGCTTGTTTAGCAAGGAAAATGATAGATACTCACCGGCATACCTCCTGCAAACGTCCCAAAGGGAAACTTGAATCCCTGGCCCCACGGTAGGGGCACGCACTACAGACAGGGAGCTTTCCGAGGACAAGGTCGGGAGCCACGGATCGTTCACAGGCAAGCGTCCCGCCACCTACGGCAGGGCTCTCCAGACTTCAGCCCCTTGCTGTAGTCAGTGGTATACGTTACTAATTGGAGAACACAAAAATTGCTTTTAACACTCTTTCCGTATTAAAGATACTCTCTCCTCCAGGCTTAATCTATGTACACTTCAGATGCGTTAGACCTTTCTTCATAGCAACAAACTGGAAAACAAACTTTTCCTACATCGAGTAAACCAACTTGGACAAAACAAGTACTGTCTGGTAAGATATATGCATACATTTAAATATATATCTGTACACACAGACCTGAGCATATAAACTTATGTCAAAGTTTGCCTGAGAAACTAAATAATTGGTTCAGGGGAGGCAAATACAATCTGAGTGGAGCAACTATCTGCTGAAACATCTCCTGATGCTCTTTCACCTTCATCCCGCCTTGGAAAGATCAAGTTAGGAGTTAAAACTCCATATAGTCTATCTTCAGTAAATGTACAAGTGTATCAGCTGCTTTTGTTCTATATCCCATCTGTGTTAGCATGTCTTTACAGAGCCTTTGCAAAATTAAGGATCACCTTTCGAAGACAGCTCAAGGCCAGACTTTCAAGCACAGGGACTACAGTTCAAACCAGACCTACAATAACTGTGAAAGAAGATTTACCTAAGCTTTCCTTCCT
Organism: Casuarius casuarius; assembly: GCA_003342895.1. Classification (NCBI taxonomy): domain Eukaryota; kingdom Metazoa; phylum Chordata; class Aves; order Casuariiformes; family Casuariidae; genus Casuarius; species Casuarius casuarius. The sequence continues at coordinate 1,291,499 of PTFA01000155.1, read as the reverse complement.
TTCCCAGTATTAATGCTAGTTCCACCACTGTAAACTGGTTTACTCCACTGCAAACTGGTATGCACATTTTATGCTTACACAAGCATGTAACTTGGAGCAGCACCTCTTACAAGAGAGCCACACATGCCAAGCACGCAGCTGTTCCTTCCTTCGTATGGGCACAGCTGCATAAATACAGTCAGGAAAGGGATTGGCAGAACAGCACATCACATTACTTGTACTAATGCAATTGTGCTGACATAGCTACAATGTTTTAACTATAACCACCATCAAAATTTGGTTCTGATCATTATTAAATTCACACAAACGAAAACTAGGCTAAAGGACAAAACAACCTGAACAAAGACAGTGCCAAACTGAATGGGAGCATAGTCAGTGGAGCACTACAGTAACTCATGCTTTAATCTGGGACTTTGCATAGCATTCCGGGAGAGGTCTATGCAGTACGAAGAAACTAACTGAACTGACATTTAAAGTATCTCCTATTTTCAGCAGAAGTAACATTAAGTCTTGAACAGACTACAAGAACACAAGCAAGAATTAAAGAACTACATTGCTGAAAAAACCAAACCAATATATCATGAGGCAAACAAGATCTGTGAGAGACAGAACTTCAGATGTGGTATAATCACAGTTTTATATAGCAGCAACAAGAAGTTATTCTACGTAGAAAGAGATATTTATGACTGACAGCAATGCAGTGTAGAGCAATACAAGCCTGGTACGACAGCAGACACTGAGAAGTGGAGAGACAGGATGCGGCATCAAGAAATACAGGTATGGGGTGGCATGAGATAAGGAGACCCTACAGCCATCAACAGCTCACTAATGGTCAGTCAAAAAGAAAAGTATGGAGACCTGGAGCCAGACAGAACTGGCTTTACAGGTAACCAGAGAACAAAGAAATAGTATCTAACATACATAAAGGGCACCCTATATAGTAAATTCGGATGCAACCTGGAGCTGTAGGCCACTGACGAAAGAGGAAGGTGTATGAATGCATTAGCAAGCACATAAATGAGACCCTGGGTGGATCCTAGGGAGAGGAAGCAGAAACCATCAACACAAACATCATATCTCCCAGCAAAGGGCTCCAGATGTTGACAGCTCATGAGAAACACTGACAGCATTACCCAGGGGAGCAGGAGAGGGTGAGCGTGACACCAGGAAAAGAGGCAGATCCAGAAAGTGTGTGAACAACAACTGCGTTATTATCCTTCCTTTTTCTCCAGCAAGGAGATATGAACTAATAATGATTCAAATCAAGATTTCAATCATACTAATAATAAATTCTTGGCTTCACTTATAAGGTATGCTTCCTCTTTACCCATAAACAAGGTTTGGAGCTTGACATCCGATAGAAACAGCTGCAGTTTCAGAAACTGACAATGGAATAAAAAAAATCCTTCAAATGTTGTGCAACTTTCACTACTAAGCCAGGGTTGGTCAAAATATTTTCTTCCTCTGAAAAGTGAGTCACTGGAAGTGACTGCAATCTCCTCCCCCCTCCTCCTACCTTCCAACCATCCCTAAACAAATGTTGCCTTCCAAATTCCTTCCAGCTTGCTTGGAGACTGGAGAAATTTTGTTAGAAAGGAAGATATGTACAGCTTCATCAAGAGATGAGACTGGAAAAAACAGCAATGAAGCATATAAAAACAAGTTTAGGGTGGCCCAAGGATATAACTAGAAAGGAGAAATGCAGGATGAACAAGAAGCTTTGCTTGAGAGAAAGCCAAGGGTGTTTCACTCGTTAGCAAGCAAACTTACCAGGAGCTCTGTCCTGCCAGAGTTTTGAAACTAGACTCAAAATGCTAGAGAATGCCTGCATTGGCAAGGAAACAAGTTACCTAGTTGATCCTCCTCTGTTCCTGATTCCTGGTTCTCTGAAGGACAGCATTAAGACATTTTTCTACTGCGGTGCATGTATCCTCGAGGATGGACTTTTTGCTCTCACTACTTCAAGTTTCAACATAAACTCTGACCACCACCCACTTGCAGGCTGCTGGAAGAACTACGACCTGTTCCACACCAGCACGTAACGTTTTGAAGTTTTGTTTCCCACTGGGAGAAACACACTGTACCATCACCACTTAGTGGTCAACAAGTCATGAGCTGCAAGTCCACAACTTCAGATCAGGCTTCATAACACTTGCTGTATTTTACCCAGGTAAAACACAAGCCTGTCACTACAGGATCAGAGTGCCTGAAAGACTCCTCGGTGCTTACGGAGGACAAGAGCAGCCCATGCGGTGATGGACATTCATAGGAACGATTTTGCTGTTTGGCTTCACAAGGGGTATGTACGAATAAACAGCTGCTTTTAAGTTCCAAAGAGTCTTAACAACATGATCAAGTGATTCATGGCATATCACGTCCAGCACCTTTTTCTAGAGATGAAACTACCTTGTTTCAGAAGGCAAGCATGACCCTCGCCTGTCCCGCGCAGCACAGGAGCTTACATCAGCCTGGACACCTGAAGTAGTGCCCAGACACAGCAGGACCAGCTCCACAGCGAGCAACCCAAGTTAGGGATGCCAGCCCCAACCGCTGTCCTCGCTCCTGCCAGCGCTTGACAGCCTCACACACACACTCCTGCGGTTACGTGTGCTAACAGACCAAACACACTGCACACAAACCCACCTGACTTGCACAGCTGGCTTCGCCTTGAGGGACTGACATATCTTCACATCCTTCCTTACGCTGACTCGGGCAGCAAGGCGGAGAAACACACGAGAGCAAGTTTTAGGGGAAACGCAATTTCAGCTAACATTGCCTATGAACGCCGTTTATCACGAGGAGCATTGCAGTTCCTCAGAGAAGAAATTGGAATTTACAATTTCTCTGTAGAAACCAAGTCCCAGGAACCATACATCTGCATGGAAGGTGTGTCATCTAAGTGACCAAAGAAATGAAGGTCTGAATTCAAAATCAATCATGAGCTATATTTTTTGCTTAACATATCACTCAGCTGATGATCATGTAATTCCCACAGCTACTTTTCAGGCTCTGCACAGTTAGTTTTGCACTCCCTGCAAAACACATAAAACATCCTCTTCTGTGGAGGAAGAGGAAGCAACAATGGCATGGCAAAAGATTCCATTTGACTCTCTTGACCAAATTTGGGAAAAAACCTCAATTCAACTGTCAGAGCCAGTATTAACTCCAGCTTTTCCTCTAATAGTTACAGGATCAAATTCCATTTGATAACTAAAACATTTGTTGATGGAATTTGAGGTAGTGGCTGAGATGCATTATACATTGCATTTAATATCCCAAAGCAATTAAAGAACTTAATTTGTGTTTGATAAAATCCCAATTCTTTCTAATGAGCCTGATTTAAATCTTAATATTCAACTTGCTTTAAGAAAAAAAGATATATTCTAGAAATTATAGCAGATGTATCAACCCAAAAGGTTATCACTAATTAAGCTATTAAAAAGCAATTTAACACCATTTACTGCCACCATGACAAATATGACAGGTTTACAAATTAACACTTTGGATGCTTAATGTTAACATCCATGTTCTGTCAGGTCCTCCTGCAACTAATTGGAAATGTAGCTCTGATTGCTGTGACTAATAAATAATCCTAGTTAATAAAGTTGCTTTATCTTGTAATTATTGCAGTGTGAACAGTATCTTAATTATAGCCAGTTCAGAGCCTCACCGCCCAGTCAGTGCTGGGCAATACTTCTAGAGGTCCCTAAACGAAGGGCAAGACCCCAGCGTCCCCCCAACAGGCCAATGGGGTCGGCTGCCTCAGATCTCCACGCAGAAGCACGTGTGGAGCCCAGGCCCAAGCTCTGACCTGGAGACAATCAAAGCAGCTCAAACGCCCACTTCAGAGAACATACAAGTGTGACTTGTCTACCCAGGCCTGGCTTCCTGCTGTCTGTGGCTGCAGCTACCATACTGTGCTTGTTGGGATGAACTTGGTGGTCTTCCATGGCATTTGGTAGGACGCTGAAAGAAAACAGTTGTTGGGATGTTATAACTGCTAATCTACTTGGAAAGGAATTTTGTTTTGTTTTTTAAAGCATAGGGACTGTAACTGTGAGGCTGCGTATTATCCTGCATGTCCTATGAAGTAACTGATCCAGACCCAACCGTGCCACCTGAAAAACAGGGAACTACACAGCTACATGTGTCTTGCACCTGTGGCAGCGTTGCCTTGGACCTGTTCTGCTAGCCAAGTACCTTAAGTGAGACCTACATCATCCAGGCTTTGGATGGCTTGTCTGAACACAGGAAAAGTAGTACCAACAAGCACTCCAAAAAAAATCTCAGTAACAAGCATATAAAGCAGCTTTGTGCTGGAATTTCTCAGTTTGAACTAACACTGAGAAACTCTCACAACCCACACCTTTTCTCTGAATTAAGTTTTTAATTATTTGACCTGCTGCATACACAGTTGCTCTGAAAATCTAAACTTTCATTGCTTTTCACCAACTCTTGGAATTCAGCAAAACTTTGAGGCTTGCAGTACTGTGGTCACAGGCAAATCAACTGCCCCTTTTCAGCATGGGATGTAATAGTTACCAATGTCCTTTTTCTTGTGCTATCGCACCAAGCATGTTTCTTAAGTCACATTTCCAGACATTGCAATGCAATAGGCAGCACAGACTTCAGGTACCATTTCTTTGCATTAACTTCAAGAGTTGGAAAGAGGAGAGAACATCTCTTCCTGTTTCCTAGCCCTGCCTCGGAGGTCAGGAGGTGATATCAGGCCAGTGCCAGCACTGTATTGTTAGAAACTATTGCCATTTCAGTGCTAGTATTAAATATTCCTCCACAGAATTAAACAGAGTTAACACAACTTGCAAAATCCCTAATTACAACTGTACAACGACTGACATCCCTAAGGCACCTGCTGCAAGAGGCAAGCGGCTCCACAACCACAGTGCCCACCAGGACTGCAAGGGCCAGGGAGAATTACCAAGACCCTCGGGCAAACTGGGAATATCAAAGTTAATTTCTTTCTATTGTCAGGAGTCAGAGAAAAGCAGCTTCTGATAATAAAGATGATTAAGTCTTTACTTCTGCAAAAGGCAGAGACTGCAGAAATCTTCAACTTTATAAGTTGTCCCAAAAAAGCAGGCTAGAATTACTATGCACACCAACGTGCAGAATGAGCTCCGAACCGTGAGGGCAATACAGAAGGCAGAACTACTTCAATACCTGCTTGCCGAAACTAGAAGCCAAGACAAGGAGGCTGAAGATTTGAAGACACTGGCACAGGGACACTGACCTCAGCAGGAGCCTGACTGGCAGGAAAGCCTCAAGACTGCCGAGAACTAAGGCTGGATATACAAATTGCTTCGCTTTTATCATCATCCGAGGAGGAACACAAGAATGAAGGCAGCTGAAAAATTGCAGTGCGCGCCAGCAGGGTAGTGAAGGTCAAACGCAGCAAGAGACAATGCATTCTAATGAATATTTCCTCAACTCCTGGAAGATTAGAGTCAGCACATCTTTAAATCCCACCAATATATTAAACCACTGCAAGAGAGAATCTATCAGACATGCAAACTGGAGAAACAAACTTAATTTTTCCTGGCAGAGCTTTTCAAGTGCAAGTCTCCCCCACCCAGGAGGAAGAGGAAGAAGCAAAAAAAAACCCCGAACAATTACCTACACTATCATACCTATAATCAGAAAAAATAATTACCCTATGCAACAGGAACTAGCCCAGTGCAAGAAAACAGAATTAGCAGCTAACAACAACATAAGAAATGAAAAATTCTTCAAATTGGTTTTGAGCACAGAAATTGGAAATCCTCTGCTAATGATCAGCTCTGCTAATTTAAAAGCTAATGTAGCTGGGGGAACAGTGCCAGCTGATTAGAAGTCCCACCGAATCCAAAACAGACTACGGCTGCCTACATGCCCTCAACACACGCACGTGAGTGCAGACCAGTGTAAATTCCCACTGTACAGACCAGTTCATCACAAAGTACAAAAAAGGGAACCCCAAGCTCAACTGCTACCTCGTCTCCCTTACACCTAGGGTATTTTTCCTTGGCACACTCCTAGGACACGCTGCACACCAGTAATGGGAGGCTAATGAACTAGAGGCACTGTAATGACAGCCAACTGTCTGGGAATCTTCCAAAGACACAAATCCAGGCTGAAGGATATATTAAATGGAGTTAAAACCAAGACCACCTTGCAGACAGATGCCCTAGCAATAAGCAACTCCAAAGTAGCTAACACTTCAGCGCCCAAGTTGCACGACTGCAGCCACAGCTAGAAGAGCAGTGAAGGCAGCTGGCCAAGGTCAATGCTCAGCACCTTGCAAGGCCAGACCCAGAGCAACTCCAGAGAGGTAGAGTTACACACATGAACAGTTAAAGCAGCTTAAAAACAAACAGCACCAAGCTAACATGGAACAAAAGTGTGGGGGAAAAAAAAAAATCAGTCCCAAAGTACTATCAGTTTTTGTGATGCTGTTTGCTTATGGTCCATCTCATACAGGGCAGCAGCAATGGGCAGACAAGCCCTCTACAGCTGCGGCCACCAAAATTCACTTCCGACAGGACCAAGGCAGCTACGCTGGAGCACGCACCTACCAGGCTGGTTTGGATACCGCATCCTACTGCAAACTTACTGCCACAGCAGAGTACGTTTCTCAGCAACGGAGTGAAAAACCTGAGGCTCAGTTCACCACTACATATTATGTTAAGTATTGGAAAAAGGGCTAATGTACAGGTTGAACCTTTTCAGGCCTTTCCGCTATACAGCCTTGGTAGTTTGCTTAAGGCCCTGTAAAAGATAAAATTACAGAAGTCTGAAACTCATGTTTGTGAAGTTAAATTACTACGCTAATTAACATCCAAATAGTTCCCTTTCACGATGCTTGAGCAAATAGTGATCTTACAGAGGAAAAGCCCTCTATTTTTTCAGTTTGCTAATTTTTCCCCATTTAAAATACAGACATATTTTACACTCAGATATCACAGTTACTACATAGTGTTACTACAGAAGAGTTTTTTTTAAAAAGTGAAATGAACATTTCTGCTTCTTAAATTAAACAAAAATTTCCCAGATTACACATCTGCCAGTAAAATTGATGGCTCCAAGGATACATCTGCAGAACAGGACATGAAAACGATTAACGGGTGACAACACCCTGTACAACAACTGATAAGGTCCCTGCACTAGGGGCAGGAGGAGAATCAAATTCAAGCTGCATGCACTACACACTAATCCCAGCAGCTGATCCAGCTGCAATATGCGCTTTAGGTCTCCTAGGCCACAAACTGCAAAGATGGACAGACAGAGTAAGGAAGGAGAAGGTACGAAAGGTGCAGAGAGGCCCATGCTGTATCATCCATTCTCTCTTTCTTCCACTATGTCAAAACAACTTGACTTTACCATGACTTATGCAAAGGAAAATTCGCTCAAATATTTCTTCTCTCTCAAAATGCTGTAGGCAGGCAGCTGTCTCCTGTTACCCATATGTTAGGCATATTCTGTCATTTCAGCAAGCTAGATATATTTGGTTAATGTCCTCATGAGTTACCACCTTCAGCTTTTAGCACAATCTGCCTTCAAGGTGGGACTACATTCAGAATAGCAGCGAAACACATTGTTCTTTTCATTGAACTATTTTAATCTGCTCCTTTATTTTCCTTCTTCACCGCAGCACAGGTCTTCAGCTGCCGGGGCTCAGTGTAAAAGCAGGCAGCCAGGTCGGATAATTAGCAGCAGGTCTACCTAAGGGGGTTCCTGGGGAACGTGCAGCTCGACTGACCTATAAAAAAATTATAGGGAAATCATTCTGTGGTACCTAAAAGTAATGGGTGTTTGTTCAGTTCAGTGCTACTTAATTACTTTTCCTTTAGTTCAAAGGAAAAAGGGAATCATTTATTCTCCAAAACATTCACGAGGTAATTTAAAATAATTGACTTCGAAAGAAAATATGAAGAAAAATGGGAAAGTGCTAATATCTTAAAAACATAACAGTAGCAAAACGAAACTCTTGCGCTGTACAAAAAGAGGACGGTTTCCATTGAAGTAGGACACAAGCCCCGCAGCAGCACGTGGCATGGCTCAGGAGGCACACTACAAGCAAATAACGGCACCGCAACGTATGATCGATGCATTTATTGAACAAAGATAGTTATTTGGGGCCAAGTGAGCTTCATTTGATCCCATTCTATAGCTATCACTAGTCAAAAAGGAAGCCCGAAACCAACTGAGTGAATCACGTGCCTCCTGCAAACGTGCATTTCTCCAAACACATATCCCAYGGAAAGGCAGCCGAACCACGTGCTTAGCAACGGGTGTGCTCGGCTGGGTCCGAGTACAGCCACCCGCACCCTGGCCTTGCTCTGAGCATCTCCAGAACAATCAACATAGGCAGGAAATCTATTGTTCACATTAATTTAAGAGGCCCGAGTTTCAAATTCCAAGGACAGGTGAAACCAAACGAGAAACAAGTTTGGATATTTAAGCTAACTAATAATTTCAGTCACTCCAGCACCTCTGTAAGTTATACGCCTGAAGCCAGGGCTCGAGCCTTGCTCACGCCGCTGCCCTGCGCTGCGGCCGGAGGAGGCCCAGCCGACCCTCGCCTCCGGCGCCCGAGCTCCCGGCAGCAGCGCTGGCCGGCTCCCGGGCAAGCGCCTTAGCCCACGGCTGGGCAGGCGGGAGCCCCAAACCCCTGCAATCTGGAAAGCGCTCTTCACATCTCCACCCCCTCAGCTGCAAACAACACATCCCTACTGACGTTTGGCCTCAGAGGTACACGTGCAAGCAACAGGGCAGACCGTGGGATTTGCTGCTTGTTTTGCTGCTTTAAAGTACCCAAAAATCATGGCTCAGGCCTCAAATCACAACGGGCTCAAGTGACAAGTAATAAAAGAGGGAGTAGGTATTAAAATTCATCCTTTGCCTCCTGCTTTCTGAACCTTAAGAGACCTCGTTGGGGAGAGGGCTCACAGCAAGCCACCGAGCAGTCGCTCTGCCTTTCACTGCTGCCCAGGAGGGACCGGCTTCACGTCACGGAAGCGGCTACTGCAGCGGAAGCAAACACATGTATATGCGTCAGTTCACCAAAGAGTGCTCAAAAACATAAATTTAAAATGTAAATTTGCACAATGTGAGAATTAAAAGATAGGATCCTTAGGCTATATAACTTTACCACAAAGAAGTTTTCTATGCAGTCCTTTGAGATGATTTCATAGTATAATAAATGCTGCATCTACACTCCTAATGAATCCCGTGCGCAGAGACCGGCAGTGACTCAGGCTGAACAGAGCAGCGGGTAACACAATACAGCCCCATGCTAACCCTAAAGCAAATCCAGAAGAATGTGATACTTGACAGGGACGAGATCTGCCTTTGATGTGCAAACTGCGCCAACTCTGCAACCTAATATTTTTGAAACAACTTATTCCCCCCCCAAATCAAAGGATTTATGCTGCATACTAGAGACAAGAATACTATTTGCTATGCAAGCAGAATGACAGAGCCAGGATACTATAACATGCCTCTGTCCAGATTCAATTTCCTGACAAATTCATTTTGCCCCATTTGGTCAACAGACTTGTTTTCTGCAGTTTGGAGTTCACTCCAGAGGCATTTGCTCAAAGTGAATTTCCAAGCAAAACTAGTCTGTGCAAAGAGCATTTGCATGCTCTTCTCATGGAGGAAAAACACCACATCACATCTGGATTATCCACTGCAACACTGAATTCAGAGTATGGCAGTAATATACAGAAAGATAGTTATTGAAAGCTTTTGAAGAGAAGTTGAGGGGAACCAACTAGCTCAGGATGTTCCTCAGCTAGAAAGAGGTTTAACTCATTTAATATAAATTGCTGGGCCACCCATTCACTTCTAATGCATAATAAATATTTCTTTTCAAGAGCTACTGTTCAGCACAAAAACGCCCATTTCTACTCCTTCCTCCGGCAGCAATTACTGCCTTTTTTAAAAAAGTTGGTTTTATTGATGTCTGAAGGTGGGAAATTCAGACAAACCTTTGCCAAACTTCATAAGAAAAAAATCAAATGGAAACTAAAACAAATTTCAGTAAGAATGACGTCCTCAAACATGCGTGCATCTGTTATACCTGCATCTCTGCTGTGGTAGTGCTTTTTTGTCTTGTCAGTGCAAATTCTGCAGCTATGGAGAATTAACAGGCTGGGAAAGTGCATTTGGGAAGAGAACAACAACTGACTTCAGACCAAAGATAACATCTTCACGTCTGTGGTTTAACTTCGGTTTTCTGTTTAAAGAAGCTTATGCAAAGACTGGGCCCCCTCTTCTTGAGCCTCCCTCCAATTTTCAAGGCTATTAGCTTACTTGAAACAGAGCCATAGGCATCTCCAAGATAATCTGATAATCCTGCAAGCTCTATCAAGACAACGGCTGGGTAGCGGACAGAAAGCCTGAGGCGTTCAGGCTGGAAAGCTTCACAGGACGCACCTTCATGAGATACCAGGAGAGAGAAATTTGCCTTTTATGATGCTTCCTCCAGAGTGAAAAGCAATAGGTGGCATCTCCAAAGCACATTAAGAAAACTGGTCTTCAGGTGCTTCTGCAAGCATATTTTTCCTCTTTTCTATTCTTCCCAACTGCATCTCATTTCAAAAGGAGCTATAGCATATGCATGCACATCTTGGCCATTTCCACTGGCATCTGAAAGATAGTAAACTGGCCAGGAGTAGAAATCTTGAATAGACAAGCAGTGTCCAATCATGGTAGTGTAAATAAGCACACTTCAGGTGTTCCTTAACCTGCTGGTGAAGCAAATAACCTCAGTTAGTGGAGATCTGTGGGCACAAGGGTACCAAACCTGAAAGGGTTGCAGCCAGCAGCCCTCTCCTCTGGTGAGGGTAGAAGCCATCAGTGTATGCAGGACAGGAGAGAAAACACCTCACTAAGTAGCAATGCTGATACTGAAAAAAGAAAACCGCATACCCTGATCAAATCTATAGGGCTAATTTAGATTTCATCAAGATAAGCCTAAGGAGCAGCACCAGGCTTTGCAATGGTGGACCACCACATCCATCTAGCACATGTACAGCAGCCCTCCTCCCCTTACCTCCTGCACCAAAGCAGAGGCGGTTATCAGCTTCATGGTCACTACTAGGGAGCTCAGCCTGAGCCCTGGCCCTCGTCTCCCACCAGCCCCCAAGCCAACAGGGCAATCAACCTTGGCAGGAGGGGGGAAGCCGCTACTATATAACACTGGACACACTAGAAACCTCACACGCGAGTTGCTCACAGAGGCTAATCACTCCTACTCGCCTATTCAGCAAGCCAGTGGCTGGCAATCAGAAAGGCAGCACAAAAGTGGTTACATATAGCATTCATTTCTTAAATGCTTTGGGGCACTTAAGTATTATCAAGTTCCTGGATGTAAAACTATGGGTACGCTTAGCTTGGTGTTTGAGAAATCAAGAATTTCATTCGTTACTGCTCCGATTCAATGACCTTACACACACAATCAATGGCTAAACTGATAAATTGGAAGACTTCAAAATCTATTGAGTGCTGGGACTAAATGTTTTAGTCTCGACAGCTGTAATTTATAATTTAGTGACAAGAACATTTGTTCCAGCTGTTCAGACCTATTTCACACAGCAGAGAGGGAGCACACAGTATTTCCAAAGCCAGACGATTTATTTGGATTGGGAACTGCTGATTTATTTAGCATATTAAGCTATTAGCTAACTCAAAACAATCAGAAGACATTCTTAATGCTCATAATTGGAGCACTCATCCTGGGAGCCAGGAGTTCTTTAAAGCTTCAGGAATAATAAAGTGCCAGAAAAAGTAAAAACAAACTAGTAGCTTTTAATGTCAGGGCACAACTTCTTTTTTTCCTTTTCATGTAGCTAAGAAATTTCCTCCTTTTAACTGGGATGATTCATGTCATTTATGCTCTATGCCAATGTTTCAACATTCAGTTCACATGTTAGCATATTTGAATCTGATCTTTCTCTGTCTAGTGAGCAGCATTCCCACATTATCTTAACTTCATTCCCATTTACAGCCACTAAAAACAGGTTAAATCTTTTCCTCATAAAGGCCCCCAAAAGGTGAACACTTCTGAGGCACTGGAAGGCGAGAGGTAACTTCTTGTTTTCACTGAAAGGCAGTTTCTGAACACTCAAAAAATGTGATTTAGGCTTTTATTTCATCTCAAGTCTCCTGGAATTCCTAGTTTTCCAACAGAAAGTGATACTTTGGACACATTGCCAAGAGTTTACTTTGTAATATCAGCTACCTGATTTTTTTTAAACAAATATTAATTGACATTTCGCTAAAATAACCCCACTTGTTACTAAAAAGATCCTCTGAAATGTTTCAAGATATATGGTTTGATACTGCATTTGCTCACCCTTGTTCCTACAAACCCTTAAGAGCTCCTACATCATCTATAGAAATTAACGTTAACTTTCTCAAGAAAAATAATTTCCAGATTTACATTTTCATATCTGTGTTTCCATATTTGTTTTCTGCTTATAAACACAAACAACTACCCTAATGAAACTGGCATGTGCCAAAACTGAACCCACCTTTGTCCACCGCCTTTGGAAGTTACCGTCAAGAGATTACTGTGCATACTTGAAATATGCATAACCATTTCAAAGGTCATTAAAAACAAAAAAATCCTCTGCATTGGAAAGAAGCCCATTTCTAATCATCAGGAACTCTGAAGCAGCATGTAACTATTCCTGATAGACAATTTATTTTTAACATTTCTTGCAGCTTCACCTGAAAAGATGGCACAGTACCAGGAGAACACGTCAGCTCTTACCAATAAGAAGAACCTTCTTCACCCGCAGAGAACCAGGACTGGGGATGGAGTAGGGACACGTAACCTTAAGACTTCAATTTGTGTCAGAAGACTGCAGATTGACAGCAAGGCTGTTAGTACGTCTCCTATTTTAGGGAATTCACTCCCCTGTTCTGAAGCACGTGCAGGATATTTTAATTGCTGTTGCAGCTATTTCCATCCACACTGATGCGGCAGCACACACAACCACCTGGCGCTGTGACTACACCCACGGAAACCAGAATCATGCTCAATTACCACATTTTGCACAGGGGCAACAGGATCACTCATGCCCTAACCTGAGGCCACCCTTGCCATCCATCTTGCCCAAGCATTTTTCGGTAAGGTGGGCACTAGCAAGGTACTGGAGGGTATCAAGATGAGAATCCAACTCCTATTGGACGCAGCGTCCTAAAGAGAGCCTGCTCATTGCTGCTTATAAGCAACCATGCACTCAGAAATGCAAAACTTCTGAGATTTTTCAGGATTGCTGTAAAAAATTACTGCTTCCTGAAAACATTTTACATTGCACTCTTTAAAAGAAAACCATTCCCTTCAGCCAGACACACTGTTCTTAGCAACTTTCACATGGGGACACCTGCTCTCACCGTTCCCTTAACCTGTTTGGTCTGTACCTGTACTGTATTCTTAGCTTTCATCTCTGAGGATAACATGAAAAGACTCTTCCAAGGGGGGAAAAAAATGCTTTTGGAGACTTTTCTTCTCCTCTACAGTTGTCTACAAAGGGTCAGAATGTTCTTTGTCATTTAGTCCTTTGTTGCCTGAAATGCAAAACTGTAGTCTTTTGATAAGCACTGGCAGTGACCCAGCTTTACTTGCAGTTGGTTTAATATTGTAAAAACATATGGGACTGTCTTTTATCTTTTAGTTTCTGTAGTTTTCAGAATTATGCATGACTGATTTTCAAATTCTGCTAAACCAAAACACAAATCACCGCAAACCCAAACACAACATTTCTGCTTTGTTGCTCAGGGCTGCAGTTTCCTGCTCCTGCAGCGCGGTGCCCAGCAAGGCTGCAGATGCAGTCTCACTCTTCCTCCCGGGCCCCAGGGCCGGCTACTCACATTTGGCTGGGGAGATACTGTCAGACCTCCTCCACCACTCCACACGCAAGGAGCGACTCCGAATTAATGACAGTTTACTGCAAGAATCTTAACAGGAGCAGCTTGGTCAAGAGAAGGAGCTGCCACCTCTCACCTGCTTTGTTTCTGACCCTGAATTAGCACAACAGACAAGGTGACATGGGGATGGGCGTGCAAGCTCTGCTGTTAAGAGTTGCAGCCGTGGATGTGCAAGTCTCCCAAACTATCCTGGCAAAGCACCTTGACTCAAATGTAAGACTATAGCAGGAGATACTAAAGGTGCACAGAGCCCAGTGTGTTACCTCCAACAGCCACCAACGACAGCAGCTAGGAAGGAGCATGACTGGGTTATGCAGTTAGTGACACTTACCTTGAACCTGCCTCACGTTAGCCGAATTTAATGTCCCCTAGCTCTTGTATGGAGTTAAGAGCAAAAAATCTCTACCCACTCTGCCCATGCCACATGCTGCTTCAGAGACCTCTATCGCCATCTCCCTCAGAAGTCTCCTTTCCATGCCAAAGAGCCTTAGCCTCATTACTCATTTCTTTTATAAAAGCTGCTCCAAGCTTTTGATCAGCTTCGCTGCCCTTCTCACCGCTTCAGTTTTGTATATTTGGGGCAGGGAAGCACAGGAGCCACGGCTGCATACAGCAACCAGGACGCAGCAGCTCCAGGCAGTTAACACAAGCTTATAGAGAGTACAATGCTAATTCAAATTTTGCTCTCTGTTCTTCTCCTAATAATTCCAGTATTTTACTCACTAGTTAGACCACTCCTGAGCACCAAAATGGCATTTGTATCCATCAAGATCTTGGCTCAAGACCAAGCTCATATACGCGAAGTTAGGATCCCCCTCCCATATACATCACTGTCTATCTACATTGAATTTCATTTGCATTTCACCACCCAGGCACTTAGTTTCATCAGGTTCTTCCAAAATTCCTCAGTCATCATTACTGAGTAACTTCGATTTATTAACGAATCATGTGATTTTACCATTCAACTCATTTGCCACATCATTTTGGCAGATGCCAACCAGCATGGGTTCCCAAGCAGATGGGGTTGCTAACTCACCAGAACAACTCCAACAAGTTTGTGAGACCTGACATTTCCCCCCTCCAAAAAACAGGTCAACTTCTGACTCTGCAATAAGTTTATCCACGCACCCATTAGTTCCGTTCCTGGCATACTAACATCTAACAGACAACACCCGTATCTCTCAAGCTCAGCCTGTGGTTTCCTGTATCACCTTTTTGTATCACATCTGCCATCTTTCAGCCCTCAGGAACCAGGGTGCTTTTACGCAATACCACAGTTTGTAGTCTAGCTATTTCATTCTTGAATTCCTTCAGAAATTTTGGGTTAATAGCAGATTATTCTGTAACTTTTTCTATTTGATCCATATATTCTACCAACTCTTCAATTTGAAAGAGATTCTCTGGCAAATTCTCTTTTTAGAAGGGTTCCAGCATGAGGAACTACCATTTATTTACAATGAGCAAAAGATGCAAAGAATTCACTTATCTCCGAGTATCTATTAGCCCTACAAATTTTGTGGTAGGCTTCCTGATGCTTATGTTTTCTGAAGATTTTTTTTTTTTAAAACTAGTTTCGATGCCTTTTGCAAGTAGTCCTCCATGTACTTTTTTCCAGTCTGCCTTATTGCATTTATATATTTAACCTGTCAAATTTTATAATCCTTTATATTTTCCTCATTTGGGTAAGACTTCAAGCTTTTAAATGATACCTTCTTGCTTCCAACAGGAACGACTGCGCTGCTGTTAAGCAACGATGGCTTCCTTTCTGCCCTTCCTGAAATTTTTCCTCAACAAGTGGAAGACATTTCTTCTCTGCCTCCAGTACAGTGTCCATGATATCTGCAACCTTCCACTCCCTCTTAAGAAGCTGGCATAAACCATTCCCACATAGTTCTTCAAATTGAGCATGGCTGTGAAATTTTTTGGCTTGTTTCTCCTCTGAGGATCCTGAAACCAATTATACTATTTTTATTGCCCCAGAGTAGCTCTTGGACTAGGATTTTGAACCAGCTTTGTGCACTCTCAGCACTGAGTCAGAGGCAGCTTTGCTGCTAGAAAAGTAGAACTAGTACCACTACAGAGCCAAAAGTTAGAGTTTTCACATACCAACAGGGCAGCTCAGAACACTTTTTTCAAGGAACCCAGAAGTTCATATGTTTTCTGCATGTAGGAAGAACATTCAGGTAAAACAGCATTTGAGGAGTAATCTGGGATCCTAAGCTACAAAGAAAATACAGCAGTTGTGCCAGCTACCCAGAGTTGGCACAGCATCCCAAATATTGCCTAGCAATGAGCCCAAAGCCAAAGCAGATGTGCAAGGTGGCCACAACATTCACAAATGTCCATCCTCATATGACATCACTTGTTTCATATTTGTATGGATTTAAGAACAAATTTTTCCCTCACTTACTCAGCTTCAGTAATGCAAATTTCTTTACTACAAAAGGATTATCACAGATTTTAAGAATTTGCCATTAGCATCTCTCATTTAGGAAGAAATAGCTAAAGTGGAAAAGAGGTAAACAGGATTAAGTTATAAGACCAGTCCCATGCTACATGCCTTGAGCAGAGTGATTCTCTGCTCACTGCTGCCTTGCAATCCAAGACATCCTTAAGATCTTGTCAACATACAGTTTCAATAATCACCACAACTGGTTTTGCGGATTAAGATCTATGTACCTTCAAATCCAGCTTTGTAAAAGATTATTTTTAAATAACTTCAGCACAAAGAGGGAAGAGATAAAACATAGTTTAGTGGTGACACAGTTCTAATGTTCACAAGATGTCTCTTGCAAGCAAATGCAGGTTCACGCAAGAAGTCATTACACAAATATTCTTGAAGAGTCCCATGTTCACATGGATAATGAAATATAAATATCAAGGTATGAAGGTATGCTTTTTTTTTTTTTTTTTTTTAGCAATCACATTATCCAGGCTCTACAACATTCATGGGTTTAACAAGTCTTCACTAAGTAGAACAAGAAAATAGCTGATTTAAAAGTAGCCATGTTAATGATTTTAGCATTCTAATGGATGGGATGTTATATGAATCAATGAATAACGATAACCTGTCGAGACACTATTTACACACACACCCCCCACACACCCAGAAACATGCCCACTCACTACCTGCTTGGACACTAGCAGCTATCAGCCAGGACACTTCATTATGTTCCTGTTCTCATCTTCAGCATTTGCTCTTTGATATCACAGATAAGAGCAGCTCCTTGAACTATCCAGGAAAAACACTACTGACTGTCTACTAGACTCAAAGCAGGATCAGCTTTACCCACTTGCTTAGCCATTAACAGCCAGTGGGGATGGTAACGGAGGTTGCCTGGGGTAAGTGCTGCCAGGTTTATTCACCAAGCCACAAGGAACCAAAGAACCATTTAAACCACCATTTCTGTAATTTCATATTATCTTGGTTTTATTGAAGTCAATGGAGTTATGCCACCCTCAAAACTGAAGGTAGGTGTGAAACAAGCTTTTTAAACCCTGTGTACACTGCCAGGTAACTTCTGGGCGTGCCTGCCGTCCATCTTCATAGCCTGCGACCTTGCTGCATCACCCGGCACAGTGGCATTCGGAAATCCGCACGGATGAAAGCCAGCGAATCCAATGCTATATTGACTCTTAAGTTGCAATTTCTATTACTATCTCTGCCACAAACCTGCTATGCGACCTTGAGCAAGTCATCACATGTCACTGACTCATAAATATCTCTGTAAGGGGGTACTGCAAAGCCTTAATATCTGGAGATGAGGATTATTATATACATAAATCCTCATCATCATTTTCATCACTAGCTATTTTATTTTTACTCTAAAAATAAAGCAGAAAGCTCAACGGAACTATATAAAATCAATACCATTTCCACAGGAAAAAAAAATATTGAATACACTTGCTACATTTCCAAGCTCTCTTGCACAAGGGAACTATCTAAGCTGCCATAAACAGACAACCCTCCAAGGTGAGTGACGCTGGGGGGACACACATCAGCTGAGGGTGCAGTTCCTTATGCTCACTAGTGTCAGGCCCCCAGCAAAAGCAAGGCCCTACAATGCAAAATAAGGAAAAGACTGAGATGTCTCTCATGAGGAGCTCGCAACCCAAGCGGAGCACGCAGGGAGGTGCTGGGGCAGGATCGGCATGGAGGAACAGTGCCTCGACCAAACGTGCCCGCCAGCCCCCGCGGAGCGCAGGGCGCACAGCTTTGGGACAGCCAGGCCAGCGCCTTGCTGCTTACTGTGCTCAGCTGCTTCCTACAAGCTAGTCTTCCCAGTATGAATCTCAAATGAATCCTTTTTAAGCGATCTACATTCCTTAGAAATAACAACCAGCACTTGCAGTCACTTGAGTTTCCAGGTGATCTCTGTGTGAAGCATGTATTTCACTAGACCAACTAGAGGAGGAAGCAAGTGAAAAGCATAAAAGCTAGCAAAAGATTTCAAGCTCTTCCTGGGAGGCTTCTGCTACACAAGCTGGAAGCATTTGGAAGAGCTCCTTTACAAACGCTTCAAAGTTCTGCTTTTAATCAGCAAAGCTTGCGCTAAGCTGTTGATGCCACGGCTTGTAGTACACAGGCGTAAATGCAGGCAACATATTTAGCCAGAGGGATCATCTGACACTGAAGGAATTGGATTTTCTAGATAGCTCATCAGGGGCCAAAAGATTATAAGGAAAAGCTCCACACTGAATCATCAGCTATTATGAAAATGAGAACAGCGCTCTGAATCTGTGTGGCCTTCCCACATCCCTCACATGAAGTAACACACTGCGCGCAGGCACGTTTATCCTGTGCAGGAACTGGGGGGAGCGGGAATGAGCAAGCAGGATGCTTGGCTCCTTCAGGAATTCCTATACGGAAACTCTGGTGCATTTGCACGTTTATCGCCCGTCAGCTCCAGGAGCTGCTCCATCAGCGTTGCTCTCCCGCAGAGGCTCCCAACAGAAAGAGGTGCCGTCTCTTCGGTTAACATGCGCTTGTTTTGAAGCGCTCGCTCACTGCTCGGATTTCAGCCTTCACTGTTTGCTAAGACTGAATAAATCAAAATCAAAGTTCACGCTCCTAAGCCCTCAATATATTTTAAATTCCCCGTGCGGTACAGAAGCTGTCCTTCCAGTCAGTACTTCCACTGAATCCACTGGTCTCTCTTGACTTTACATACATGTAGGCAGATTAGAAGCAAGCATAAAATACTCTTTAATAGAAGATTTTGTATGGTAACTAGGATTCTTTAAGCATATTATAGGAATGGGAAAATATCCATCTTCTGGTACTCAAATATTTATGCAGGTTAAATATTTATGCACACACAACCCTAGAGTCCTGCACTGATTTGCTGCACATACTCACCGTGTGTGGGAGTTCAGCAACACCTTTGTGCCAAGGTCTGTTTTTATGCCATAGTTATCCATAAGGAACCCAGGTGTCTCCTCTGCTATTCATAACAGAGCCAACCAAGCACTTCATACTCACTACTATGATAAGGAACATTTCTGGCCATAAGTTAGTGTTAACATTACCTGAGGACCACCAGATGGTGCTGTTAAAGACAGTATGTAAAGTTATTTCATTAAACATTCTGTTCAAAATAAGAAAAAATACTGTTCTCAAAATGCTGTTCCTTAGTACTAAGTTTATTAAACCAGAAATGCTTCTGTTTAGCATGGGGCACTGACTTTTTTTTAAAAAAAAGAAGAGCTAGTGTCTAGAGTAGTATTAGCCCATTAAAGGAGAAAAAAATTCCAGTTAGTCTCAAAATTAGGCTCTGTATCAGCTAACTTTTGGGCACCTCGGGCACAGAAGACAACACATCTGTGCTTCCAGCCCAAAGTGCCAGCGCTCCCGCAGCTTCGGCACACGGCAGGGCGACAGGGGATATGAACTGACACTCTCGGCAGGTCCAAGAGGCAGCTGAATTCGTGTCATCCTGCTTCCCTCTGCTAAACTTCTTTAAAAAAGATTATATATATATTATATATATATATAGTGTCTGTATTTATTTTATATATATATATGCATGCATCAGCAAATTTTAAAAGCAAGCAAAAGCCACAGCCAAGCTGTGCAAGTGGCCCCTCCGGCAGCACAACCCACCACCACTAAAGCAGACAAACTCCCAGCTTCCACCCACCAGGCAAGCTTGGGTGCAGGACCACAGGCTGCCGAGGCTGGGGAGGTCCTGGGGCTAGCAGAGAAATAGTTCCACGCATCTAAGTTGGACTTTTCTTTTTTTAAGAAAAAAAAGAAAAAAAAAAACAAAACCCATTCCCAGAGATTTGACAGCAGCTAAGTACACTTTTTCAAGACTGCAATTTTAGGCACTTCAATTCTACCCAAGTCTCATTTCAACACTTATTTTGGGTTGCATCTTTGTCACTTCAGAAAATGGAGCTTTCTATTAAAACATAACATTTTCAAGTGTATGGAATTTATTGGCTATCACCCAGTTATTTCAAACTGACCTTTTTTCTACCTTTTTGCCCCCTTGACTAACAAAATACCAGATGGGAGTATTTCATGGAAAATAACTAGGTCATCCCCCTTTGTATCAGCTTTATCAGATGTCTACATGCTGTTTCAGATGACTACAAGCTGTGTATGTGAACACAAACAACCCCAATATTAGCAGCCCTAATGCCAGGGAAATCTGAAGCGCATGGATACAAAATAAACACCAGGATGGGAAACTGCCTTTGTTAGCACAGTAAGCTTCAAAATCATGTAGAAGATGTAATCGTTTCCATGTCCAAACCAATTACATGAGATACAAAGTTATGCAGCAGTTTAATCACAGAACTATTCATTTCTTACAGTTTATGAGAACCAGAAAGGCCAAATAAGCTAATAATCCAAGAAATCTTCGACAGTTTACTCTCAGCCTTCTCTAACTTGTGTGAGGGGAAGCCTGCAAGCAGCTCATGACCGTATGTTTGAAAGCACATGTGGATTATAACGCATGTTTCTCACCAGTTGAAATGTTTTGCTGATCGTATGAAGTGTTACATACTTGAATGAATTACAGCCCTGGCTATTAACAGTTTAATACTGGTTCTATGAATTAGCATTAAATTACAGTGAATGTTACAGAAGAGGTTCTAATATTTACATTAGTGTCTAATGAGTTCTCTATAATTAATATAATTACACTGAACCACGGAAATTAATATTCAACCAATTATTTTAAAAAGCTATCCGATCTGCATGCAGGTTTTTGAAGACCTCGTCCCCATGATGCTAAAGATGTTTTTACCAGAGCGCACGCCTGGATCCTGCAGTGAGCTCCACAGCAGTGGATTTCATTGCAGGATCAGGGCCTAGGTCCCCACTGAAGTTTTAGAATAAATTAATTCACCCGATGCCCTAAGCATTCACATCACCACTTTACGGTTGCTCTAAAAATACTCCAACGTAAAGCAAGAAATCATTAAATTCTGTGCTTCACCTTAAGCATATGCTTAGGCAGCACTGACTAAGAGGATGTAAACAGCTCCCACCAACTACTCCAAGTATCCCAGCAGAAGTGGCAAAATAACATGCTTCTAGTTCCAGAGCTCTTGTTCTGTAAAGCAGGAAGATAACAAAATATTTTTCACCTTCACAGAATCTGTGACACCTCATTGCCCTCATCCCTTAAGCGTAAAGCTTCACGAGATGCACGGAGTCACAGTCCCTTTGAAAGTCAAGTCATCAGGTGGCTTCAAAACCCCTCTGGTGACACTCTGGGAGATCACTACCTTGAGTAGTCATATTCACACAGAAGCCTAATGTTTTTCTTCTATTTTTCTGGATATTCTGTCCCTGGAAACAGGTGACCTAGTTTTCTATTTGTTTAGAAACAGTTTTATCTTCAAAAGATAGATGCATCTTTCTTCCCTCTCTTGCTATGTCATCCTTAAATATGCACCATACTGCTGTTTTATTTTTCCATACCAAAGCCCACAGAAGGATTTCACAGACACTATTCTTCAGGGCAATGGATAGCATTAAGGCTAAAAGGTTAATTACCTTACATATTAAGGGATAATTAATCTTCTTGCATCCTCAACCACCTCTGCGTCTTCAGCCATTGGACCCAGTTCTGCTCGTGCCAGAGCACAATTCGACATTTTTAATAATGCTGTAGGAGACCAACAAAGGAGCATCTCTTCTTCCCTGTCCCCCCATCTACCGAAAATAAATCAGGGTAAACAAAGAGCAAACAAGGTTTGCCAGCCAGCCCATGCAAAATAGCGCTACACTTTGAGAAAGTCCACCCCATGGTGAGAGCGGACAGGAAGACTTCAAGCTAACATTCAAAAGCAAAGGGAAGTTCCTGCTCGAAAGAGCCGTGCACACCTAAAAAAACACTGTCCCTGTTGTACCAAAGCTAATTACCCTGGCAACAAAGCCTGCACGCCCACTCAAAGCAGTGAGGGAGCAGACCCCGTTCTCCCCTTCCCAAAGGCTGGGCACAGCTCTGCAGCACCGGTTTGTCTGTGCTTGTGCTTTTAAGCAAACAGAGAAGAGCACAAGAAAGTGATTTTCAAAGGCACAATCTCCTTTGCTACCCCACTCCTTTAAACTTGCTCTCAAATATTCCTGTACACAGGGCATAAGCACTCCTTCAGGAGCTCGCAAAGCATTTGTCAGGGAAAGAGGTGGCAGAAATGCCTCTTGGCAGCTGGCTGTGCTTTCCCTCCCCAGCCCCTTCCCCTGCCGCCCGCCCCAGTGCCTCGGCCCTCCCAGCTCTCATCCATCACGCCCCCGGCCTGGCGCAGCACATCATCCGGAGCTGGAGGAAAGGGGGAAAGGGAAAAAAAGTTGCTGGAACAAGTGTGGAACATGGGTATTTTTAGCTTCCCATGGCAAGCTAATCATTTTCATGTTTTATTTCTTGTCAATTATCAGTTGCAGTTACTAAACCAAAGTTAACCACCCCAAATTACCCAAGAATGTCCTTCAAAACAGTCTTGCCAGCTCTGTTACTGACATTTTTGTGCAATAGCTTCTGACCTGCCTGCTGCAGCTACAAAGGTGACATTATTCTGCTGCTTTTGGCACCTAAGACATGGAGTCCTGGCACACTGTTTGCCTCGATGATTTCCCACGGCAGCGGATGCTCCACGCTACCTGTCGTGATAAGCATTTCCTGAATTCATTTCAAGCAGGTTTCTCCTCCTCAGTGGCAGTGAGCGTTCCCTTACTCTTGGTTACAAGCAAGGTGAGTGGGAGCATCGCACTGTTTTATGTGCCTCACACTGTGCCTTCCCTTACTCAGGTGCGTACAAAGGAAACTGCTAAGGGAAAACATGAATCCTGGAGACACTTAAAAATTGTCAATTTGTTGCAACCTTGTGGCTGCAAGATATTTTAAAAACAGGGAACTACCAGCATTACAAACAGCAGTTAAGCTAGTAGTTAGTGGCTAATCTTAACCTTTTTGACTAGCTACTAAGTTGTCCCTCAGTTTACATTTGGATGTAGGTAGAGCCCGGAGCAGAAGCCAGGGAGGAAACCCATTCTCCTGCGCCACCGTACGGGGTGAGAAGTGGAGAAGAGACGGGGCCTTGGCTGTACAAAGCAGTTTTAGCAGTTGTTCTCAGCTCAGACCAGGTCCAAAACAAAGCAAAGGGCATTAGATGCAGTCGGGAACACAGAGGGACTGGGGCACAGGCGCACACCACGCACAGGCACACAACCTTACACACAAATACAGCTACGAGAGAAACGAGGTTGCCTCAGCTGCCCACGCCACCCCACGCATGCTGAGCGGGAGACCCGGCCAAGCAGGGGGGACTGTCTTGCTGCGACTGCCTGGGCGGCACAACCAGCGTTGGTGCGACTGCTTCGGCCAAAACCGAGCACTTGAAGCACAAAACTCTTGCACCTGCTCTTCACTGGCGAAAGGCAAAGCTGTTGTGGGCTTTCCGTATAGGCTCCAAGCTCCTTCACTGTAAGCGCACAGCTCGGCAAGCGTGGGACCCGACGGACACAGGTGTGACATGCTGCAGCTGCACTCTTACCCACATTTTGGGGACAAAACATAGCCTCTCTCTCCTTATAAATTCTTGATATTGAATAAAACAGAGCTGAACATACGCTGCAAGCTTTCAGTCTATAAAGGTGTAAGCAGGCTCTCTTCTCTCTACCCAGAGAGTAGCTCCCACAAAGGCTTGCAGAAAGCCAGTCATCTCCGAGCCCTTTACCTCACTGACAGCTGATTGATATCATCCAACAGTTCAGAATTACCAGGGAGATGGACAGACACACAGCAGAGAAGCATAAACCTGTTTCCATAGTGAAGTGCATTAAAAAGAACATGACACTGATTTCCCCCATCCTGAGACTGCTACAGGGATTCTTCAGGATACTGTGTCCCTGAGCTCTAATCTCTAGGGAAATCTGGCTATTTAAGAAGCTATAGTAGGATCCTCATAATTCTTGAGCTGGAGAAATTAATTGGACCAGTTCTTCTGCATATTCAGGACAGCTGAGATGGGAAAAGTCTCCCGCTGGATGCTGGAAGATTTAACATAGCTTAACTAACTCTCAGCTGCAGTACCATGCCTGAATGGTCCACATGCTTGTAGCGTTACAGCATAGCTTAACCAAACTGCAACATTAAACTAGCTGCAATTTCCCTCTTACATATTTGAGGTCTTGGTGAATGGCAATGCCTTCATATTCAGCTTTAATAAAGTCTTGCAAAGCAGTAATAAGAGCTGGACAATAAAATCCTGCTTAGACACACTGACGGCAGAGACAGCCATGCTCCACAGAGGAGCCACCGTCCACCCCAGGAGCAATTCTGCCAGACCGCACGGAGCAGTGAGGAGCACCCAGAAAGGTGCAGAGACCTTAGTCCTGCCCGCAGCCTTGGAGGGCACCCGGCAGTCTGCAAGTGTTTTCTGAATACTGCAGTCCAGAAGTGGAGCAATGAATGCTAGGTTGCCCTTTCTGCCTCACTTTACAGAGGTAACAGTGAAGGCTCCTCAGTGCTGCAGCCTGTGGACCAGTCTGGAAAACCTTTAAAAATTTAAGGATCTTTCCTTCCCTAATGAAGGCAGTCATTTTTTGTCTGCAAAAGCTGGCCTGTTGCTACAGCTGATGTCAGTTACTTGAAGAGAAAGAAAATATGAATCCTCCTGCTTACTTACTTACACACAGGAGTCCAGAACAAAAGAGGATGAAATATGCCCAGGCCCAACAGCAACGCAGCAGACCCTCAGAAGACCCATTTCAGAGCAGCGCTAGCAATCAGCTGAAAAGCTATAGGGCTGACAAGCTCAGTATGAGCAATAAGGAAAAACACTTCTGTGAAAGGTCACCCTCTGCTTAAGTTTTAATCTTCTAATGCAAAGCATTCTGGTAACCTGTGGGAGACACGCTGGCCGGTGCTAAAGCAGCAGCAATCTTTTTATGTTCCACTTTTCTAACTGAAGTGAGCCTTTGCCTACTTACAATAGAGTAGCAATTCGTACGGCTACTAGTTGACAAAGCACAGAGTATATTGAATATTGGACCAGAACGCAACAAGATCTCTTTTTAGCTTAGTGAATGCAGGTGATAGAAAGATGGCAATCTTCCTGCATTGCCTCAATAGTGATGATTTTTTCTTTCAATCTCATCATCTTACAGCTAATACCCCGCACACATCCTTTGACAAAGTCACAGACAAGCTATTGACTTCATTCAAATCCTGAAACACCATCTGAATTAGCTAGACATCATTAGCAGAAATTGTTTTATAAACAAAAGCCAGGTTTCTGTGACAGGCTTTATCTGAGGAACAGCAGCACAGAGAACACATTCAGTATTTTAAGCTGTGACCATACTTCATACTTGACACTGAGCTAGCTACTTAGGTAGTTAGGTGCTCACAGGCTTTTTTAAATGGATGGCTGTAGCTACAGCAGCATTTGTGTCCGTGTCAAGCATTCTGCCTCTTGCACCGTCCTGTCCCCATGACTAGCGCACGCATTACTGCTGCCTTAAAAATAACCACCACTGGAAAGCTCTACCAGCCAAAAGGGACTTCTGATCAGAGAAAACTTTGCAGAGTGAGTCTGTCCTTGATGCTTACCGCTTTTCATTACTTCTACTATCTTTTGCCAACATTACCTTTTATTCAATGATCTGGAGGAAACCTTGTAGCTATAAGCAGCAACCCAACAGAAACACCTGACTTGTGCTGAACGGGCATTGTCATCATGGACAGAGCATTTGCTAAGGAGACCCAATTTACTGCTGTTTTTTGCATAGAGTAGTGCTCATTGAAGCTTCCTCCTGATCCCAGCACTACATGTGTCTGGAAATGGGAGAACAGGGGAGAAGAGGAGCAAATAAATGGTTTTGAATTTTGTGACAACCGGGGTAGTGGCCTGAGTACTGCTGGGCACCTAGCTTGGACTCGAGCTTTCCAGAGGCTTTACAAATCCCTTGGTCTCTTCCTGAACAGTCTAAGCATTGAGCCAGAAAGCTAACAGTTTTTCTGACAAAACCAGTTGCTCTGAACCTCCTATGGGAGTAATGAACCTCTCCTATTACGAAGGCAGAAGTCAGCTGAAAGAAGCAATAAAAGAACTAATGCCATTTGGTAAGATGGATTGCTATTATTTGAGCTGTCCATCCACTCATATTTGTCCAGAGTGTATTTTTAGTACTAGAAGCAATGTAGTTACAGATCACAGAACAGCCAAACTGCCAGAAAACATGGACTGACTTACCTTCATCAAAATAAATCACAACAGGTTTTGAGACTCCCATAACTCAGAAGCCAAGGGTGACCTTGAGGGAGAAGTTGATTAAAACTGTCACATAAGAGCCCAGTGTTATACTTTATAGCTAATGATGCCAAGTTGCCAACTGAACCATGCCTGTTTATCTGTACTGTAGTTCAGCTCCGAGGTGCTGCTCCTAAATAATAAGCAATACAAGTAAATTCAGCAGTCTGACCTCCTCCCAAAATTA
Organism: Casuarius casuarius; assembly: GCA_003342895.1. Lineage (NCBI taxonomy): Eukaryota > Metazoa > Chordata > Aves > Casuariiformes > Casuariidae > Casuarius > Casuarius casuarius. The sequence goes on along the minus strand of PTFA01000155.1, from coordinate 1,264,603 downwards.
CAACTGCTTCACATGAGGCTGCTAAACTAGAACCTTTAAATGCCTCAAACAGGAATAGAAGCAAATACAACAGTAAGGGACAAGATTAAAAAAAGATCCAATTTGTTTTCCCTTGCCACCAGTTTCCAGGGCTACTTACACGAGGGAGCAAGGGTACCTAGCTGTTAGGGACAAAAGACTCTGCCTCTCCCAAGGCAGACATCAACGCAACACCGTTGACTTGAGCGGAAAACCAGTGCGTGCACCAGCAAAACCCTGCAGCTCACAGGCAAAAGCAAAGGGTCCGACTTCCCTCGGGCAGCCCACGCTGACCTGCTGCCAGACACCCCACAGCACTGGGCCTCTTCCCAGCTCACAGACACCGGGCTGGCTGGGATTTCTTTCCTATGGGAAATTCTGAAAACTCATTCCTAGGAAAGACAAGGATTAAGAGGAGCTTCTATTAGTGTGTTCTGATAAACACTGGAAAAAGTTAGCACTGGGAGCCTCAGAGCTGGCCTACCCATTCAAACACCAAAACCTTGGCAGACCGAAAAGGAGCCAGAAGACCCAGTGCTTCAGCATCGAGCCCTCAGCGCTACACGGCAGAGCCTGGGTGCTTTGAGAGCTCAGCCAGGCCTCAGCGGGCAGCAGCAGGGCTCTGCCACGCGGGGAAGCTCTGCCCTGCGCCAGCTCCTCCGGGCTCCCTGCTGCAGCAGAGGTGCCCTAAATCTTTGCCTTCAAGGCAGTCTACAGAGTAGAGACTCAGAATCTGAAAACCCAGGTCCTTTTCCCCTAGGAGACCAGGCATTTCAGGAGAAATGTCTGTATTTCTCCAGAAGTTTGATATATTTAGCCAAAGGCTTTTGGGTTAAAGCAGCATATCCCCACATAGGTTGAGTTATGCTTTCACGAGCAGTTTCCCTATGAACACCAAGTTCCGACCAATGCGTATTCCTGGACTTTTTTCCCCCCATACGGAAACTTACTTTCTTAGGTTGGCTTTCCTAAAGGCAAATATTTTTGCTAAAAGTTTAGATCTAAAACAGCTCAGTCCTGTTTGTAAAAGGCCCAGCCTTGCCAGAAAAAGAACTTTTGCTGTCATCACTGATGACTTTTTTTGGAACAATCTGAATAAAGTTGGTGGGATGGGGGAGAATTCAGAAAATCCTCACTGAAGAGACATGCTTAAAAATTCACAAGTTAATATTGGGTATAACCAGAAATAAGAGATTGAAAAAGCATATCCTGTATTTCTTATACTTTTGTTCCTAATGCTCTAGTAGCCATAAGAGCCTCCTCTTCCTTATTTTCCAATAAGCTTGTACAAAATTCAGGATCTGAGAGAAATGATAAAAGGTTTCTCTGCACGCAAAAAGAGAAAGATCACTAGGTTCATCTTACCCAAGGTATCCAACTTACACCATGATTGCCTGAGCTTCCCAAGTCATCAAAAGATAGATGCTTATACAGGCATTACAGTTTAGGATGCGGGAGAATCAATCCAGCACCATCTCTAGCTATTGGGCTGCAGCACTCCTTCTGCTTCCAAAGCATCCAAAACTTTTCAAGGAGAAAAGGGGGGGGAAGGAGGGGAGACAAAAAAAGGACACACTGAAAGGAGGCTGAAAGAGACAGATAAGACCCAGGGAGCATCTTTTTATTGAATGCAAACAAGCGGAACAAAATACAGCAACACTTCCTTGCATTTTGCCCCTAAATAGCTAAGAAGCACTCTTAGGCCACCACATTAAGAAAGCATACAGTCCAGCTTTTACTAACAGGGCATAAAAGTTGCAAGCCCTCCAATTTTTTTTTTTACTTTGCTCTTCATAATTCATATCTGTCAAGTCCCAAGATCAGAGATTACCTAGAGATAGTTCAGGTGCTGCAGCCAATTTCAGCTTCCCATTATGATAAAGCCTGACATTTACGGAGCATTTGAACAAGGTGCCAGCAACTGCCACCAGCGAACAATATTCACCTACATGATTGGCAGCAATAACTTACCTGACCTTGATTCAGTGGAAACAAAGAAAAAAAAGTAAAGGCTTCTTTACTTTCCTGCTTGTTCCTGGATAACAGCCTGATCTGTTAAAGAGGTAAGCCGTGGGAGGTATATGATGTGTATTTAACCCCAGGGATATTTCCTAAATTGCTCACAACAAACAGTTCAGCTAGCTCTGCTTGTGAACTTCGACAACGCGCTTGGCAGAGTGTCAAAATAGAAACGTGAGAGGTATTCTCAACCACCTTTCTGCAGTCTTATTGCTGAAGTTAAACAAGGACCAAGTACAGACCTATTCAAGGTTATACCAAACAAATGCTTCTCTGCATCATGCCTGGTGAAATGGTCATACCTTCCTCGCCATCCATAATGTTAATGCTGAAATGTAGCCAGTTACTCCCCTCTGCTATGTAAAGTTCATTATGGCAGCATTCGGGCTGCTTACGTGTTAAAACACTATGAAACAGCCAGACTAGGTAATTGAGTATTAGCACCAACCTCCTAATTTGAGAAAAATCCTTTCTTAACAAGCTTTTCTCCATTGTCAGCAGTGCTATGGGAAATAACGCTGCAACATTACAACAGTAACGTACCAAAGCTCAATGCATGACCTTATAAGAGAAGTAGGATTTGTTTTAAAATAAAATCTGTTCTACTCACTCACACTCTCACAAGCACCCAGATGCATGTGTCCCAGTGGGCTGGCCAGCATCCAGCCGCCAGGGCACATCTGCCCACACGGGCTGGCCAGCATTCCCGGGGACAGAGCAGAGAACGAGGTCTGCTGGCTACCAAATCTTTGCCGCATCTCCTGCATCCTTCTAAGCCTAGCTGAGCATGTGCTGGGCCTTTTGTACCCTTTAGGGGCTGATAGTGACTATGATCTTTTTGTCTCTCCAGCCTGTCTCACCTTTTGGCATCACTAGGATTTACTAGGATTTATCCTTTATCTCCTTATCCAGGTGTCTTAAGGAACCTGGCTTCTGCGTTTGCCTGTTCTTTGTTTAGGCTGCCCCCATTTTCCTGGTCTGGGTGTCCCAAGAAGCTGCAAGTGGATGTGCTGGGATATTAAGGAGCTGCTAACAGAGGTCATCAACACCTGCCATTCTGTTATCCCCTCTTTTGCTCCTCTGGTGCTTCTGCACCTGCAGCTTCCCATTCATACCAGTCTTAGTTGTGCTGTAGAGAATTGTAATAAAAAACTACAAGAAAGAGAAGGCAGTTACACCCACCATCACAACTTCACCCTGACTGGATAAAAACAAAACAAAAAACAAATGAAATAAACAGACCAACGGGTTTTCTGTCTTCCACCCCAGCAGGAAAGCTTCACTCAGCACTGTACTTCTGTGCAAATCTTTTCCAATTGTAACTGATGGCAGAACATAGGTAAATACCTGAACGATTGTACTCTACTGTCAACTGTTCTAACATCAAAAATAACAACAGCAGTCACCTTTTTGTTGCACAATGCAGTGCATTACTGCTTCTCTGTTAAAATAGCCTGACAAAACACATTCAAAATAAAGTTTGATTTAAAGGCTTAACCTACATTTTCTTGACTAAAGCCATCAATCCTCATTCTTTTCTTGGTGGCTAACACGAATAATAAGACTCTGCCTTCTTCAGGGCATCTCTGTATCCATACTTGAGCTACTGTGACTATAATTTCTTTGCTTGCTTGCTTTCCTTCACTTATTGAAGATATTCCACTGCTTTGTTTCCTCTGATTTTTTGCAAGGCTCTTCCGATTTTGGAAAGCAAGCTCACATGTACTAGAGCTATATTTGGAATATCTCTAAATAAGAAGGGAGCAGCACCTGCATCCCTGGAGAAAGAGCATGCAGACTTGGCAAACTGTAAAGACTGCTGAGACAATTTTTCTTTCACTTAGAGTCTACAGAGCTTGCCCCTTCTCCTCTCCTGCTCCCCAGCCCCTCGGGAGGCACACTCACATCCAACATGAATTTGTGAAAAGAGCATTCTCACACCACGTGCCACGTGACTGAGCCAAGAGTCAAATGTGCTAGTTTACCTCTCTGCCACCCAGGCACACAGCCAAGCATCACAGACAACCCTAGACACTGAGACCGTTTCCAAATCCTAGCAAGCTTCCACATAGCCTTTTCCTTGTCCCTACTAACTGGCCTCTTATTCAGGCCCACCCTACTTTATGATTTGATTGCTCCAAATTGTCTGCCAGCAGCATCTCCCCACCACATCCTGCCAAAAAGCCCCAAACCTCCACACCACACACAAAACCACACCACCTCCTCACATTTCCAATATGATCACAAGCAAAAAAATGGTCATAAAGGCTTTGGACAAGATGCCCACGTCAAGATGCTCGGGTGTGATGCCCACGTCAAGATGCTCGGGTGTGATGCCCACAGCTACTGAACACTCACACCTGGAACTTGAACTAGGAAGAGAAACAGCGCAACTCAGTCAAGGCAAGGGCTAAGATAGTCCAACTGGGAATCCAAAACTGAACAACTCTTGCTCTACCTTAGCACTTACATTATAAAGAAATGAAGTGCCAACCCAAGGGGTATTTAAAAAAAGTTTATGTTTAGAAAGCAAGCAGTCACTTCTTGTAGTTTTGAGTATTACAGAGCCCATAAGAAAATCAGTAGTCCTACCTTCAAAGCAGTAGTAACAGTACATGTTGGGGAGAGAAGATTATAAAGTGCATAAGAAAATTATGAATTACTATTCCTCACTATTTTTCTAGTTTTTCTATTTTACTATCTTTTATTACTATTATGCACTGAGTACACACCTCAGGTACTGTAAGACTACAAGCGTTTTCACTATTACCATGCTCCCCTCCCCAATTCTTTCCCTGTGTGATTTGGCTTTCTGCTGCATTTTATTCAAAAGAGGGCAGGTTTTCTGGGAAGATCAGTTTTTATTCTGCGATGAGGCAATAAACATCACAGGACAGCTCCTCTCTACAGGCACGAGGACATACACAAGATATCATTAGGTAAATACAGTGAATTTGCACTGCGCAAGCGCTGGGTAAGTTACCTGTAGTTCAGCTCTAACCTGCATCTACTGAGAGATAGGTTCACCCAGTGAAAAAGTTAATTATGCTCAGAGGTATCTCGCACATAGCACGAAATTACAGTGCACACAAGTTACTATGAGCTCTGCCGTGAGCCTCTCCTACGGCAGGATGCACATGTACCTGCACCTCCCTTGTCCCAGGGACACAAGCAAGTGGCAGCAAACAACGCTTAGCCTGCAGAGCCACCCCACTGAAAATCCCAGCAGCATTTGGAAAACACTAAGCTCTCAATCTGGGAGAAAGGTGCTGACACAGGCTGCATTTTTCTCATCTAAGCAAGTCTGGTATCTTGTCTTATTTGCACTAGAAAGGATATTATTGCAATTTTAGAATACTTGCTCTCTTCATTGCTTTGCTAATTATCAGCAACACCAGGCAGCCAAAGATATGGCTTTTTCACCCCCTCCCCCATCCAGTACTGCTCAAAGGCTGGAACATCCATATTTATACAAGTTTCAGAATGCGACACAAAGCAAACCTGGGCTTTAGTTGTTCTGCTCATTACAGAGGCTTCAAACACCGTCTCAGCCATGGCAACCAAGGCTCGCTCCGGACTGGTATTTATGGAGGCTCTGTCTCCAATAAAAGCCAGCACCAGGTGTTTCATAAGAAAAGACACACAGTCCCTTAACAGACAGCTACCCGAGCATCTGCTCTTTATAATAATCTCCTAAAGATCATCCTATGCTCTGGAAATACAAGGATTTTAGTCTTCTCCAATGCCTTTGATTATAAATTTTAATATGGTAAAACAAGCTATTCTTTTCATCCACATAAAAGATCAGTATCTCTCTGGGAAAAGCAACCACAGTCACAAAACCCCTTTAATTCATTAAATCCCTTGCCAAATTGCAGAAGGAGCCACTCCAACCAACCCTTGCGGTCGCACTGACCCTTGCGGTAGCTTGGGGGGCTGGAGCTCTTCCACCCCGGGAAGTTGCACCGGGCAGAGGCAGGCGGCTGTGAACGCCTCACGCTGACGCAGTTTGTCAAAGCAACTGGAGGCACCAGTCTCCAGCCTCGCTGCTCTAAGAGCCAGCAGAAAAAAGCCCACAAGAAAACAGTCTGAAAATAAAGGGTGTGCAATGGTGACAGTTAAAGGTAAATTATTTCCTGTACAGGGTAATTACATACAGAATAAGGTCCTGAAAAGGGACATAAAGCAAAGAATGCAACTATGTTTAGGAGGCAAATAGGCAACTTTCTAAAGATGAAGATAGCAGGTGCATGGAGAGAAGAAAATAAACCAAAGGAAAAGGACAGACTTGCAACTCAATAGACTCCTCTTTCCATGGCTGTTCCACAGATTAACGTAACACCACACGCAACAGCCTTCTGTTCTGAAACGGCCTCTTCAATGAGCAGGGACAAACCTGCTAGAGCTCAACACCCTGCAGCTTCTGAAGACAACCAGGTGCCGTGTGCTGAAAAAAGGGAGGATGCAGGAAAGACAGGAGGACAGAAAGCAGGAAGAGCACAGGCCCAGGCCCACCCCTACTGGGACCCAGCGTGACCCCTTAGCTGTGCCGACAGGGGCCTCTCGCCCTGGTGCGAGCTCACCAGGTTGCGCCTCCACCCAGCGCCTCTTGGCCCCGCTGCCTGCCGACAGCACGGCCCCGGGGAGCGAGAGCGCTACGCGCAGCGCCAACACAGCGGCCTCCTTACCAGCTACTGAGGTCTCCACACGGCCTGAGGGAAAGAGGCTGCCTCCGCTTCAGGTTCAGCTGCCTCAATGAGCGATGGGCACCCACAAACGCTGCAGCGAGGGCAGGGAGCAGCAAGGGTCCGCTGCCCCTAGGGAGGCGAGGCGAGGCGAGCCAGGGGCCAGGGCAGCCCCAGCACCGCCCACACCAGTGGGGCACCAGCCGCAGAGCTGGGACACAGGACCAGGCATCAGGGTCCATCAACAGCCCCAGACACAGCACACAACAAGTTGGGCCCAGGGTCTGCCTGGGGGTCCAGTCAGGAGCAGGTGGGACCAGAACCAGGACTGGGGACACAGCCACAGCAGGGGCCCGAAGCCCACCCAGCAGGCAGGGCCAGGGAGGCCACAGGCAGGCACCCCTACAGCACAGCCCCAGGGGACTGTGGGGCCAGGCCTGGCCTTAAATGGAGCCGGGGCAGGTGTGTGGGCGGGGCCCCAGGTGAGGCTGCTTGGGCAATCAGGGCCCGTTCACACCCCCGGGCCTGGCTGGCTGCCTCCCCTCCCGGCACGGCAGCTCCTTGTGCAGCTCTGCAGAGCCCCTGTGAGTGGGCAGGGGGCTGCTTCAGGGGGCCCAGAGGCACAGCAGGCATGTGGCGCTGGGGAAGGGACAGGGGGCCACTGGGCTCCCCCCAGGAGGCAGGGACAGGAGCAGAGGCAGTGCACCTACAACACAGCTCCGGCTGGCACCACAGCTGTACCGGGGCTCCTGGGCAGGTGTGTGGGTGGAGGCCCCAGGTGAGGCTGCTCAGGGCAATTAAGGCTTATTAGTGCCCTCAGGGCCCTGACAGTTAATGACCTTAACCAATCCATGAGGGAGAGGAAGGAGGGGAAAAATAAGAAGAAGAAGAAGAAGAAGAAAAAGCAGTAAAGCAGCTCATTGAGTAGAGGCTAATGAATCACAGCACCCTTGGGACCTAGCAGGGTTGGATGCCCTGTATGGAAGGGCAGTGCCAGAGAATGAGGTGCCATGTGGGGTCTTGAACCCCCCAGGCTGAGGTGAGTTTGGGGATAAATAGTCAGAAGACAGTGTTACCAGCTGGCCACCTAGCAGCCTGAGAGTCACATGCAAAAATATCCACTTATGGAGAAACTCTGGCAAAATGCATCATCTGGGTTATGCAAGTCAGTATTCTTCCCTTCAGCCCTTCCCTTTAACGACTCCATGTATCTTACCCACCTCTGCTGGAGCAAAGGAGTTGCGCAGTGGGGCTGCCGCACGTCATGGCACGCTGATGGGGAAGCAAAGATGTGAAAGACAGGCAGGATCTTTGGGGCACAGGTCCCAGCTCCCTGCTGGCACAGTGGGCAGCCGCAGCTCCAGGCCAGGCAGTGACGTGCAGATGCTGTGCAGCTTCCTGCACCTGTGAAGGCAGAAGGGAAGGTACATATGTGTCCTATTGCTTCTCTGCAGCGTGAAAGTCCCTTCCTTTATGTCTTAGAAAGCTTCTTCAAACCGGACTAGCTGCTCGTCTGTGGCTCTGGGGCCATAAGCTTCCCTGCTGAGGCTGAGAACTAAATTTGGTCTTCAAAGAGCTTTACTAAACACCTGTGAATGATCTGCCCTTAGCTACAGCTAACTTAACACTTAGAGACATTTATGTAGGCAAACCGTTTCCTGCTGGAGGAACACCGATGAGTGTTCAGCGCTACAGTAGGTGTACAACTTTCAGGATCTCCCAGCCTGTGAGAGAGGCAGCTTCCCTCTTTCTCACAGGCAGATGGAAGATAACTTCTGTGTGCAGCTGTAAAGGCGAGAACCCCCCAATATAAGAGCCAGATACTCATGGTGCACCCTCTAGTATGCTGCATTTCGCAGTGGAATTGCTACCCACGCAGGAAATGCACTAGCTCCTTGGATAACCACTCTTCCCAAAGTTATTTGGTTGAAAAAATAGTCTTATTAATACATTAAGCAGAGATAACACAAAAACAGCGATAGTTGGTAATGAGGAATCTAACTACAGAAAAAAAAATCAGCATTTAAATCTCCAATTGATCCCATTTACAGACTGCTATACATCTGGCATTATCAATAAATCATATTTAATTTCTTCCTGTTAATTGCACTGTGCTAACAACATTAGGAGAAGAGCCTAACAAAACAGAAGTAGCAGATTATTTTGAAAACAAAATTAGCAGCCTGAGGCACCATGGCATATTGCTGAGGGAAAGCAGGTGGCCACAGGTGGCTCTGAGCCTCCAAAGGTAATGACTATCTATACACCACGCTATAGGGCTCGGTCGCACTTTGATGGAATAGTCTGTCTACAAGCTGGCACAACGCATTTGTTTTCAGAGCAATTAAAATCAACAGTAGATCAAAACCACCATTCTCATGAAAACCCACAGCAAGGCAATAATTTACAGACCTACTGTATGAGCATAAAGATTCTGTCCTTTGGGCTCATGCCTCATTATTTTTCATCTCATCCCATTTGGGTTGCTTTTTTCCCTTAGCAAGTAATGGTGTAAAAAAACTAAGTTTCACTATTCAGTCGCATCTAACAAACTGTGTATTGCATAGACAAGTGCTGCAAAAGTGTTATCATCTGCAGCAATCTGTGACTTTCAAGGTAACAGATTGTCCTGTGAGCTGTGCTTGCAGTTACCAATATTTAGTGAGCCACAACAGTACAGTCACGGATTCATTAATTGGCATCAGGATACAGTGAAGTTAAGCCTCATCTGAACTCAGAAAGATATACTGAGGCAACCATACTCCACCGAGAGAATTCACAAAAATTAAAACACTGTGTCTGTCTGCAGAGCTTACTGATTAACAATGAAATTAAAAAGGAATTCTTTTTTAAAAAATTATCTATGTGATTTCTCAAATACTCTACAAATCATTTTTCTAGGACATTTAGGCATTACTCCAGCATCTATGGGAAGAAGTCCAACCTTTTTATAACAGTTCTTCCATCTCCCTACAGATCGTGTTGTCATCTTTGTGCTGCAGAACCATTTTGGGGAGTGCTGCAGTACCGCGTGCCTACTTACCATTAGAGTGTTAAAAAACTCTATTCTTGAAGGTATATAGTTTACATGCTTTTGATCGTCTTTTCTCTCCAGGATTCCCTTGTGGCAGAACATAAAAGGTCCTTCCTCGTGCCTTTTGAAAGCTTCAGTCCCAACGCCCCCAAAAAGCTAGTGCTCAGCTCTCACGTGTAAGGGAACCCAGGGGCACTCTGTTTTACCAGCTTCCCCAACAGATACTTCTTTACGACACCTCCCAGGTGCTACGCATTGGTATTAAACAACTCATCTTACTCACTTTCCAAAGAAATATACTGTATAAGCTTCCTGCCTTCCTCCCCCCGTTGCTACCCCTCTTCTCTCTTTCTACCCCTGCCCCCCCGTATGTTGGTCATGCCCACTAATACTCTTAGGAAAAATTATCATTTTATCTAACCATCCTAAACTGCTGCTGGGAATAGGTGGAGGTGTAAATAAGAGTGTCCTTCCCATTGTAACAGGAAGAAATAGTCGATTGCTTCTCACACACACACAAACCCAGTCTAATAGATATAGCTACTAGGGGAAAAAACCAGTGAATTTCTTTAAACTCAGTCTCCGCTTCCCCTAAAACAGAGATAATTAAACATAACCATCTACCCATTTAGAGGAAATGTATGCTAGTATTTACCCCAAACTGGAAAGCGCACTTTGCCCATAAAGGGGAAAGCAGCTGGGGTGTAGTTGGAGGAGCCCAACAAAGAGCAATGGAGGCAGGTTCCTTCTGCTGCGCCTTCATCCAGCCCCCCCAGCGGATGGGTACAACCTCCCTCACTGCAACTGTAGCCTACGATAAGAGTATTAAGCATTTTCATGCTGTGTATCACTAACAAAAGTGCTCTGCTGTGCTAATTAATGTTTTCAGAAGGCCCCTGGCTCTCGCACCGTAAGGAGGTGTGGGTTTCTGACACAGCAGGGCCTGGAGCTGGGGCATCGCTCTTCACCCTACTCCTCCTCCCTTGTACTCGTAGGCTGGGTAGAGGAGCCGAGTTACAGCTCGTCAGCAAGGTCTCTCCCTCTTCTCTACCCCCCACCCCCTTTCCCTGGGGATCCTGAAGTGCTTTTCTTTCTGCATACAAATTCCTACCCTCATGTTGCTCCAGGCCTGGTCTGTCTCCCACCGTGGAAAAAGGGAGCTGCTTTTTACGGTAATTTCTCAGCTTTCCTTGCAGTCAAAGCTTGCAAAACCGTAGCATTTCACTGGTGGCAAAAAGTAACCTCTCCCTCCAGCCTACGTGTCCAGCAGCCCTCTGCTCACCCTGACCCGGGACGGGCAGTGCCTGTCCGCAGGGGCACGCGTGGCCCATTTGCAGTTTCCGAGCAGCTCCGTCCTACTGCAGTTGCCGAACGACTGCATTTAGTGAGGGCCATGGGCTCTCTGCACCCTGCACCCACAGAAGCTGGAGGTCTGGAATATCCCTCTTGCTTAATAAAATACTGATATTAATATCACAGGCCCCACAGAGCGTGCAAGTGGGTACTGGCAAAGGAGGAATCAGACACTCTCCCCAAGCCTTCTTGTGTACCGGACACTTCAAAGTGCACTAATCATTTTTGGCTACACTTTCTGCTCCCCCAGTGCCTTTTGGGAACAGTTTGAGCTGTGGGCAAAAGCAGGACCACAAATGTATTTTTATTATTATATTATTAGCAATCTTTGAGGAATACTAGCAGTGCTCACAACTTTGGAGAAATGAGCCTTCTGGTCGCTCTCGTGCGAAGCCCTGGCGTGTCCATGTGAAGGCAGCGAGAGGACAAAGTTTTCTTTCACGCATTGCTTTCCTTCCAGAAGGGAAGGAAACTTTATAAACAAATTGTTTGGCCCCAGGCTGAAGCTTTTTCTACAATTCTCATTCTACCAAAAAGTATTCATTCGTACTGGAGCTTTGTTGGGCTCCTTGGGAGCCCTTATAAACAGCTTGAGAAGCCATCTAATTCTCCTAAAATGCCCAGTACCTTCAACCTCTGCTTAAATTTAATTTGCAGCTTCTTGCAGGAGCTTCTTCCAATAGGTTTCAAAGAGATAACACTGCAGCCATACCCTAACTGTTTTTAACACTGGTAACTAAGTTTGCTTCTTTTATCAACCCTGACAGAGGTCACACAAACAACTGGCCAGATTTCAAGAAACACTGCAAACTTTAGGTGCCCGCTGCACTCAACACAATTCTCTTCAGTGCATGTTGTTCAAAGGCATCAACCTCTCTGTAAAAAAGTTTACATCATTTAAAAAGCACAGTCTTGTTTTGTGGATTTGTCAAAAATACACTAGTTTCAATGGAGAAAATTCAGAAAACTCATTTTCCCCCTTGTTCTAGTTCCTTTAGCATCTTATCTTTTGCAAAACTGCGACTGGAGACCTTAGTTCAGCAAAGCATTTTGTCATATGCTGAACTCCCATTTAAATAAAACCGCTTCATTAAATCAGGGCCTCTGCGGTTAATGATTTCTGCACCACTGAGAGGAAAGATGGACAAACCACAGTTATTTTTCAGATTCAGGCAAATATTTGAACACAGGTCAATGAAAAAGCACCCTTGCAGAGCAAGACATTGTATTAGAAGCATAATCTCTAGTATGAAACCAAATAGACAACCTTTAAATCAGACTTCAGCTGATCTTAAAACCATAAAGAAATACTTCCTTCCTGAATCAATTCATATTCAGCAATAAAAGACTGGTGGCCCAGAGATTTTGCTTGGACTGGTGGACAACTCAGCTGAGGTCAAGCACTGCGACAAGTGTGTCTTTGCTGCATTTGACTGAAATTCAATAAATCTGTATAGATACAACTGTCAAAGGCAGGGATATTGTTAACAATTTCATGAAGGCAGAGCACTCAGTGAGATGAAAGACAGCTGCCAGTCTGCAGCCATAGGACTATACCGTTACAAGCAATGAGTGGTGACAAAACTTATTAATGGTTGTCATCCGACCGGTTTGTCTGAACCTAGTAGATCTTCAGTCTAATGAAGAATTTTCTTGGGAATGAAACCTGCCCCTGTCCTTCAACACTCTTGTGCTTCTCCACACACATGTACACCCTTCTTTATCCTTTTATGGGCTTGCTTTAAATAACGGAACATAATCTATCAGAAAATCCATCAAAGCCACAATATATTAAAGTGAATTTGTGTATATCAGACTAGCTGCAATATTTCCTTTCCAGACATTCACTAGTTTCCATAGAAAGACAGATAACACTGAAACTGCTAAAAGCAAATTCTTGCTTTATTTCTCAAGCATTCAAAACTTATACTTGAGCACTCGCACAGATGCTTTAAATGCAAAGCTTTTTTGTTTGGTTTTATTTTAAGAGGAGGATACTGCCATTATGACTCCACCAGGGGAAAAGTTGTATCGAAATCTCTCTATGTAAGTGGCTAACCTGGGCTACTGATTTTACTCCATCTATTAGCTAAGTACTATAAGTTACAAATCAAACAAATTCAAGATTTCAGGTAGCGGTATCACAGATATTTCAGAACGCTTCACTTCCTAATATCCCTCAGAACCTCAGTCCTGCCCCCTGGAAGTCAAGAACAAAAAGGATCACGTATTAAGAGGAAGGCATAAAAGCTATCATGAAAACCAAACAAATGAGAGCGAGTCAAACATCCCTTGCCAGTGTAGCAAGGCCAACCATCAGTGATTTCGGCATGATCCAGCTCGGTATCTCCTATATCAACGACACACTGCCATGCAGTGACCTTATTCTGCGGTAAGCCGTAGCACCAGGTTCTTCTTGCAGAAGGCCTACGGGCCCTCCTTTCACCTCGGCCCGGCTGTCGGTGGAGTTACCCAGGAACATGCCAACGCATCACCCAACACGCCCGGCACAGGTCTGCGGTTCCGGCACCACCCCAGCTCCGATGCCGAGCGGCTGCTGCACGTCACCGCCGCATCCCCGCGGCGCCAGCCCAGGTCAGCACCGCGCAGCACCCGGGCTGGGCACTGGGGCGGCACGTGGAAGAAACACAGGCCCTTGTCCGTTCTGGACAGATGTCAGGGATCAGGCTGCTGGCAAGCACAACGGGCAGCATCAGCTACTCATGGAACAGGGCTGAGCCTTCTGCACTCACACTCCCCTCACCTTACAGACCTGGGCAATTCTGTCCCCGCATGGTGACCAGCTCAAGCAGGTCACCGCCCTCTCTCTGCTCCTGCCACTGACAAGCCTGAACTCCAGTTTTTCCATGGTTAAGCCACACAGAAGAGACTGGGCATCCCCCCACTGACGGCAGGAGTCACAAGATTGCTGTTCATGAGAGGTGCTCGAATATCCAGCAAATTCTGCTCTCCAGTCCCCAGACTGCTGGTATTGCTGCGCCAGCTTCCGGGAACCCAGGAACACGGCAACGTGGCGAAGGGCAGGCACAGTGCAGGCGTAACGCAGGAGCAGCGCATGCAAAAAGAAAGGAACAGCTCAGTCAGGGAAGGAGAAAAGACTCAAAGTTCATTTACAGAAAACACGCTCCGAGAGGGTATACAAGAGTGACTACGTAGCAGAGGCGGAGGAAGAACCTCTGCTGATCTTGACCTGAGCTGTGCCTGGAGCCTTCCCCAGCACAGGAAAGCCCGGCGGCAGACGAACTCCCCCCGCTCAGGAGCCAGTTTGCAGAGCCGCAGCAGAACGGGAGACCTCATCGGCACCAGCCCTGACAACCCCCGGGCAGACCGGCGGGGCCGAACCAGGTACCTCCCAGGCAGAACGCAGGAGCCTCGGCCGCCTGATCCGAGCAATGAAGTCCTTTCGCCGGAGAGATTCGCGTTCAGCGGCTGGGGCAAGGCCCAACGCAGCGAGTGCCCAGCCCTGCGAGCAGAGAGCTGCCTTACAGCTCCCGTCATTCTTCCCTAGGGCAATGCCGTGGCACATCTTCCGAGGTCTTCAACCTTTTCCTGAGCAATTAGAGACCAAGGTATGTAGATTTATCCCAGGAAGGAGGAAGAATCAAAATTTAGTGGAATAATACAAACATGCCCAGACATTTATTAACAGTAAGTTAGTGTGACAAAAATAACTGTAAACTCTGGAGAATGGTATGTCTGCAATTCATTTTTGCTCTGCTAAAAGTAATGCTGGAGCAATAAATTTCATTTTATACCTAGCAGTAAATACTGCTGTGATTTAATGTAATTTCAAACAAAAGTAAGCTATTGATGCTTGCTGATCACACAGCTTAGTGATATGTACAACCATCTGAGCTTGAATCCATAATAACATTTAATCATCCGTTTGTTAGAGAAAGATATTATTTTCCTGTTGGATTGCCTTTAATCAGTGCTAACAGAATTAAAAATAAACACATTTTAAAATGGACAGAGCATTAGATGTGCTATTAAACTGGTTGTCTTGCATGCCTGATATCTTAAAGAGATTTCCTGACTGCAGTCACATCTGATGTGACTAACGTCCATCCCAATTTTCTTTCCTGCCAGTGGGAGACTTTGCTTCAAGGATACTAGATCAGACTGGAACTGGAATGGGCTTCAATTTTTTTTTTTTTTTGGAAAGTTCAGCACATCTTCACATTGGGGCTAATTCTACATGACACTGCACACTTTCCCAATGGTAACTGTGTGTGCTCCTTTTATCCTTCACTTTTGGGGCTTAGCAATTTGAGAGCAAGGCAAAAAAATAAAGGGATATTTTCTCTCACCAACATAAGTTTTATATATTTTTTAATAAAAGAACTAGATTGCAATTAGACGAAAGGTAAAATATTTTTAAAGATTTCAGTTAGACTCTAAACTCCTTAAAAACACTGTGCAAAAGTTGCTAGATTTTGCTATACCCAGCAAAGTGTACAAGATACGAAAGAACACTACCCCTAAGCCCTGATGGAGAAATTGAACAAAAAATGTTCAGCTATAGGTAAATTGTCCCCCTTCGTTTGTTCTGGTCATTCCAGCTCTGACTCTCCTGACAACCCAAACTTGCGTGTTCATAAAATGAACTCTACAGTATGTTTAGCCACACAAACGGCTTAATGCCAGTGCAACACCTAAAAAGCCCCAAAGTTGAAAATCTTCCATTCTTCTCTGCCACCCCAAACAAACCTCAGGGATAAAGACTGAAGGAAAATAACAAGTGATTAATAGTTGCAAGACTCCAATGGTTCTTTATCATGCAATGCTAATCTACCTAACTATTCACAAAGTCTTCATTACTGCATAAAGGGTTTATTGTTAGAAAATCTGAACCCCAGCAGAAGCCCTGTGAGCTAGAACAGAGGAGGGCTTCGGCGAGCCCGCGTGTGACCTCGCTGGGCCGCTGGTCTCCCATGCCGGCTTGGGCAACCTCCTTTGCCTCCTCCCTCTGCACTTCTCCCCCTGTAAAAAGGAGCAACTGCTTCCTCTGTAAAGTGCAGAACTAGAAATGTACACTTAACAGAGATGTAGCACCTATTAACACTTGGGTTTACAGGATTACGCCAATCCCCAGAACACATAAGGAAAACTGGACTTCACTGGCTATCTGATCCACCCTGTTAAACATCACATTCCCAAAATTACATGTTTTCACACGCAGCAAATCACATTGGTTTCACAGAGAACTCTTGCAAAAGGATTTCTTAAAGCAATGCAGCATTACAAGACCAGGTCCTTTATGTGAAGTCCCTATACGTGTCTATAAATACTTAATCCAACCGAGAAGTTGTCAAATGTTAACTATGCTTGCCAGACTTTCTACACTGTATTTTTGTCTATTTTGCAAGACACATTTTACTTTAAAATCATTGAGATCATTGATTTAAAATCGTTGATCATGGAGAAAAGTTCACCTGAGAATCTATTCATATGCATCAAACTCTAGGAGGGAAAATAATGTGTCTTCCATTTATTGCCGTGAGAAGCTTCCTATACTGTAGAATTCATATTTTGTGTGTGTATCTGTGTGTGTGTATACACGTGTATTTTTTAGGGGGGCACATGACATACACCATACCACATCTTCATTACACTTTTCCTTATATTACTCCAACTTGCATAGACAGAAGGATCCAAGTAATATCAGAGCCCAAAGTGTCAAATCACTTCTTAATCCCCAGCATCACACAGCTTAATTGCTATGACTTTATAGAGCCTTTTGGCAGCAGTACATCTACTGTATTTATATTTTAGCTCACATGCCACTTTCAAGGCTCCGATATTTCAGTAAAATTACAAATTAATGAGATAGGTAGTCTCTGTTGCGGAGATAGCAGCAATCTGTAGCAGGGAATTAAGAAAAGGAGTAATTTATTGGCTCACGGAGGTTCCCAGTGAGCAGTCGCATTAGCATAACTGCAGGAGGTCAAGAGCCTCATTACCCAGCAGTTAGAAGATATGTAGCTTCAGTACTTTTATAGTAGCAGCATGTACATGCAACATCTACACTTTAGGAAATGCATTATTTGGGCCCTTCCCCTGCGTGCCGAAGTAATGCAAACACCATCACCCGCGCAAGCAGACTGCTGACCGTCATTTGGCCCTTCAGGTTGGAAAGGCTTGAACTGGGTCAAATACATTCTACCTTCACCGTGAAAAACACCAGCTGGTGCTACTGTTAAAGAGATATCCTGTGAATACCCAAAGTCATGTTTTCGGTTTGAACAGCAAAAGAATCAGGGAGCAGGCTTGAAACTTGGGGGCAGGGAGAGAGGGAAGGCAAGGCAGAGGGAGGGTGAAAAGGAGAAAAAAATACGTATGTGGGGGAGTGGGGGTGGGAGGAGAGCTGCAGCAGCAAGGCAGCACGCACGACACCCCCGTTCCTCTCCCACTGAGGAGAAGGGGTGTTGAATGCCTTCACCCGGGATAAAAACTAAGTCTATGACACGGTGCAAAACAGAATAAATTAAGTAAGAGCCAAGGGGTGAGATCCAGGCAGGATGAGGTGGCGTGGCTCCACTGATCCCCGTGGTTCTCTGTCATTTTACACCCACTGAGGATGGTCCTAAGTCCTGTTAAAAGAACTTTACTTCCAAAAGAATGAAATGTACAGGCAGTCTAAATCTTATTACTGTAATTCATTCGCACGGGGGAAAAAAGGCTCAGATAACCTTGCAGAAATACGCAGCTGTCACGCGAAACAGCAATGCCAGCAGAGTGAACAGACACATTGCTTAAAAGAAATTGGCTTCAGGTCTGGCTGGCAGTTCTTGCCTCTCCTGGCCCTTCCCTCTCCGGCCAGACAGACCACATCCTTTCTCTGTGCAGCAAGGGATGGGAGCAGAGACGTACAAGTGTTTTTGTCTAAATCAGATAGGGAGGATGCAGTAATTGCCGCTGAATATGCTTCATGACTGATATCAGCAAACACCTTAATTATTAATTGAATTTCTTCAAGCTCACTGTATCAAAGCCTAAAACATCAACTCTCATCAGAACTGCAGCACTCCAAGACTTCAACATTATTTATAATTAAACACATGGGTACCTATATGAAAGAGAAAGAACACAATCTCAGTTATTTTCACAGATTCCAGATGTTCCTTAAATTTTGCAAGAAGTCATCTCTCTTAAGCATTGGGTTATTTTTTATTAAGAGCTGATTTTTTTTTTAATCAGAAATATCAGATATTGCTTTCCCTTAGAAGTATTCTGGCCTAATTTTCATCTCACCTAAAATCGGCAATGCCAGACTACTGTAAAAATCAGTGTAAGAGCAGAATCATGGTCAAATCCGGAGTCCAATACTAAGCAGCCTTACAACGGTTTAATTCAGCTGATACCCATATTATTCAAGGTCTTTATCAGTCTCAACTTTTGACTTCAATTTTTGATGTTCCTTCCCCTCACAGTTTTTTCACATAACACATAATTACACCATGGAGCTAATCACCCCAGGATGTTTGGAGACCAAAAGCAATATGGGTCACAATAAGATCAGAAAATTGGTTAACAGAAAACAGGTTCATCAGAGAATGCTGAATATGAAAGTTCAACGCTACCTCCAAGTCAAGGTCCTTAAACTGAAGGTCACTGCAAAGACAGATGTTTCCCACTTGCCCATTTTCTTACGCAGAATAACCCTGACTCCTTCGCCCTGCAGAAAGACACTACTAAGCAAAATCTGGTGCTACGCAAGTCTTCGGTGTGACCCCATGCAGCTGTCCCATGTTCTTAATTTCTCTCAAGGATCATATTGCTGCTTCCTTTCATAAATGCATGGCAGCAGACTCAGAAGAGACAGATGTTCAGCAACTGGAATTTATAGGGATCATATGTAAACTAAACTGTAGGAAATCATTAACTAGAGGAAGTTACATAAAATGAGAGCTGCACAGTATTAGTAAAAACATGTTTAGCTCTATACTAAAATCCTAGCGAAAAACAGCTAAATAAAACGGAAGCTAGGCCAATCTAAAATTGCTCTTCGCACCTCACTGGAATGTATCATCCAGGTGCAGGGCTACTCTCTCCTCTACACAAAACCCTTGCGCTTCTGCACAAACTTTGCCACTTGAACGAAGACCTTCCATGTGGAGAAGTGTCTCAGCCCACTGCCTCCCCAGTCCTTGATGCTGGGAGGAGAACGGGTCAGTGGTCCATGGCCTGAAGGGCAGGCCCAGCTGCGCGGGACCCCAGAGGGCTCTGCTCCAGCCTCCAAGCGCCCAGGCGTGCACGCGGGCGAGGAGGCGGCACAGAGCACGCCAGCCCCGGCAATAGGAAGTTTCTGGCTGACCAGAAGCAAATGCCACAAATCTGGCTTCTCGTCCGCAGTGATGGGTGGGTGTAAAATAGAGCTGTTTCATCTGCTCCTGATAATCTCATACATCTTAGCAGCACTGCAGGACCAATGGTGTTCAAAAAGCAGAAAAATGTCCTTCCTACCAGGACAGATGCTGGCCCAAAGCTTGGGAGCCTCAACCAGAACAACAGCTGCCTTAGCTTCCCGAGGTCAGAAAACCGCTGCTGCTTGGAGAACCCTTAATGAATCGCTTAGGCTCTAAGCACACGAGGCAAATTCTCCTCTCGTCTAATTCCATTTTAAAACAGAAAAATTCATTCAAACTTATAAATGTAGTCTATAAATGTAGCAAATTTCAATAAGTTAAACCTATACAGGTAAGGACTCTTTTACTCTCATTTTGCAATCTGAACTGGGAGATTAAGCCCCTACCTGCACCCCAGTCACATCTTTTAGGCCAACAGCCATGGGCTTAAGTGCCTGAAAAGCCATTTTGCCAGAATACTTGAGAGTGATTCCAATGAATCCCCAAGTGAGTAATTACTCTAGAAGTCTGTAGAGGTGTGTGTCTAATTATTCCAAAATTGTTGTATGTATCCTACCTATTAAGATAAACCTAAATTATTAGGATACTCACAGAACAAAAAAGGAATCGATGAATTAAACTTGCCATCATTTTATGATATACTCATGTGACCATTTGTGAATTTTGAAACCAAACAATTTTAGTTTTTTGTGTTGTTAAACATTTCCTTATCTCGATTCTTCACTTACAATGCATATTAAGTTTTTAAATAAATGTAATGCTAAGAAGTTATACATTCCTCTTTTCAAAAAGCAGCCTGGGTGACCTTTGTATACCCCCAGCTTTGAACCTAGCCATTTGGACAGTTGCTTCAAGCTGAGATACTGCCCCCAGCTTGCAATCAGCAAACATTAAACAGGAACTTCCCGCGGCCTTTGAACAACTGCCATGATGCAAATGTGAAAAAAAAAAAATTCCAGTGATGTATGAGATGGGTACCGCAGTGAGGTGGAGTTTTTATTTCTGCTTTTCTTTTGCCTCCAGCACTGTGCCATAAAAATCACATTCCCATTTTCAGCCTTGCTATGCAATTAAACCAGGAAGAGGTTTTTGCTGTCATATCTACAGGTTCAGAGCTTAATCAAGCTAGAATGTACTGAAGCATCAACAGTGAGTGATTATACCTATACATACTTGCTCTGTATCCTTCCAACATCTTGTTTAAAGGACTAAATGGCAGAAGAGCCCCACCAAAATTCTTTTAATAACATACATATGACTACATTATAGAGTCACACAACAGCGTACTAACACAGATACAATCTTAGGTGAACATATATAGAGAATAAGCAACTCTTTAAGGCTGGATTTTAATAATAATCCAAATTAAGACAGTCATATGATAATGCGGTGAGACCAAGTTTAACTACAATGCCTTCAGGTAGAAGCTAGTGGTGGGTGGATTTCAAATGTTCAGGGGTTTAATAATCTAATGTCTGGCCAAAACAGACATTCTGCCAGGAATCTCTTCCCCATCCCCAGCCCTCACATCCTCTTTTCTTTCTCTCCTCCTCCCATACCATCTACTTATACTCAGTTGTCTCCAGCAAGCCCCTGACTTTTCTTATCCCCTTAGCTGGCTTTCGTTCACCTTCCTTTGCATAGCATTCCCCTTCCTCCACATGTAATACAGGGACATCTTTCCGATATCTGGAAAGGATAGAGATAAAAAGCCATTTCTTAAGAGGCTATGCCTTTCGACCATCCTAAGTTGCACTGCAATGTTGAAAATACCCATACCTTTTGTAAAGTCCAAAGAACCAGACCTGCAACCCAGGAAGAGAACTGAATATCTACTTCTTGGAGATAAAAGTCCTCCTGGAAGACTCCAGTAGCTCCCTCCACCTTTATCCTGAAATCAAGATAGACACATTGGTGCTGACCAGGGCTTCCCACCAAAATAAAACTGAAGGTGAGATGCAGAAGAGCTCAGGCTTAACGTTCATAAAGTTGGTTCACGCATTTCTTTTAAAAGCCAATGGAGTGAGTGTGTGTCAAATCAGAGAGGACTTCTGGCAAGCGTTGCTCACACAGTGTATTAAGCACTCGTCCTCCCTTAAAGGGTGGCCAAATGACCCCAAGGTACAAACCACTTTCTCACTCAACTGTTGTCATCCGGAAGGACACTAAAGGACAGCATACTGAAGGAGTCCCATTTGCTAAACTCCCTTTCTCCATCATGTTTTATTCATCATTACATCTGAAAGGTGTAAGTGAATCCCACGTTGAAGCTGCACATATATAACCATTTTAGCAGACCAAAAAGAGCCCTCCACACATATTACTATTCTGTACTAACGGTCTTACTCAGAGATGCCCGATAAGAGCAGAACTCACTGCCCTGCAGGCCGTACAAACATCCATATACGCTGTCCCTGCCCCAGGTGGCACCTGTATACCGGCTGCTTCCATGCTCCACACACTAGTGTACATATGCTGCAGCTATCTCTGCTGATATACATTGTATATGTTTGGGTTTTATCACTTTTTCATGGAAATTCGGTTCAGTGCTCAGTTTGCCCTAATTTAAATGCTAATTTCAGTGAAGTGGTTTAACAAAGCAATTATGAAGAAAAGGCTCTAATCTTTCAGTGACTGTGTTGGGAAAAACTCAGACTGTGGTAGACAGACTAACAATGTAAATGCAACATAAGTGATCAGTTTAATACTTAATGAATTTGGTTGATAAGGGATTCAGTTTCAAGGTGACAGTTCAGCCAGCTTTTCTAAATGTGTAACACCAAAGAACAACACCACAATAAAACCTCATGCAAGCTTTAATATTTATACTTAACACTCTCTCTTGTTTTCTATACTTAACACCCACTCCTGTTTTCTTTGTTAATGAATGTTTATCAATTTGATTTAGAACTTCTGAATGTTAGATAAAATCAGATACTTTGGAAAGCATTTTGCTATAATTATAGTTAGTGAAGATAAGTGCCAAGATCTAAACTGGTTTAAGGCTAATTCCACCTTCCCTCTCCATCAGCATAAGCAGTTCAAGATGCCCTCTCCTGCTGGAATCAAAATGTGCTGGTTCCACCAGCTTTCCAAAGCCTCTTCGGGTAAAAGTCAAATGTGAAAATCCAACCTACAGCAACACACTTCTCTGGGTAATGGTAGACAGAAGAAATAAGTGAGGCAAGGGATACTAGTTTCTTAGATAATCTACAGTGCTATTAGAATTTGCACCATCTTTCTGTTCTTGAGGGCAGATAACACGCGACTGGCAGAAATCTGTGAGATGTTGTCAAATGCTCAGTTTTCTGCCTCTGATTCTGTAGAGTTTGATGTAAGCTGAATACACAAAGGGTTTAATGTCACTATTGATTTATGAGTTTCAAATACCAACTTTTTATTTTCTAAAGCTAGGTTTAATCATCTCGGTTCTCTTCTTGCAGAGGAGAGCTGTCATGTCTCTTTGAGAACCTCCCTGCTGACTTTCTATGATCTTGTCAACTCCCTCCCTGAAGTGTCCTTGCTTTCTTCCGTCCCCTCCCAG
Organism: Casuarius casuarius; assembly: GCA_003342895.1. Taxonomy (NCBI): domain Eukaryota; kingdom Metazoa; phylum Chordata; class Aves; order Casuariiformes; family Casuariidae; genus Casuarius; species Casuarius casuarius. Next base: position 1,241,560 of record PTFA01000155.1, on the reverse strand, counting down.
ATGTGCTGCCCCTAGTTGTACAGTCCGCTTCCCACCGCGGCAGGGTCGGGAGTGGAGAGACCAGAACTAACACAGCTGCTCACCCAGAGAAAAGCCAAGAGCTAAAGGAGTAGAAAAGAACCTATGAAAAGTGGCCAAGAAAGACTTTCAGCAATGAAGTTAAGGCATATACCTTTTCACTTATTTTTTAGTCTGAAGAGAGTCCATTAGTAACAAGAGGCAAATTATAATAGATGATACAAAATTTTCCTGAAAGAATTATTGCAAGATCAAGTTAATTGATGACAATTTCCAAAGTCCAGTTTAGCCTTTCCTCTGTTTGTCATTCCCCAGTGCATCACTAGAGACGTCGGCATGGTGTGATGTTAACGAAAGCTTTGCTTTATGTAATTAAGAACTGCTGTAGCATAAACAAATGTAATTCTTGTGAAGCCAATGAAATGACACCTGTTTAAGCTAAAACAAATTCTACGTGCAGTAAAGCTCTGCAGCAACTGGGTATAGAACAACACTTCAGAGCCAAGGGTATATGATGGAAATAGTGTGATATAGGGACACGCGTTCCTTTTTCATAAGCAATCAGAAAAAAATATCTACACTGGAAATCTTGAGCCATGTAACCAGATAGAGATGTATTCTGTATGCATTCCCTAACCTCTGTGGTTTACTCAATAAAGCAAGGACTTGCATAGCTCAGTCAGTGGGGAACAGATTATGTTTTTACCCTGCCAGTGCAAACAATATGGCATTTGACTATGATGCACATTTTTACTTCTCTAAATAGGTGGGCAGCTGAGCTGGGCCTCCCTCTTGCTAAAATACGCAAGCGGGTGCAGCCCCGTGCCGGCTCACTGGACGGGGAGGCAATGCCCGCATGCGACAGCGGCACGCCGCAATCCCCAGGAAACGGGGCGAGCCTGTGGCTCCGAGATCCACCACTGAGCTCTTGGGCTGCCCAACGTCACGTCTTAAGGCAAAAGTAAACCTGATTTTCAGAGCCTGTGAAATGTACTCAGCAGTTCTGGTTCCTGGACACCTCTGAAAAAGACATGTCTCTCCTTTCTGCCCACCCCACTTGGGCTTTTAAACAGGCAAACGTTGTTCTTTCTGCAGCAACATGGTGATACGGTGGGGGAAGCGAAGAGTATTCAAGACATAAGAGATGACAACAGTTCAATGCAAACATACAGTAACACCACCCTCCTCCACTCCTCTGACCTACATAACCTCATCTTCTTTTTTATGTCAGCTGTGTTTTCATCTGCCTGGACTAGCTTGCCAGGCACAATGGAGCAAAAAATACGCAGTGGGTCTGGAAACGAGCAAGCGGTTTTATCTCTAAAGCCACAATGGAATTTCCTTTGGTGCAAGATGAACTTTTATTGTTTCCCCTCTCATTATAGTCTTCTGTTAAATTCTTCCAGAGACTTCAGTGACTGTATCTGCCTATTTGTGTGTGAACATGTGTAAAGAATGAAGCACGGGGCTGCAGAAGAACAGAATGAGGATGAAGGATGAGTTATGGTCAAAAGACAGTTTGTCTAACCTAAAAATCTTCTTATTCTTGGGACAGGGAAGGATCAGGCAACTTGCTCATTTTCATTAGTAAAGGGTGAACAGTTCAGCTCCGCTTTGCAAGCAAAGCAGCACCCTGCTCTGTACTCCACACAGCGTGGGGTGGAGATAGGAGCATTCCCAGTATCGGCACTAGGCAAAAAGCTCATTGATACTTACTCATGTGGAAACATCCATTTTGACAGCCAACAGTGTTCTCTGGAGATTACTTCCATGCATTATTGCTTCTGCTGCCCAAAGGCACAAAAGAACTAACTTTGAGCAGCTCCAGAACGCCACAAAGGTATCTGCCCAAAACCTGCCTGTGGAAGAGTGGTGCGGTACTGCACCGAAGCTGAGCAAGGCCAAACGCAAATTCACACTGCGCAGAGTCAGCTAAACAAGACAGCCCTTCGTTCTCTCTGTCGAGCGCAGCCACGGCCCCACTGGAGACAACACTCTGCATTCCCACAAATGCAATCAGGATTTTGAATGCTGAGAATTGTTCAGAACCGAACTGTTTTCGCCACTGTCCCACGAATGGCGTATGTCCTTACCAGGCATAGCAAGGACTACTTGTTAAAAGTGCTGTTTGAGAGCTGCCAGACATTGTCAGTCATGTCCAAGAAAGCTAGGTTTCCTTGCGGTATTTAATGCGATACACTAACAGATCTGCACTTCAGGAATTAATCAAGAGTATTCACTACATACCGCAAAACAGGACAACGAAGCGAGGGAGGAATGTTGCCAAGGTCTCCAAGTCTGGTGCTGAACAACATGGAGAGTCTTTTTGGAAAACATCATTAGTGAAGAGTGATCAAGGGAAAGAAGTGCAACGACAGCATGGGCTCATCCCAGCCCTCCCAGCGGCGACGCAGCAGATGCACGGAGTATGGGTAAATATAAATAAATTAATTACAAAGCTTTCTGATGCAACTCACTTCAGGTAGGAAGGAAACCGGACCAAAATGTCAAAGTTTTAAATTCCTGATCTCAGTCCAGATCCATGCTTTATAAATGGTTCTACTCTGTAAAAAGCAGAGTTAAAATTCTGGAGCTGAAATATCAACCTGGGAACATTTAGTTTTGATTTAACTCAACAATCAATTTTTCTGGTGTTAACTTTCATAAATTTTAAAGAGCAATACAGTCTTACCACTAACTCAATTTTAACTTACTCAGTAAAGTCCTTATCTGATGCAGTTTTCATTAAAATAAGACCGTTATTTTTGGTTAAAGAAAACATGACTATGAATACAGCTGCCCCTCTCCGGATTTTTATAAATCAGAAGTTTCATTCAATATATTGATCTTTTATAATCTTGCCCTTGACTGCAAGATTAATTTCTAAACTGTAGGGAGAGCAGAGCTGAGTTTATATACAAACCCACCAAATTCTACAAAACAAGTCTGATTTAAATCCACAAAGCTTTTAATGAATCAGAATAAACTTCAAGTGAATTTGGTCTGAAAAACATGTGCTGTACTAAATTAAGCTCGAGGAAAATCATGTCTGATTTTGCTTTCACATCATTAGATACCCAATATAAAAAAATTGATCAATTTTTAGTTTTTAATATTGTCAGGTTGCCTTTGAGTTCTCATGTTTACTGGAACTCAGAGCTGAAAAAGAAGAAAGTTATGAGTTTATGTGAGTAAGAAACAAAAAGGCTTGAGTAAAACTAAAGCTTGCCAGCAGTTTTACAAAGGGGCAGTGTGTGTCGCCGCAATTGCTCCTGCCAGCATTTTGCTAACACAAGCCCCGCTGGCCCAGGCTGGATCTGTGGCACGCTGTCCTGCTAGACAAACAGCAGGATCGTAAATGCACTGACAAATCCAGAACGGAGAGGTGCTCTGAAACGAAATGAGGTTTAATGCTTTTGAACTTAAATGAGAACAAAAGATCGCTGACATGAGGCCCAGCAGCAGGGAGCTGTAGGAGGAGAGAGGCGTCGGACTAGAAAAGCCAGATTCCCAGCACTTCAATATCGGCGCTGTTTGGATCAACAATCACCCACAAAAAAAATCCACACAAGACATGCAACAAATTTAAACTACAAATCCATACCTGTTTGATTTAAAATAAATATCTTAGGATAGTAAAGCAGCCTCCCTTGACAGAATTTGTTTCATTAAGGCTTTCTTAAACTTTACACAGCACAGTAGGCACAGTAATTTTATTTCCAAATAAGTTAAAACAGCTTTTGATCTGGTAAAGCCACTTAACTACAGTCAGAAAGGCAAGAAACTAAAACATATGTAAGTGTGCCGGGCAATTCATGTCATTTCACCATAATTACCCTACCTGAGGGTGAGCTCAAGCTGCTCCCACAGCAGCTGACTTCCTCGGACGGGCTATTCGTCACGGGTGCTGAACCTTAACCACCTCACGAGCGTGGCCGTGGTGTGCCCATGCCTGTGATCATGCGGAAGCTTTCCGGCCTCTTCTACTGATGCTGGTTATTAGCTGGCTCCACTGCAGCCCGTATGTTGAAAATTTCCTGAAAAGCCAAAACATTTAACAGTGTTTCAGTCGATGCCAAAGAGTTCTGTTGAGTTAAAGTACTTACAGAAAATGGACAAGTAACAAGAGAGGGCAAACCCGTGTTTGATGTTAGCGTGAGATTCTGCAGCGCTCCAGAGAAGCATTTGGGCCTAAGCTCTGCAGATGCAAACAGAAGCCAAGGAAGCTGCTGTACTTTCGTACATCGCAGCTCACAGAATCAAAATAAGGCTCTTGGTCCCCTTCTACGCAAGCCAAGGAAACAACTTGCTCTCCAGCTGCAGCAGGATCGCATGCCTGTCAGATCGTACGTCTGCAGTAACCTTCAGCAACTGCACACATGAACGACTCATGGAAAATGGTCTGGACAGGAGGTCTGAAAATGGCTTTGGACGTGCCTCGTGAGGACATTTACAGCGAGGTTTGGGTTGCCACAAGCTGGATGTTTAGCACTGCCAGCAGTCTGGTACCTCCAAGGTGTTTAAATAGCGCTCCATAAATTGACTGACCCAAACTCATTATGTGCTACAGGTGGGAGTTGGATTTTGGGGGGGGGGAAAGGACTTTTTGTTAACGTTTCTGTACCTTTAAAAGGTCATATTTTGAACACATTTTTATAACAGCTAGAGAGACAGCAGTATGAACCACGCGGTTCTCTGTAATTGGCCCTCCAATACCATAGAAAGCACAAGGTTCAGTTTGTTGTCAGTCTTCTTCAGAAAGGTTGCAGCAAGATTCATGCCAATTTGCCTGGACAGTCTGGAGTCTCACTACTAAAATACCAGTGCAGGAAAAGAACAGGACTACCTCAGGGATAACATACTGCTCAATTTCTCTGTCTTTAATAGTATGTCATAATTTTTCATTACAATATTTATACTTGAAGTCCACACACAGCAACTAAATTTCAGCTCTGTAGTTCGTGCCAGACTACTTTTCAGCAGCATTAAAAAAAAAAAGCAAAAAACTCACCAACCAGCTGCCTACTTGTTCCTAGAAACAAGAAAACATCTATCAAGTCTTGGCACGAACAATTCTTATTTCTGTTTTATCTATTTATTCTCCTAAAAACATCACTGAAACAATTCACAAGATTCATAATCCAAAGAAAAACAATTTAAACCCACATCTATAGAAAAATATTAATTTATAGAAAACAGTAATTTATCCAAAACCTACCTAGGAAAACACTTCTGCAAAATTTGTATCATAAGACTGTCCCAAAAGAACTGGAAAACACTGTTTAGGGGTGCGTGCTCTCTGGGTGTAGACCTGCATGCTTATCAGATGGAGAGGAATGCAAAGCCAGGAGGAGGACGTTCCTGGAGGAACTGCCCCTCCGAGGCGAATCCCAAATAAACAGCATCCCCGGGCTAGCTGCAGACAGCCGGGCCCTCACACCCTCAGCTACAGCCCATGCTTTTGAATTGCCCTTAGCTTACGAGCGGGCCTGGCATAGCAGGGGAGCCTAACACCACATTTGTTGACCACATCCAAGAAGCAAAGTTTGGAGCATCTTTAGAAGTTCTCTTCACTTTAGGGGCAAAAGCTCCGTTTGCTTTAGTTCCTTGACCCTAAGCCCCTGGGGACAAACTGCCCCAGGACGAGCACATCCATACAGCCCCTGGGCGTCTGCCCAGAGCAGACAGCAAGCCCGGCAGTTCAAAACAATCCTCCCTCTTTATAAGCCTCTTTGGCAAAAAGAGTGAATCGAATCTGACCTTCAGGTCAACCCTTTAAAAACCTGCAAATCCCAGTATTCCACCCGGAAGTCTGGTTTTCTGTTTCTTTTATTCAAAGACTGTACTGCTGAACTGGAGGTTTGCTCACCTCAGCCTAGCCCACCTCAGTGCGCTGTGAGCAGCAGTCGGATGCAGCCCCCTCACCTCCAGCACTGCCTTCTTTGCTTGCTGCCATTCACATTTCTTCTAACCAAGTACTCCAACCCCTCAAACACCCACAAAGAGCTGGCATACTGCACATGCCTTTGAGATAACCTGAAGGCCTCCTTCCTTCTTCTACTCCGTTCATGCAAAAATATATCTTAATTCTGATCAGAGACGTTACAGCTCTGAAGTCCTTTAGTAGCCCTTGCTATGAGGGCCATTTAGAGAGCTCCTCCTGAGCAACGAGTTTCAGGAACAGACAACAGAAGACCACACCGATGGCCAAAGCCATCACAAGTGTTCCCTCTGTTTGCACCGTATCTGTGGGCTGCTCCAAACACCCATTCCTTTACATGCTTTTGAGTGTGATAGGAACACATTTAAATAACCAGACTTCCAAAAGCTACCCAAGATGGAGATTGCACCACGACAAAAGAGTAAGCTTCGCTCCACTGCAGGACACTCTCACATCCCTTATCATTTCAGATGTTTCAGGGGCCTTCAGTCGGTCTTGGTGGTGGAGAGGAAATGAGAGCAGGATGCTCTAAGGGCAGACAGAGTGGCCAGACTCTTTTCTGGAAGACGCTATCACTACTCTCACTCCAGATTCACAGATATTGGTAACACACGGGACTTGCTTTCTTTGGCAAGGCTTCAGGGTTCTTGACGTGGCCCAGGGGACAGGCAATCACAGGGCAATATTTTAGTTGAATGGCTCTTGTGGATATTTGAGGTCTGGAATAACGAGCACAAAGCATGGAGCCCAAGAGGGACAGGACAAGACCAGACGCCATAGGTGTACCTTCAGTTCAGAGGGCAACACATCCACAATTCCTGTTTTCATGAATAAGATGAAGGAACAATATTTTGCATGTCTGTGTTCTCCTGCCTGTCACTCCTTTCCTCCTTGTACACTGAAAAGTACCATCATTCTCCTGCCAGTGTAACGTCGGCAGTAAGGCCAAAGGTTCACATGCCGGTGAAACATCAGTACAAATATGGGCAAATGCCTCTTGGAAGGATTCATGGTCAGTTTAACCTAGTGCTATTTTGCAGGCTGACAAGGTGAAGAACTGATGTAGTAACAAACTACTCCAGGCAAAAGACTCGATGCAACAGTCCCTGGCAGTAGCAGTGCTTGTGCTGGGGGAAGCACAGAGCCTCCCCTCACCCTACGTGATGCACAACCACAGGGGACGTAAAAAGGTAAAGAGTGCACGGAGGTGCCGGGAGAGAGCACAGACACAATCCAGCAGAGCAACCGTTAATCAACTTTGTCATTTCTCTCTCATTTCTAATTAATAGATTGTAACTTATCTTACAAGTTTCAGTTGGAAATATCTGCCACCAGTGGATAGTTTTAAAGTTTTTGGCTCTGAAATATTTTGAAAGCACCAATATAATATAAAAATGAAAACATTCTTTAAATAATTTTCTAATGCTAAACTATAGTTTCTGTATAGTTACAGCAAGTTAAATTAGATAAATAAAAATACAGAAATTAGGCAGTTTAAACAATGAACAGATAAAGCTGGAAGCCGACAGGTGCCAGGTAGCCTCCAAGCCAGAGATTTACCTACGAAAACCTCCTTTTCTCTACCCGTCACAGAGGCTATGCAGGCTGTTTCACCCAACAATTTAAATAAATTCATATATAAAAATACACACTAACAGAAGAAAGAGTTCGGAAAATACAACTTTAGGTGTCCTTCCCACTTTGCAGGCTGCCACCTGTATTTCTGTTGTCAAGGATGCTCAGATCTTCGTCTCTAGAAATAACCCCCTACCTACCAAATGTGTAGCTTTACTGTATTTACATTCTGTAGGAAACCGTGTTTCCCTCTTAATGTTTTCCTAGACAACATATCCTTCCCCAGTAATCCAGACTGGTACGACAGAGACCTTTGCCCATTAAATGGGGTGCCAGTCCATTGCTCCCTAGCTACTCCTTTGGTCACTTCCTACATTCAATAATAAAGTGAAGCTACCCATATCTACTTATTCTACCAAAAATCTCTGTCTAGAGCATGTTTTCCTCACTGTTTCCTGAATAGGATTCGATTCGGCCCACAGTTCCCGAACTCGTCATTGCTGCCGTTACCTGTTCCCTGTGCAGTAGTACTGCTTCCCATACTTTCCTCCCTCTATTCAAAACCAGCAGTTGCAGCCACCTTTCTCAAACAGATGCAACAAGCACTGACCATGGGACTTCCTTATTCACTTCTCCTTCCCCGTCACGGCTGGCAGCAAGCCTTTGCCCACCCCGTCATTCACAAAGCTGCAGCACATTGAGCAAGGAAATGAGCATGAACTATGGGAAATGCCTCGCTGTGGTTCAGCCAGCTTTCATAATGCTCTCCTCTCCGTCTTTTATGTGACCATCTTTTCTTTAATTATATTAAATATAATTACATTCACCCTCCCACTGCCAGTCCCTTAAATTGCAGCCTACAGTTTCTGCGGGGAAAATGACAACCTGTCTAGGAAAAGGAGAGAAGACTGAAACCAGCTCCCCAAGCTGCGCTGCGGCGTTGGCTGGAAGCTCTGGCAGGCTCAACACACGCGCGTCACACCAGCGTCAGCACGCCTCTCTCAAACGCCCGCTCCCTTTCCCCTCTTCGGCACTCCATTCCACTTAAAAGTTTCCTTTCATTTCTCTGATTTCAGGTGTTTTCGCCGGCTTTCTCCCATTTTCCAGAGCATGTGGACCTCACAGTCCGTGCTGTGCTTCCATCACTAGCAAGACTTTCAGGGAAGGAGATTCTCCACCAAAAACTGAGGGGCAACCCTCCTGAAACTCCAGCTCATCGTAGGAGGCCGTAACTCAGCAAAGGGACTGAAACAGGCAGGCTTCCTGCCCCAGCCGCCAGCAGTCCCGGAGCAGCGCCTGATGGGACCACGCTCAAACCGGGCTTCGTTTATAGCGACTGGGCTACAGCAGCCTGTTTCCACTCTTCGGTGTCTCAGCCCCCAGTTACATCACGGCTAGCTTCCACCAGGGAAGAGACGGAGGCACTGGGGAGGGCAGAGGCACCGGGGAAGAGCGGTGCTCACCTCCCACCTCCCGGCACTCCTCCGAAAGGCTCTCCCCGCCGAGCGGGCCCAGGTGCCCTCAAACGCCTCCCTTGGCCAGGGCCCTGGGACCTCGGGCTTTGTGTAAATGAGAGCCCAGCGATGTCTATGCTATCATCCCGATTTGGAAAGTCTGGTGCTGTAGTGGAGCTTCTCTGCTAGACTTTTCCCCCTAGAAAACTGCAGCCCGCGTGTTTGCTTGCTCTGCTCACACAAGTGTCATGAGATAATCACCACCCTTCACAGCCTGCCCAAATTAGTCACACGGCGGTTACATCAGACCGGCTAATTGGCCCGAGCAGCTATACTCAGCTGAGACTGTTATCTGAATAATCTTTGCTTGTTCTTGTCTGTTTATGATTTTGTACTGAACCAGCAAATCTATTCCCCAAAATACTTTTTTGTTCTTGCTAATTTTGTATTCCAAAAGCATCTAGAGTAGCTCGCATTAATAGAGTCTGCAGATTTTCTGATTTCCTTAACTTTTCGGGAGCTGGCTCACATTCAGTATAATTTAGCAGAACTGACCTTGCTCAGCTCAAAACAACAAACAGGCACCAATTCCGGGCTTCTACTTTACACTAAAATAACTTATTCCATTAGCAGAAGAAAATTGTTCTTTTTTATCTCAGATCTGGGATATATCTTAGGCTCAGCAACAGGTCTGAAACTGAACAGAAGTGAAGGGAGTCCAGGGCATTAGTGCAACATACATATTTTCTTTTACCTCTAGTCACAGTGATATTTAAAGAGACTCCATATGTGGAAATGCCAAGGAGCGTCCAGAACCACCATCACTGCCCAGAGCTGTGAACTGGCAGAGTAGAGGACAAAAGCCCCAATCCGTAACTTTGGCGACTGAACGTGAGACGTCCGTGAGTCAGGCTGCGTGGGCTACAGCTCCCCAGTGCCCGGTCACTCCTCTGGCGCGCACCACAGCCCAAGCACTGCGCTGTGGCTGGAGGAGATGGTGGCACTCCTGGCCCTTCCATCACTAAATGGCAATCAAGGCAATAGGACATGACACTATTGTCTGTGGCAAAGTGCAGGGCAATACTAGAGCCCCTTCTATTAGAGTGAATGCTGATAAGAAATTTCAAGGGATGCTCTTAATTCCGCCTCCAAGTTTTGTGCAAGACAGTCAATGCTGAGGTGCTGCTACGTACAAAGACATCCACAGGCTTCCTGGAGAATTAATGGAGAATTAACACCTTTCAGGAGCGAGCTTCCGTGCTAGGAAATCAAAGAGACAAGAGGAAAGATGTTCTTTGCAGACAGGGTGAAGATGTAGGGACTACGGTTGTGGTTTGAGCTCACCTCCTGCATAAGTATCAGGCGCACAGTACCAGCCTGTATCTGTTGCTGTATGTACCACGAGCTTCATTTGCTGAGGGGTCTGGTAAGTGCACAGATCCATCTGAGCACACTCAAATACGGACATTTTGGGCTTGATCTGCAGAAGTGTTTTGCATCCAGAACTCCTCTTAAAATTTAGAAAAGATACTTGCTGCTTCAGAAGAAAAGCTGGAGGACTCATACTGACATTTAAGTGAACAAACACTTCACAAGCTGGGCTCATCCTTCCTTCAGGGCACTGATGAATCTCCTTCCAAAGCCAATCTCCTTGACATCACTTCTGAGGTGGCCAACCGCCAGGGCAAGCCCAAGAGCCACAAAACCAGAAGCTCTCACTCCCATCAGCCACAAATCCTTCCCCACCACCTCTTCCCTTGCTCACTGTAAACACCACCGCTGGGGCTCACGACCTGGACACTGTGTTTCCCTGACTGGCAGGGGAGAGGTCTGCCGGTTTGGAAGGAAGAGCCTTCACTGCTGGCTCTGCTCATTCAGCTGAAGCATCTGTGCGGGCTGTCGGCACCCCATATTGCTGACTGCCAGCTCTCTCTCCTTGCATGACAGACACAAGCTTGCCTCAGCTGAAGCCACTGAAGTTCCTGCCGAAGATCATTGCTTTGATTGTTTTTCTTTTCCCACCTCTCTCTCACCCATCTCACTAAACATGGGCCACCTGCCTCCGGACTCTTCTAATCCCTCATTCACCATTACTGCCCTTCCTCGGACCTCCTGCTCCAGCCATCACCACCCTGTGCCTACTGTCACGTTTCCAGGTAAGAAATGTCAAGCTTTCCCCTAGGCTGCCACTTACACAGGGAAGCAGATTCCCAAAACAGCTAGCCAAGCTTCTTTATATCCTCAGTCCTCTCCTTGCCCTTGACGCCTACCAAAAAACGCAGCAGGTCTTGGGCTTCCTGGGTGAGGAAGGTGCCCGATGTTGTGTGCATTGAATGCCCAGCAGTAAAGTCCTGCGGCACTTCTGGGGCTCAAGCACTAGTGAAGGGCAAATACACACTCCTGTTAGGGGTTGGTTTAAACTGGTGCAGGCAATAGCCTGGAGGGAAAAGAGGCTCCATAAAGCGAGGAAACAGTTACATATCCCTGACAAACAGAACGGATTATTCGATGGGAGAGGTTTGCAGGGATGTCAGGCAGCAAATCCAGGGGACAAGAGCTTGATCAGTGGAGCTGATCAAAAAAGAAGAAAAGCAGAAATGCACACTGAAAAGCCAGATGAGAGAAAGCCAAGGACATGGAGCAAGCACTAGCAACAGGGCCCTAGGAAAAGCCAAAAAAGGCAGCTTTTAAGTGAGCTTTTTTGAGTCCTACTGTGTTCAGGGACACAGGCCTTTGTAAATTCTTTATAAATACAAAGGATTGCATCAAAGTCACCCTTAACTTACCAATTTCTCTTCTTAAGTGGAAGGACTGACAGAAAACCTCCCCCCCACACTTTTTTATTAGCTTCTGGGGTCAAGAGAGGCCACAATAATAATTATAGCCTCAGCAAAGAGATGATACCTTGTGCTAGAAAACATTATCTGAAGGGACCAAAGCTTTTCTGGTAGCAGCTAAGTACATGACAGGACCTGAAATTTTTCTTATTAAATAAAAGAGGTTTCGTCCTCTTCTGATGTTAATGGATTGATATGTGTTCTGCCCCAGCATTTGTAACTTATATTTTTAATCTGGCTGGCTGACTTGTTCAGGATTTAAATTGTTCAGGACAGCCACTTCTTCGTCTCATTTATAATACCTAACAAAGAAAATGCCATGATACAAACAGAGGGATGATTGCAGCATTTTGTTATAGTAATACTCGCCTTCTGCTGTCAGCAAGCGTTGACTGAAGGCACATTGTTCTTCAGAAGAAAAAAAAAGCAACCAGGGACTAAGAGAAGAAGCGATCTGCACAGCATCACAGAGCAGATCAGTAGCAAGCCTGGGACAGAAGAGACTGCATTGAGGGCTGGATCCAAATAACAACTAATTCTCAATTTGTTAATCTTAATTCTCTGTATTTTAGCCCTGTTTTTTGCCTCTGAGCTCAGGCCTGGGGGCATTCATTCCTTGTGACCTCCTAACTTACTACTCTGGGTGGTGGGGAGGGTCCCCTACCTGGTTTGGCGGTGTCCCCACGCAGCGGGGGCAATCCTGCCATCCCCAGTCCCACCCAGGGAATCAGCTGGTAGCCAAAGGCCGACTGCCCTGGAGCCAAAAGCGGATTTCCTGCTACCTCTCTCACTGTCCAGTAGTTACCCCGACTACCTTGGAAGCACCCAAGATGTAAGATCTCTGCTTCAGTCAGCTGAGTAGGGCAACTCATTATCTTCATGAGAAACAGAAAGTCCCACTGAGCCAGGAGACTTCATATTCTGAAGTAGCATGTTAGTGGTGAACACACATTCAGGTAGCAAAGCTGTACACTACACGTGCTCTTCTCAAGTTGAAGTATATTCTTAAATTAATGTTCCCTTCAGCTAGAGGATCATAGAGGGGCTGACTTCTCTCAACTCAATTTGACTGGCATGTCTGGGGCAAAGGACACCATCCTCCAGCAGAACCTGCCTCCATCTTTTTGCTAAAAGAAACAAAAGCGTGAATAGCCAGAGCCAAAAGCCTTTCCTTAAAAATTATGCAGTTGAGATACTAGCATAATAAAGAGAACAAGGTAGAGTTGTGAGAAGTTTTTTCTCCAAAGTCTTCCTCAGTTTAAAAAAGGTAGCCTTGGACTGTGTATCAGTGTGTATCAGAAAAAAGCTTATACAACTGCAGATACAGGGTTAAATGAATGTAACCACAGGGAAAACCATACCGTTAATAATACTGGTTTGGTTCAAAGCTTATCAACTGTACCACTGCAGCAGAAGTTTCTGAATATGCTTTTCCATTCAGTGAGGTTCTAGCTACCTCCTGGTGACAATGCACTTTACTATAACATTGCCTGACTTTTTTTTGGGGGGGGGGACTTTTTTTGAGTAGCTGCCCTGATTCACCATAGGGTAGATTTTGTGATTCTTACTCAAGACAAACTTCACTGAATTCCTTAAAGATATGAGTATTAAGCCCCTTCACTCATCCTCACCCAAGAGAAGCACTTCATTCTGTAAAAATCATGCACAGCGAAAAGAAGAAACGGCTGATTCATCTGCAATGCAGCTAACCCCTAATTGCTTACTTGCACTGTCAAGCTCTTTATATTCACAGTGCCAACTTGCCATTTGCTATTTTGGCTAATTATACCACTTTCAAAGGAAAGATTGTTCTTACAAAGCTCCGAAGGAAGGGTAGGAGGCATTATATCAGTCTCTTGCATGTTTCATGTTACATATAATTAGCCTCCAAATTCAGAGATGTCTGAGGAAATTACATCTGCTTATGGCAAGGCTGAATCTGGCCCCAGAACACAACCAGGTTTGTAGGGAAGGCAAATCTTGCCATTTTTGCTTTCTGCCTTCTGCTGCTAGTGTCCAAATGAAAATTAGCCAAGAAGCAAGATCTATTGGCAGGACTGAAAAGTACGTGCATTCAAACCGTCCAACATTATTAAACATATGAATAAAACTATTCAAGATAGACTCACATTGCCTGCCGGGAGGAAAGGCTATGCAGAGGCAACCAGGGAGGACTCTCACGGTAACTCAAGAATTGTGCAGCTTCAAATTGTCTCGTTTGAGATGTTTAGATAATGGAGCCCCCTGAGATTTTCTATTCTGCTCAGTCAGTGTGCATCAGTATGATAGCCAAAGAAAAACTTGACACACAAAGGATTAAGATATGCTTTTTCTTCATAACTACAAGGGAAGGGGGAAAATGCCTGCAGGTGAGAATGGCTTGCCCTTGCCTCTATAGCTTGTAAGCAATCAGTATGAGTGTTGAAATGCAAAACTGAATTTCATAAAAAGCACGAAGTACGATTAAGCCACCAAAAAAGCTGGAGAGCATCCAGCTCTTCAATTACCATCATATCAGATTTTTAAAAGCTGATGAGAGCAAGTGTCAAACATAAAGTACTGCATGCAATAACAGCATACTTTGGGGACTGCCTATTCACAAGCTTGATGAGTGCCCAGCAAACCGACTACAAGGGGGAATTACGGAGATCTCATGTATTGAAGAAAAACAGCACCATTAATTTACATGAAGCCCAAACAACTTGAAGGCAAAGCCACTGGTGTCCTGGGAAAACAAGATACAAGAGCAGATAGAATGAGAATCTGAGAAAAAAGATCACTTGGGTTAAGCATAACCCAAATCCCTTCTTTAATCTGAAAGACAAGATCTGCCAGATACTTTTTAACGAATGCTCCCCCAGGCACACTAGCATTTGGATTCAGCTAAACCTAGAAGATCTAACCAAACTCCAGTCTCCACTGTTTTCAAGTTTACACGTATAGGAAGACAGTCTGATTTGAAAGAAGCTGAAAAGGACAAGCTAAACAGTACAGGAAAAGGAAGTTTCCTCATCATGTTTTCATGTATGGCAACAAAAACATAAAGATATCGTGCATGTCTCTGTCAAATGTACATAGTGGCATATCTGAAGCTTACTATGCACTGACTGAAAAATGCATGTGTCCTGACCACAAACGCCAAACCCTGCACATGGAAGGAACATCATACACCGGAGATCAGAGGGAGCTACGGGAAGTATATGTGGATCTTCCAAGGACAAGTCCAGTAGCTTTAACTGAAGACATTCTTTTTGCAACCACTTCGGATCACTTGGTATCATGTTATCATAACTACAATTTTTTAAGTATTTCAGCTTACAATGTAGTCACCAAACCTTCTCTGTCCATACACTGGGCCATCCCTCAACATGGCAGCCAGAGAGGTTTTGCAATATAATTTGGGATAAGCTTTGCAAGCAGATCTTCACTCCCGACCTTCAGTCTGATATTGTGTGTTCTCCCCCTGTCACAAGTGCGTAACTGGAATACTTCACACCACAGCCTTTAAACTTGGTTACCCAAAAGAGAGAGACTTCATGGAGAGAAGAAATAAATTTCTTCGAGGTGTGCAGAATGAAGGATTGACAATTTAGCATAAAGGGCCCGTAAACCTCTAGAAATGGAGGAGATGATTACTGTTGGATGTCTCAATAGCTGTGCAGAAATTTCAAACAGCAATTTGTTCCTGCCTGCATGTGATCATCCAAAAGACTTTGCAGCACAGAATCCTTATAGGAATATCTGCACCAGAGTGATTTTGGTCAAAGCACAAGCCTCCAAATCTTTGTTCTCCTCCTAGTTTGATCAATGACTGGAGGAAACATTGCAGTACCTCACTGCATCTTCCTTCCCCAGAGCTCCTGAATGCCCGCCCGAAAGCGGCTCCTGAGGATTCAGTAGACATGCTGCTGCAAAGTGCTGCAGGACCTCTTGCAGCAGCTCTCCTCGGGGCACTGCTAGGAGGGATCAGATGGCAGAAGACATGCTGGTTCCCAAGTCCCAGGACAGCCCAAATTACTGTGTATCCCCTTACAGTAGGCACAATAACGTAGCAGCACACCGGAGTGACACAAATCTACACCCCTGCACCGAAAGGCCGGAGGGATCGCTGCAGCCCTTCCGAGCCGCGCCAGTCCGAGCGCAACGCAGCCCTCTCCTCCCACAGCTCAGCACCTGCTGGAAGGCAGCCCAGCGGTGCTCGGTGCCACACGGGTCCTGCCGTCACTCCTCGCAGACCCCTATACAGGGACTGTCTGCTTTTGCAGTTTAATTTTTGTCCTGGCTTTGAATGGCTGATTTTATGGGTCAGGTTTGGAGAGTTTTTGACCCTGGATTATGCAGCGGATTGTAATGTGCCTCACATGAGTCGTAAGGTCAAGTTTGCAGATGCTGAATGAACAAAATGCAGATAACAAAAGAGCAGTTTCCAAAAGCAATTTGCTGTGGGAAAACAAAACTTTACTGACCAATAAGTCGCAACTGCTTTATATGACCAGGTCCTGCCATTTGTTTTACTATCCTGTAATTTTGGACTGCAGTTACAGGAGGGCCTGATCCTCTAGCTACTAGGGGCAGTAGGTGGTAGACCTCTGAGAACCTTTATGATGTGTAAGGCTTGCTGTGTGCGCTGTCCCACCGCCTGCAGTGTTACCACAACAGTAATTATTTGCAGAAAAAGGCAGAGATAAATCAACATTAGTTATGTGTCGTTATACACTGCCATTTACACTGAATTGATGCAAACTGGTTTGGAACCATCCACTTATGTAAGAAGCAGCGATTAATATTTCATTACAGCCCTAGGAAATAGCCTGACGATTTTACTTCCTAGAGAAAAATTGAAACAGATCTTCGTTCCATAATTATAGGGTGAATTGTGTTTTCAAAGAAAACAAACTCAGGAGGAAATTCTAGAAAAAGCAACTTTCAGAATGTTTGTCCCCAGAACCAGGGAACCTCTGTAAATGATAGCAAAGTCCAGATAGATTTATTGGCTATGTCTGTGTTTACCACTAAAAATACTGGAGTCTGACCTCTCACTAGAGGAAAAATACCGGACTGGCATCTCTTCTTTGATGCAACACAACACAACCACGAAAGGTCCTTTGGGTGAATAATCCCTTACTGCATTGTCACTTACCCACCTTTTTGCTTTCAGACATAAAGATAAGGTCTAAACATAGACAAGCAGCCTTACGGATAGGGAGAGGAAGTACTCAGAGATCGTAAGGCCTACCTTTGGCCTTGCAAAGCCTGTAATGAAGGCCAAAGCAAACCAAGCTCGACAATTCATTTAATCAGCATCCAACCCAAATTTTGCTTCCTCCAGATTGCTCTGCACAGCTGAGGAACTCCTTTGACTTGAAAAGGGCCAACAAAGGTAACAAAGCCAACAGAACTCATGGCTGCTGCCACGAACAGGGGTTTTAGTACTGAGCCATTTCCCCCTTGTCAAAGTGATTTAGTTTCACCCTGTGACATGCTGATAGAAGTACTTATAGATGAAATCCGTGAAGCAGTTCCATACTCCTCTTTAGCACTTTCATAGAGTTTTCTTTTTACATCTATTAACTTCTACATTATTTACAGAGGAGTGTAAAGTTACATCCACAACAGGAGCATTTGGTCGCTAACAAACACCGGCTCTGCTGACACAGCACTCCTTATGTCCTGCACCACGAGCACCGCAGCAAAGCTGTCCTTGGTGCCCACTGCAGCTAAATCACTTCCTAACAGAGCAAATCTTATCAAAGCCGCCCAATCTCACGTTAAGCAGTTCTGACAGCACGGCTGTTTCAGTCAAACCTCTTCATACTCTAACCATACAACTCCCTAGCGTCATCCTAATATCAAAAAGAGTTGGGCAAAGAAGGGAACGCTCAGCTCAGGAGATGAAGTGACTTGTCCCATATTATGGAGTAAATAAGAAGCATGAAGAGACCCATGCCCAGAGTCTAGTGTCCACGGAGAGCCCTCCAGCAGAGGCTTGTTTTACTCGTTTGAATTCAACACATACACTTGATGTGTTGATTTAAAGCCTTTTTTCTTCCTTCTGTTAGACTACCAAGAAATCTCCATCATATCTCCTTCTTCCTTTGGCACTTATAAAAGACCTCACAGGCTTCAGTTTCACTTGTGCAAATTTCTATGGATGTGAAATAATTGTGCCCTCATATCTGTCTTTTGGGGTTATTATAAAGCAGGAATACGTCATTCTTCTCCTTTGTGTTCTGGTGATCTCTATCCAGGAATGTTATCCTTCTCCTATGACCAAGATCCAGTAATCTGTCATGGCGCATTGTCGAGGGAATTCTTCTTCTGCTAGGAAATTATCAGTGTATTTTCATTTCCCTGGAGACTTTAGGAAGAGATGATGACTTAAACTACAAACTTCTGATTAATGTTACTTCCTTCAATGTAAGGCACAGAAACATGGAAAAAATAATAAGTCAACAATAAATGATGGGCTTTATCAATTATTTAAACTGTATTCATGCAAGAAAGAGTTAAAGAGACTCAATATCTCTTTTGTCCCAATAGAATATCCCATTATGAAAGCAGCAAAGCTGTAAATCAAGTCTCTACCTGCTCCACAAAGAAGTGATTTAATTTGGGAGGTTTTAAAAATTTTTTTAAATTATGGGCAACTTTTACTAAAAAGTGATCTCTGCTGCCACGGGTTAATAGTAACAGGAGGTTATCAAAGGCTGAATTGTATATTCTGAGCATCTGTTCACCTGAGGTTTTATGCTTGCCCTTCCTAATACCTGCAGAGATATGTGCATGTGCTTTGTTTATAAATTCCAGCATGTGTAGTAGGACTGGGACCAAATCTAGGTCAGAAAGGAGCAGCTTACTCAGATGATTGTCAGTTCCATTACATCATATACAGCTCCCTGGGGAACTGCAGAAGCGTCCAATACAAAAACTGGAAGTATTGACCAGGGCTGCTATTGCTTACTTGCCAATGGTAGACAAAAGACACAACAGCTGCAAATGTCAGAATTTCCCAGGCCGGAACCATTTTTTATGGGGGTCTCAGGATCTTTCTGGGATTGAATTGTGAGTAAAAGAGGTTATAAAGCAGACAGACAAAGTGAAAACCAACAAATCACCAAGACAAGAGGATATTAAGGTAGGATTTCAGAAAGGACTGAAGGATGAAATGGCTCAGACTGTTAGCTGTGATTTGTAGCCTCTTGATCAAAAATTACCCTGGTGCTGAAGATGGTCATATGATACCTGGAGAAATCTGGGGAACTATAGAATAATAAGCCCAATGACTCTCCAAGGCAAATAAATAGAAGCGATTGTAAAGAACTGAATTTGTGATATATGAATAAATATAACGTTTTGGGAAAGGGTCAACACGGTCCGTAGTGGTCCTAACCAGAAGACTATTGTACATGAAGGAGTTAGTGATGCACGTGACAGTTGACCTGAGTAGGTGCAGGCATGTGTTGCGCTGTGCCGCGCTGTACAGCATGTACCACTTGGCCTTCGGGGTTGTGCTGTGCTGTGCTGCACAGATCACTGACGTAGGATGAACTCAGCCAGCTAATCAAAACGTAAGCACCCACTCAGCAACAGCAATGACACCACCAGCATGTCCTTGTCTTTATCTTGAAGTGAAGCAACATGTTTTCCTTTTGTGCCATGGTATTTCAGGAAAAACCTGTAGAAATCTAGAGACCACAACACCTGCGAATCTCACCACAGATGGGATCTGCACACCGTGCCGGTCCCTGACTAGAGGTCTGTTTGATGCTGTATCAACTTGGGGTTCCCAGCATCAAAAGGGATGTATGATTTTATAACACGCTATTACTTTTTCTGCAATGTTAATGAAATAGTTATCTTTCTTAAGACAGTTTGTACCTTTCTTGTGGGATCCAAAAGAACCAGCATCTCCTGGTGCAAAACAGCTTTGTAAAGGGAAATCAAGCTTCAGACCTGGGAATGAGTCAAAACAAGAAGGGAAATCAAGTTCTTAATAGTATGCGTGCTTGGATTTCCAGAAAGCCTTCAACAAGCTCCCCCAGCAGCAGCCTTTAAGCAGCTTTTAAGCAACTGTCTTTGGCCTATCAGTTACACCCAGTTTCCATGTTACCCCTGCAAGCCACTAAGGGGCAATTCTCCTCTCTGTTACCCTGATGCCACTCCCTAAACCACTCTTCTTCATTTGGAGTCTCAACTGCAAACACATGGTGAGCATCTCCTTTTTAATTAGTTTCTCTCACTTTTTAGAAGTCATTTGCATGTCCTCAACTTGAAATATTATGCATATCATTACCTCGGAGGGTGGCCCGGTATGAAGTTCTGTGGTATATTATATCTAAGTCATGCAGTGGAGTAAGACAGATCCACATACAGAGGTGTTTTCAGAAATAGGAATTTGCTGAGCTAAGTGCACCAAATATGTGCTTGATGTTACACTCTCATGAAGAACTGATTTTTTTTCCAATCAGTTTTGTAATTCTGCAATCAAAGCAACAGAAGTGCAAAATGTCAAGAACGAAGCTATGGTTGGGTGTTTGTATTAAATTGTAGCAACTTTACCAAACTAAGGAATTGATTGTGTGCGCTCGGTGTGTGCTCACGCAACTAAAGGCTCCATTGCAAGGCACACACAAAATGAGACGCAGTTAAGAATATCTTTAACTTTGTTCTTTTCCAGTTTCTGGTTCTTCCACTTCACTGGGCCAGGTTCCTTACATCCTTCTACAGTAATGCTGAGAAGCAGTGCTTATTGTCATTTATTTGGGTGCAAGCTAGGTATAAGACGTAGTACCTTACCTCTGGAACTGTTGCTCTGAGACCAAGAACTTGGTATGAGTCAGTGATGAAGTGCACGTCTCCACATAGAAATCAAAAGTTCTAGCAAAACACTAAAAAACTTTTCAGTGGAAAACTTTCCTGAGTCAGGATTTCCAGTGGATTGAGAATAATGTAATTAAGGAGGAGCAGTTTGCTAAGATAAATTATCCCATATCGTCTACTTCAGGATGTCAGGCATCAGCATTTATGCTGGCCACATGAGACAAGATGCTGGGATACCCCTCAAGTCTTTTTCCTCCTCCTGGACAAAAGGATAAGCACTTTCAAGATTCGAGGCCGAAGGCTCAGACCCAATGGTTGCAAAGCTTGTTACAAGTATATGATGCTGCCCAGAAAGCCCCATGCTCCTGTGGTCTAGTCCTCAGCATATCACAGCTCCGCATCTTGCTGCTGAGAGGGCAATAGGAAATGCAACACTGTCCTCATATGTAGGTTCAAATATTCCAATGCTACTTCTTATCGGGCTTTTCTTTTTGTCTACATTTGCCCTTTTCATTCTTTGGACAACCATTCCTGATCAGTACCTTTTACAAAGGCTTTAAATCTTTGTTACAGAGTCATGATGGATCAAATGACCTTTCTGCCTCAGTGGCCAAGAAATGGTTGCAACAGCTCAGTCTCCTTGGTGTACTGCCACATGTGCACGTTTGAGAACGATGCCAGAGAGATGCAACAAAGCTCAGGGGCACTTCGACAGAAATGAACTTTGGCATTACCTGCAGTAGACAAAGAGGTAACAAGAGAGGCTGTTATATCACCTTATTGACAAACTACAAATAGCAAACTCATTGGTAGAGTCATCAACAGCATTGATAACAGCCCAATGAACATGCACTACACCAAAAAAACACCCCAAACACTAGTTAGCTTGCATAAATTGATAGTGGGCTTGAAGATATTGGAAAAAGGGGAAACTTTAAAGAATACTAAGAAATAGTTCTTAGGACTTTGTGAAACACTTAGCAACTATTTCCCTCTTCCCCTGAGAAATTACTCAGACTTCATATAGCAAAGAAAATAATAAATAAGTTATTTGAATTTAATAGCAGACCTTAAATTCAGATGTGTGTAACATACAAAAAGGTTTAATCTCAATTAGTCTTTACTACTCTGTATCTGGATGTGCTGCTTCTCTGAATTGTCCTCGCAGACCCAGATGATGCAAGCTCCACTTAGCCAACAACGCTGGCCTCAGCTCTGAGCTTGCCATTTCCCAGCTTGCTGTGGTCTCTGACTCACAACTCACTCATTTTATAATCAACACTCCCACAAGTTCTGTGGTATTTAGATCTAAGTCATGCAATGGGGTGGGACAGAGAAGGCAATAGATCTGGTACACCAAGAGGGAATATTTAAACTAAAATTAATTGTATTTAAGCTATATTGACTATTGTAATTAAAATAAGGTTGATTTTGCACATTTAAAAAACTGTTATTTATTTTCATTGTGGGAAAACACCTATTCTGAACATCAGTATTGCCTTTCAGCTACTGACCTGGCTGAAAAAACAATATATAGCCAACCTCCACAAGCATTGAGCGCTTGGCCCAATATTTTCATAATAGTTCTTTGTACTCAGCAGATAGTAAAACTGAAGAAAGACAGGTAATTATCATAAGGAGGAGGACCTCTAACTCAAGCAAGTGCTGAATTCAGGGAATTTATTAGAAGCTGTAGATTTACATAGGTCATTACCTGCTAAGGAAAGCAGTGAATGATCGAAAGTCCTTTAAGAGTGGAAGCAAACAGAAAAGGCAATGAATTCTCATTTTAAATACTTGTAAGACATCCGGATTCCAGGTTGTGTCTAGGTTCAGACACACACACCGTCCTAGGCAGAGAGAACAAATAAGTCCAGGCATGCAGGTTCCCGCTGCTCAGGTGCCCAGAACAAATGGGAAATTGAAAAAAAGGTGTACAATGTTTTGTTAGGCTGATTTTGAAACATTCAAAAATAAGTGCCAAAAAAGTGCTATTCCCTAATTTAAAACAAAGCTGGGGATATTTGTAGTATCACCGAACAGCAACATCTCCTCTAGAAAGAGCTAGAGGTTCTTCTCCTGAACGGGTCTTTAAAATGTCATTTCGACAGCTTAGACCAGGGCTCTGCCTTCTATCATTTTTCAGACAGGGAGCGAGGGCAGCAGGGCAGATCCCGGGTAGCGCCAGCAGAAGGAGGCCCGTAGCCCCGGGCGGGAGGTGGCATGGCTGAGCCTTCCCTCCAGCCTTGCTGGCTTCCTCGGGCTTTGCCCCTGCCTCTCCTATTGCCAGCGGCTTCCAGATGCCTTCAGCCGATCTGCCCAAGCCTGATGAATTTCAACTCGTTTCCGTAAGATTAGTATCTCGCTCTATAAACGACTTTTCAACATAGGAAAAATAGTTTGTACCAACAGTGTGTAGTGCTACAGATAACTAACATGAAAAATGTCATGCAACACAGGCACTGAATAACAAAATAATCAGTTTTTCCACTCAGACGCTTTCTAATATTGCTTATGCTTATGCTTTTTTTGTGAGATGCGTTGTTCATAATAAATAATTTAAAGACTTAATGTTCACTGGCTCCTTTGTCATCAGCAGCTCTTGAATTGCCAGATGAAAATATTTCATTTTTCGGTATTCTGTAAAAAGACCATATATTTGTCAACAGTTTTACAACTCTTAGCAGTGCTCCATGAATATTATCAGCATAGAATCCTCTCTCAAAGGCCTACTATATCAAAAAAAAAAATTAAAAAAGCAAGTCTGATGATTCCCTTTTTCTCTTTATTATAGCAGCACGAATAGTGCTGCTATCATTAAGGGTCTGTCAGCGTTTTTATTACAAAACACTACTCCAGGGGTTTATAACTCAGCAGTAAAAATTCACTCCAGAATGAAAGATGCAAGGAATGAATGTCATGCAAGGGAGCTCTTATTTAAGCCCGAATGTCAGAAAATTATATTTATACATTTTTAAAGTTATTTTAAAGCACTTTCAACTGTTCAGGCAACTGGGCTACATCACTGGCTGATAATTTGAGCCCCAGTGTTGAAAAGGAGCTTGCTGAATGTGACATTCAGGAATCATTTCCTAAAGCCTGTGGCTGCCATCCATGGAACTGCAAGAGCAGAATCCGATCCAATGTTACATGTCCATTTTGGGGAGTGCCTTAAGACAGAGACATTATATTATCATCAGTACTTAAATCCCTGGCCAGCTTCAGTTTCTGTCCATACAGAACTAAAGCAAATCCTTTATATCCTACATGATACATGGAAGATGACGATTCAACACAGTTTCACTTTGCTGAGAATTTCAAAGTCTCTTAGGGAATTCAGGACTGTGGATCCTATTGCATTTTATTGCATGCCTCAATAGATGCCTAACTTTTTAGCTCCTAGCAAATCTAGTCTAAGCTGTCCAAATGAATGTTTTCAGAGTGATACAAAAATCAGGGCTAGATCTTCCTTGACCTTGACTCATTCCATGTTTTCTTATCCTTCTTTGCAAAATGGGGAAAATAAAGAAAGCACCTAATAGTGACAAATAAGGAGATACACTTATTCAAGTGCTCCAAGCAGCCAGATCAAAATGAACTAAATGTGTATGTCCTTTATGGCAATACAATCCAATCTTCAATAGCAACTGTGTCACCTGGGGAGACTTGTGGAATGAAAATTTCTATAGCAGCATGGCCAGCCTATGATCTATAATATACAAGTAGCTTTCAAGCTCTGTAAGGATAGTCCACTTGATGGTGTGCTCCACAGCTGTGTTCTTTCTTGGCCTGACTCTGGCATGAGGCATGTTCTGCGATGAGGGAAAGACATGATGCTCAGTCGAGACCCAGCACATGATCTGGTGGAGCAGCATACTCCCAGCAACAGCTAAACCCTCAAACCACTGACGGCCTCCTCCGCAGCCCCCAGTGCTCAGCATAGCCAGGAAAGGATGATGGGGTGAGGAATCACTGCAGGCAGGAGAGACTGCAGTGTTGCAAATGTGCAGGTTGTGGCCCTAAGTGCTGAGAACAGATCTGCGTCCCAGGCCAAGTTTGGAAACTTCTACAACCAGCTGAAGCTGTGGTAACATCAGTCCTGGCGTGGAGCTGAATGAATTCAGGGTAAGAGTGCATGAATTAGGGTAAGAGTGCAGGAGATGGAGCAGGAGAGGAGGCAGGGAGACCAGGGGCCCAGGGAAGCTGTGAGTGTGCTATGCAAAGGTGCAGGGGAATCCCACAGATACAGGAGCAAAACAGGCTTCCAGAAAATGAGGAGTAAAGAGCTAAAAGTGGAAAAGCAGGAAAATGAGGATGAGGCTCTGGTCTGGGAAAATTCGGGGATGGAGTAAGAGACTCTGCCGCATGGCACTTTTGAAATGTGGCTCCTCTCTTACAGAAGTTTGGTCACTCCGCATTATACGGCCCAGAGAGCCGGCAGGAGGTTAGACAGGTACCTTCAGCTGTGCAGAGTGATCAGACAGGAGAAGCAGAATAACAAGGCAACACTGAAATACCACTGGTCGTTCTGGGCAGCACTAAAGTCAGAGAGGTACATAACTTCCTTGAGAGGAATAGCTTAATAGTTCTGTAGTTCTACAGAGAAATTTCCATATTCAGACTGCAAACGAAATTCCCTGACCTTCACTCTGACGGCAGCAGGATGCACTTGACAAGGACTTTATATGACTCCCATTTAGTGCAATAACATCTATTTGATGAGCTCATGTTGTACACTAAGCTCTGTATGATCCCTAACGTGTTTTATGTAAGTGAATCATTCCATTTGGACTGCTGGAAGAGAGATTGGAAATTGTGGAACAGCTAGGTTTAATACAAAATGCCAGTTCAGCCAAGGTCAGTTTTTGCAGGGCAATGGGAGGGAAGCAGGGGAGAATTTGCTCCTTAAAAGATGCCGGATCTTGAAATGCAGCCGATAACACTCATTTCTACAAATCCTCCAGAAAAGCTTTCTGCTCTTTTCAAAAACACCAGTTAATACAGTTGCTCCACCTATGACTTAATTAATACTCTTTATTGCTCATCAGAATAAAGTCATTTTCAGTGGAAGGGAACTTTCAGCAAATGATCATCTTTTTGGAGCAATTCATGATTTGTGTTTGACCAAGATTGTTTCTCATGCAGCTGTAATCTGTAAAGACTGTTGTCTGACAAGAGCCTTTTAACTGGAATTGCTCCTATTACAGCTGTAATAAAATCAGTTTAGAAGATGAAGAGGCTGGCTTTATGGGTTCATCCTTCTCTCCCCCCTTTAGGTAAGATTTCTGTCACTTATGGTACTTTGCAACACATTAAAATATTCAAAGTTATCAGAGGTTTTCCTGCCAGCTACCACAGAATCAGGCAACATCTCTGAAAGCAGACAAGAAGGCTGAAAAAGCAGCCTGGCTTCCACTGGACAAAAATGGCTCGAGGACATTGCACGACACCCAGAACAAACCAGGTGAAAAGGCAATTGCTGAGGCAATATTGATAAATAAAACATTCATTTTTAAATTCAGACCTAGGAAATAATTCAGGAGAAGCAAGCATTTCAGCGACTTTTATTTAACTTCTTACTTTTTTTAGCACAAACTAAAATATGGGCTTGAAGCCCAGTACCCCAGAGCGCTATTGCCTGAGAACGGAGAGGGATCCTTTGATCCGAAGGGCTAAGCTGCCAGGTTCAGAGTAAGGCTCCAGAGCACCAGCGAGATGTCAGGAGTGACATTTCTGGCTGAACCCTGCATTTGTAAACTACTAAATGCCATTTAAAGTACTGGCATTCATTTCATTGCTAAATGCACTGGGCCTCATAACATTAATTATAATTATCTTGGTACCTCTGCTTTTCCTATCAGTTTAGCATGTCGCTAACTTCATGGCCCTCCTCATGGTATGCTTATGAGCATCTTTAGAGCCCTCCCATTTCTTCTTAGCACCAGTTTTCTGGCCATCTAGTTCCAGCATTTCTGTCAAAAAGAAAAGCATAGATGTGCTTTTCTGGTTTCTAGAGCATTTCCAGACAGTATCTGCTGCATATTGGAATTTAAACCATAGCATACAAAATCCCTTCTAGGAAGGTGGATAGTCTTCTCAAGGCTCTAGAACAGGGTAGTGAGAAGTCCAAGCCGGTTCAGATAAAATGATCTGAACCACAGCACAGTTCTTGAGCCCAACCAAACCTTTAAAGGAATAAAAAGCTCATATCACAAGGAAACTAAGCATATATTTAGCTTTAAGTATATGCTCAAAACTCACTGGCATTGGTTTAATTGCTGGGTTTAACAGGATTGACTTTGGTATGTTCTTAAATATTCTACCGAATGTGGAATTCAACAGATCTCATTTAACATGAAAAGCTTTTAGAAATGAGCCAGGTGCACAGTAATGAGCTTCTGAAACGTTTACCCACTGAGGTGGAACTTACCAAAATAAGATTCAGACCACGGATCCCCTCCAACTTCCACTGCAAACTCAAAACTCTCAATGAACTCTCTCACCCACTCACCACTTCTGACAATTATTTAACATAATGTAGAGCTTGGCAGGTGAAAACAGATTTCTAGAGATCTTCCATCTTCATATAGCTATGCAAAGTTTATGAATCTGTGGATGGTATATTAAGAAATCTTACAAAGAAGCACATCCTTGTGACATTTTGAAACAAGAATTTTCAGTAAATACTAGCGATTAGGAATAAGTTTCAGACAAATGTTCAAACCTTATGTGTCCTTACTGAAACAACTAAACCATCTGAAAATTATCTATACTAGGTTGCCTCTTCCACAGCAGGACTGTCAAATATCTATTTAGGTAATATCTGAGGACCTGCCCTTTATTCCACAAAGTAGCTCCGGGTTCCCGCAACACAGAGATGTTACGGTTGTTCCTGTCCCACAAGCAGAACCAACGCTTCGCAAGTGTCCACTTAGCCAGTCTGGCCTGCAGTAAATTCTCCCACTATACCAATTCAACTCCTCCTTGTAAATGGTGATGCTGCCAATTCGCCATTCCTGATACATTTAAGACATTAAAAAGTAAAAAGGTGAAAAGCACTGCAACCTACCAAAGTCCTCACAGTCAGTCACACACCGTGGCGGACACTGCCGTTTCTCTGCAGCAGCAGCAGCAAGTGTTTTGTCACTGATTCCTTTACCTGATCGGGTTACTTCATTCAGTCCCATTCCCTATGTTTTTAAAAATTATTTCACTGGTGCCGATAGCTTTGTCTCAGCAAAGGAATGGTTACCTGCTTCTTTGCATAAAGCCAGTGATAGGAAAGGGAAAAAGTTAGCTAATAAGAAATTCCAAAGGGGGAGTAGTTAAAAATCAGTGGTGTTGGCACACTGTCCTAGACATATTCCTACAGCCCTTTCCTGCTCCGGATTAGTGTTTTGGAACAATTTAAAATGTACATTAAGCTGCCAACAGTGAGTAATCTCAAAAGGCCCACAAAACATTCTTGGGCTGGAGCAGAGATAAATCCCCCAGCACTTGCCAGCCCTAATTCAGACAAAACTCCCGTTCACGTCACTGGGAGGACAGCCAGAGGAAAGGCTGAAATGAAGAGCAAAATCCTCCATTGAGCTGGTTAATGTCCCAAGGGAGCGTGTCCACTGCCATTAGTGATTTCACTGGGGTCTGGATCAGATCCTGAATGCGGCGGAACTACCGCAGTTCTGCATATCATGCAATAGCTATTTTCACAGCAAGCCAAAAAGGAAAAGCAAGAACAGGCAACAAGCATCCGAGCACCTGGCCAAAGTCCACCCGGCTGCAGCCCTGGCTCCTTCCCTGCTCCAGAGCACTGTGGAACTGGCCTGTGCTTGCGGGCGCCTGGGCTGCTACAAGCATCCAGAAAACTTCTTCAGGTTTTGAAGAAATACTTCGGCTTTATTTATTTATTTATATTATAAATGGTTCCACTCACTTCTCATCATTTATCACACCTAACGTACAGAAGTATTCAATGACTAGAAATGTTTGCTCCAGAAATATTCAAAACTCTCTTTTTTCTTCATTGATCTATAAGTCAGACTTTTCAAAAATACCAGCAGTCAGATTCTGTCTACTTACTGGTAGAGCTAGCCACTTTATGTGGCTTTTTTAATATAAGCAAGTAGGTCATCAAATAGTGTTATTTTTAGATATACTTTTAATACTCATAAGGGGCTCAGCATATCCTCACCTATAAAAATTCCTGACACTTCCATGTTATTGCTATCAATTAGAAACATTTTCCAAGTGCAGGAGATAATTATAATTATTAGCATTTATAATAAAATGACTAAGCTGGAGATATTTTTGGAAGGGTACAAACCATCGCTGATCAGTTATACCATATCATCTCTGATCACTCATAACATATACAGAAGGAGAACATCCAGACTGGCTGATAGCTGTGTGCCAGAAAGATGTATAATTGTCTTTTTGCTTGACTGATCTATAAATGACAGTCTTAGAATACCTGCAGTTGCATTTTCTTGTTATGACACAACGTTGCAGAGGCTCAAGGACGACAGTTCTGTAACCAAACTGAAATAAGAGTCTGAATGCAAAAGCCCCCCTTAGCTGAAATGCCAGCTTCCTCTTGTGACTTTGTAATATCAACTATTTCATTGGCTTTCTTCCCATCAATAAGTAATCACCTACCCTAGATCTGCTTTGCTGACCCAAAGTGTATGGAAACACTTTGATCAAATTGGGATTAGACTCTTAGATCAGACTGCTTGGGGTCAGTGATTTATTCTGCACAGGCAGAGTACTTTGTACAACACAGCCTGCGCCCAAAGGCGGTTTGCTTATTGAAGGCTATCTCTCCAGTATGAAAGGATGAGATAGTGACTCTCCTGCTAGTCTCATTCATTTCAGCCATTCCTTCACCATCAAGCAGGGTGAGAAGGAAAGAGAGAATAAACAAAACTCTGCAAAAAGCCCCATGCAGAAAACCCAACAATCTCACATAAATTTCTCACATTTAAAATTTACTTGCTCTCACCTCTCTCCCCTTGGAGATCAGGATTTCCACACTCTTCGCACTATACTAACTTCTTTCTACAGAATAACAGGTACAAAAATAGCACCAAGTATTTATGATGCTTATTCAGAATATACGATGCCACAAACATTTTGACCTGCCTGTTCTGGAAAGCCCTGTATTATCTACTAGGCTCATCTTCCTAAAGTCAGGTCAACACTCAACCTTTCTATTTTCCTTCCTATATACCTGTTTGACAGTAAGGTCTTTTACTATCAGCATGTGTGGCAGCCTCCTCCCCCCTCAGTTACAGGGATATCCAAAGACCTAGGCTTGGGATTTGGAGGGGAGGCACATTTTCTTTGTGCTGTATATTTTTCAACTATTAATTTTTCCTAACAGCTCCTCCTTTTCAGAACATGCCAGACAGTGTCAAGAAAATGCATTGTTCCCATAGTTTGCAGTAACATGCAGATGAAACATTAGTAGGCTAAAACTTCAAAATTTAAAACTAGGGAAAAAAGATACATCTGTGCTGATTTTTTTGCTCCTATAAAACATGAGGGGAATGGGAGGAATTCAGAGGATCAGAACCAGAATCATATGGCATCCATCAAAATGCATATGGTTTCTCTCTTATATTTGTCCCCACAGTACATACATAAAATCGATCCCAGTATAGCTGCATATAAATAACTTTGGGATGACATTATTAGGCCAATTACTGTGACCAGTTACAGACTAAAAGAAGGAGGCATTTTTCTTGTTATGTCCCTTGGCTCTCCAGTAATATCGTTGGCTTGTATCCAGTCTTTTTCCGCTACGGCTGTATCAGTCAGAGAAACGCCGGGTGGTATGCACCACTTGCATCATTCCTCTCACACTGAGATCTTGATCTTACTATTTCACGACAATCAACTCTGCCCCTAAACCTACAAGGTGGTCATGGACCAGGATCCTGTTTTTCCTTCTTTTCAAGTGTATATGTGCCTGTTCAATCTCAAACTACAGGAATGGCTGAATATATTGCACATTTAAATGAAACAAGCAGCAACAGTGGGCACATTTAATTGAACAGCCATTTTCATTCCTGATGATCACCTTTAGGACTAGAGGCAAGGAGCAAGCTGCCATTGCAGGTATGCTGTCACACAGGGAAGTAGTCGGAGCTCCCCAAGCCAAGTTACCCGCCACTGAGTTTCATTCGCAAATTTGATGGATTTGCTTACCCACTGTTGTGCTTTAGCTCACTCCACTCCAGGAAACGCTAAAATCAAAGGGAGAGCAAAACATTATATAGTGCTGATACTTCCTTCCCTTCCCCACCTGCAACAAAGTTTATAACGAGTTGAATGTAAATTCAAGTCTTTTCCTTAATAGCAACCCAACGTAATTAGATATCAGAGCTCATTATGGTACAAAGGGTTTCTATACAGGGCTCTGGGAAATCCCTTTCTTTACTGAACTAGGACTCACTGCTTGCTTTGCTCTGATCCCTGCCCTTGTCCTCCCATTGCAATTGCTTCCCTAGCCAATGCAAATATGAATTAGTTTTAAGTTACTTAGTAAGAAAAATCAAATTACATAAGTTATGAAATCATATCCTGATTTGTACTGAGAAGCTGAACACACTAAAAACACAAGTTCCTAAAGAAATTTCTAAAAAATATTTTCAGTAAAACAAAACCATCTGAGAAGAGAGTTCAAGAATGTCAGGGCAGAACTGCTAAGCAATGTGAATCTACAGTAAATGCTTGGGACTGGCAGAAAAACCTGATCCCATCAGCCAACTTTCCTATGTTAGTAGCTTCTGCTTCTCTGTTTTGAAAAACATCCCAAAATGCTTTTCCAGAATCTACACTCATCATCAAATGATGCAGGTTAATCAAGACCTCCCAGTGTGGGGAACTTACAAGGTTTAGAAAAGAAGATTCAATTGCTGATTACTGCTTTCTTATCAATCTTCTCCACATATTCCACCATCACTCTTCAAAACAACATTTTCCGTGTAAATAGGACGTCTCCTTTCAGTGCTAGCCTCTGAGGAATCTTTAACAATGGAGCAAACCTGCAAGATTAAAGAAGTTAGAGAAAAAAATTGTTACAGTTTTAACCTCTATTTCTCTCCCTCATACAATCCCAAAGATGACAGCGTATGAACAAGTTTAATCTATTCCGGGATATTCTTGTGGGAGCACCGGTTGAAAACCGGCAATTCCAGCTAACAACTCTGTTTTGCATCAGAGCTTTGTATTTGTTTCTCATGCTGATGAGCCTTCAATAGAGTCCAACAGATGAGCTGATATTACTACAGTCTTCACTGGCACTGCTGCGAGGGTGAGGTTCCCAGGATTTACATTACAGAAACCTCTGCTGGTGGCAGTATAAGATCCTGGAAATCAGAATTCCACTTAAAGGGTTCCAATAAACCCCTCACCACTAAGCAGCTTGGAGACTGCTAGAAAATTCACCAAAGAAGTGAAAAATCCACATGGGAAGTTTTTATTCACAGAATATTTGGCTTGAACCAATGGCACTGTCCTGTAAGTTCATTCTTTAATAATTTTACTTACCATGCAGGGGACCTTTTACAATTTAAGCAGTAGAGCTGTAATATGGAAGAAGTAGTTGGGACATTATATATCCTTCATGTATTTAGAATTTTAATATTCTATCACACATTTAAGTCACATTTTTAAATCATTGACAGAAAACGCTATATATCTTCCAAATTCACTCCCACTGCTAAAATTAAGTATAGGTTTTACAGTAAATAAGGTGATCTACACAGGTTCGTATGTCTACGTATTTCAAAAAGCAAGCTAGAAGACTCCAGGGGATTGCTAACTTTTTTCATACAGAAACATTTGGATCAATGTTGAGGGCTCCCAATAATGGATCTAGGGTCCCACCATGACAAAGGTTGCACATATACAATATTCTGACAGTGCCCCTGCGTAACCCTGCAGCAGCAGAGAATCTAACACCTGATCTTTCACAGCTTTCCACATAATTAAACTTTCATGTAAGACAACATAGAAATTGAAGAGACTGAAATATTCAGTGTATTCATATCAAATCACATTGTAGCTATCTCTGCTAACCACCAGTAAAAACAGAGGTCAGTACTTTGGCTTGGGAAAGATTACATCAATTATTGCTTCATTAGCATTTAGAAGGAAAGGCATAAGGCCAAGATGAAAGAATATTAAAAAAAAGAGCAGGAAAATTACAAACAACAGGAGAAACCACAGCAAGAGTCTCACGTTCGACTAGGTGCAGATGCACTTCAGGCCTGATCCCACAGATCTGCCCAGGAAGGGGAGCCCCGCTGGCTGGGGAAGCAGGCCCTTACTCTGCTCAGCCACGTGGTTAGGATGGTTCCCGTGATGCCAAAGTAGATGGCAGCAACGGCTGTTGTAGCAGGGCACGTTAGCAGAGATGTTACAGAACGTGCTCTGTTCAGAGGTCACCTTTAATTGCGGGTGACCTACTAGCTGAAGTCATCACGGACTTTTCTACTAGCATGAGTGATTTCAAGAACTAACTCCATTAAAGTGCATGGTCCAGCATCTGCTCACTATCAACTAATGGAGTCTATTGAGCTAAATTCAGCTTTGGTAAAGCCATTCAATTGAATTAAATTTTCCTAGGAACAGATGTGGTTAATATGTTTGTGTTTTCATAAACCTGAAATACAATTTCCTAATGCCTAAAATACTTGGTACACCATTCATGCATTGTGATTCTGACTCACTTGAACATGCCTAAGTCTAATAACCACTCAAAAATCAGTAACTTCAGATTGATAAAATCAGGGCAATCCTGTATATAAAATGCTGATGGGAAGCCATCCTCCTTACGCTAAAGCTGCTACAAGGGCCAGCTTCTCCACTCCATTACATCCGTGTAACTGCGTGTCACTTCGACGGGGTCACAGGCAATGTAAAATTAATGGCACCGCGACGGAGAGCCAAGAATTTGGTTCTGCTAACTTGCTTATACCATGGTAAAGCTTTTGAAGTAATTCAAAATGCCTTCAGATTTTCTTTAATTCTGCACAAATTAAAAAGCTCCCAGATTCTTACAGTCTTTTAGCTTCACTTCCAGTAAAAAAGTGATTTAAAGCAGTACTCGTAAAACATGTATTCCAACATTTAAGGTCTCATACCTACCTTGCCGTGTGATAAGCATTGACGGACCCTGCTACTGTTTAGCCCTACTCTTGTTTTTAATTCAGGCCATTTAATCTGAGGTCATTGCCATACATGCCGGATAATTTTCTGAAGAACTTTCTGTACAAGTTATTGACACTAACTTTTATGGGTTGATTAAGAAAGTACAGGAGGTCCTTCAAGGACGGAGCACTGAAATCTCTCCTAATCACCTCACAGCAAGTGTGCCTAGAATAATGAAAGTACTTCCATATCCTGTTCCTTTTTTTTTTAAGTAAATAAACTGGCTGATGTCTCAGGCTAGCTGTGAATGCTGTGTCCTCCCACCACCACCCTTTCCCGGCCACTCCTTTGAACAAAAAAAAAAAAAAAAAGCCAAAAGAAACACTAAAACATGCTTAAGGGCAGCTCTTAACAAAATGTACATGACAAAAGTACTAGGCCCTGATAAGTGCTTCTACCACTCTCAGTATAAGACAGCAATCAAATCCTGGGCTATCATGGAGCATAATTACAACATGACAGCTAATGTTTATTTTATTGTCACTGCAGAATATGCTGGCAATTTTCTATTAGCAGGCGCACAATGCATAGAGGCACAAGTCAAAAGCAAAATCAAAACAAAAGTATTCAGAGAATTCAATCAACTCCGCACTGAAGGAATTAAACCCTTCCCCTAACATTTTAAACTGTTTTCAAGCAAAAAATCTTAGTTAAAAAAAGAAGTCTTTAACATGCCCTAATGGCCAAGAAACCCACTACAAGCAAAACCAAAGGGACAAATGAATCTGTAGACAACTAATCTCCGCTGAATGTGCTACGTCAAGGTTGCGTGTTCAGTGCCAGCTTCCTTCTAGCACCTCAGGGACACAAGAAGTGGGTCCAGACGTACGCCGGGCATTAACTATAAGCTAGCTATTGCCCTGTAAAATAGAGGCTAGTATAAAGTGGAGCACAAAGCATGTAACAGCACACTCCACGAAAGAAGCACGGAGGTAGATGCTCACATTTGACATGAAGCGACCTTCGGAAGAAAGCAACACCCAGGTAAATACTACATAGCCACTCTAAGAGGGCTAGCAATAGATATCTGTGTTCAAATAAATCTTCCTGAGGTACTGAAAATAATACTTATTTGAAACTTTTACTTGGAGGAAAAATAGAGGAGGTCAGAGAGAGTCAAATTCAATAAGGCCTTCCACCCAGGCTTAATCGTGAGATTGTACTAGGGTTTTCATTGATGTCCTAGTGTTACCGAAGTTCAGACAGGAGAGAAGCACAATTTTCAGCTCTGCAGCTGTGGTTATTAATGTTTTGGAGAAAAACAAGATAGCAGCTTTTGCTGGGTAAGGCACTGGTTTAGCTCTCCCAATAAAAATTGCATTTTGCTCGTAGAATGCATCTTAGTTGGGATGTTCATGTCAGGAAAGAAACCAGCTTGTTTTCGGACAATAAGTAAGCTTTCCACAGATTTATTTGAAAAATAGATTTTCAGTTGTGAAGTAGTATGAAAAAGAAGAAGTGAATGAAAACAGGAAAAGTCTGGAATTCCATTATGACACTTTTACATTACATTTTTATTCAAACTCCAGCTGCGCTGATTAATATTTATGGTTGGATTATCTTTCCCCTCCAAAACAGTATATTTCGTAATAATTTCAGAAGACAATGTGCAGATACCATATGGCAGCGTGAACATCTGCAGCCCTCAGCCATCTATGTCAGCAGCACAGAATGTCAGTACGAGATTGCCCAGGAGTTCCCATCTGATCTGCTGCCTCGGGGATTGAAAGAGCAATAACAATAAAGGGAACCGTGAGTGTTGTTTAATGTTTTCCAATGGATCGTGCACGTTAGAAACAGTAATTAATGATTTGGTTTATAATGCTTCAGGGAATTACTGTCCAACAAAATAATGTAAGTAATTTAAATTTGCAATAAAGTTTAAGTGTGCAGGCATTTCATGGCAGTGTACAGCACTGATTTGCCAGAGGAAAAAGCCACTGTTATTATAGCCACATCCAGATAATCCATAGAAAGAGCCATATCAACCCCCTAAGTGATTTGATTATATTCTCTTACTGTGCAACAGTCCTCCAAAGCATATTCAAAAGCAAGTGCACCTCAGTAAAACACCGCAGGAGCAAAAATCCAGCACAGATTTCTAAAGAATTCTTTGTTGCTCTTTTGAGGCACGACTGCAATCCTCTCCTCCAAAATGTATTTCTCAACATGTGCAATTATATTATTATTATGATTGCTTTAAAAATCTCTGCATCACAACCCATGACCCTGTAAAAATTTAAAAAGGAGATCCATGAAGTAACCTACATAGGAAAGAGCCTTCTTCACCCAAACTTCCTGTGACTATTTCCTATAAAGGCAAGAATACCCGAGAACTGCAAGTAAAATTTAAAATCAATGCCTCTCTGCCTGCTGGCCTGAAACTCTCAGTCTTTCCCTCCCAGAAATGCCTGCAAAGGTGATGCTGTGCAGCAAACCCCGGCGCTGCCAGAGCAGGGGATAAGGGGCACCCGGAGGGACAGAGCTCCAGGGCAGAGCTGCTGGTGTCAGCTGGAGGGAGGGCGGAGGTAGGGAGGGTCCCTCATTCGGACTTTGACTTAACGGGGTAAATCCGCCCTCACGGATGGATGTGTTTTTGCAGGCTTGGTCAAAAAATTTTTGTATGTCAGGTTTTGAATATTAATGATACTTTTACTGAGAAAAAGCTTTACCTAAGAGTTTTAGTGAAAGCTAAGAACTTCTGCAGACTATCCGTGGGCAGCCTGAGCGCACTGGCGTTTGTCAGCACCACCAGCGGTGACCTACCCAGGCTGCCCTTCTCGTTCTGATAACGCGCTGCTATCTTCAGGAGATTTCTCTGAATAAAATTACCTTAGTGCCTGCAAAAGCTGACAAAGATGCATTGATGGATTAAAAAAACTACACACTTTTTACTCACAGAACAGCCAACGGTTACTTTTCCCGGCAGGCCTCGGCCGCAGCCAGGAAAGCTCTCACGCGGCTCGGTTCCTTTGGCCGAGTCACCGCCGCCCTGCAGTGTAAAGTGATTCCCACACTTCGGGTATTCTCCCGTCTCCAGCAATTTCCTCACAGCCAATTCCTCAAGCGACGCTAATTCAGCGATGGTTATCTAGGCAACCGCGGACGGGTGGGAGAGAGGCGCTTCCCGAGGGCCCCGTGCTGCTGACGTCCGCGTGCGCCAGGCCGCTCTCCCCAGCAGCCCCGGCCCAGCCCGGGGCCGGGGCCCACCCTGCGCAGTGCCTCCCTCCGGGGCGGGAACGCCGCCACGTTTCCTCCCTAGTCTGGGGAGACGGAGTGACGCCAGCCGAACAGGCCGCAGCCACAAGCTCTGCCGTTCCGAGAAAGGCCAGTTCTCAGGTTTAATGCCAAAACTGGGGCCCCGCGCCCAGCGCGAAACTCCTTTCGCACAAGCCGCCCGGTGCCGCTGCAGACCCCAGGAGCCGGGCAGCGGCTCCCCGGCGCTCTGCCCGACGCGCTCCTCCCTGCCGCGAGGGGCACGGGGCGATCCCCCTGGTCGGACAGGGCTCCCCAATGGCGGGGGCAAGACAAAACATCACCCCATCCTCAACGTTTCCCTGAGGGAAGCCCCAGTAGGAAGCAGCATGCTGCCTGGCGAGGCCTACTGCAGCGCGCAGAGGAGGAGCCCACGCGGGTCACCCCTCGCCTCCCGCATCCCCCGCAGCCGAGCCGGCGCAGCAGAGCGGCCCCGGCTGCTCGTTGTGAAGGCGGCCACCAGCCGCTCCGGCCGTGCTGCCTCCTCGCTCCGCCGATAGCTCCGCCGTTGTGGGCAGTGCCTTTCTGGAGACTTCTTGCGAACCACTGCTGCAGCAGAGGATCTTTTTCCTTCCTCATGTCAATGAATAATCATAAACGATCCATCATATATTAAATGGTATGGGAACTAATCAGGCATTACTATCATTCAGACAGGAGCAATTCATGTTGGTTTCATAAAAATCTATGCTTTATAAAGTATGTACATTTTTGTGCTTTATGTCTGCAACCAATAGGCACATGAATTATTGATGTGCTATAAAATGAGTATATTGGGGGGGGGGGGAATGAACTACCTAAGGCATTTTCATATAAATGACTGCAATTCAACTTTCAAAAACATTTTATTTTGCAAGGCTCTGCTCACTTCAGATTGAAGTCTGTACATCAGATTTGGCCGAGCATATCACAAGAAACCTCACACTTACAAGTTATTAACCCACAAGCAGCCAGCACGCACTAGACACGAAAGCAGCAGCCGTGCGCACCGGGCAGCGAACACCCTCCCCCCTCAGTTCTAACAAGGTTTTGCATGAGTAGCTCCAGAAAGGTGAAGGCAATTCTGGTAACGCTTGGACAGCCTGTTCAGCACACGGGCACAGCAGTGCTTTTCGTACCACTGTCTACGCTGGGCACTAACAGAACTGCCCAAACACGAGGCTTGCACGCGCTGCCTGCGTGCAGCTCCTGGAAGGCGAGGGCGTCTTAACCAGGCCGATGTGTGCAACTGCCTTCAGCCCTTCTGCCACACTCAGCTCCCAGCACCGGCTTAACCTGGTTTGGAGGAAAGGACTTCAATATCTAAAACATCCTTACACTCCTGAGAGACTATTTTAGGGGAAATGTTCTTCTTCTACCCATTATCTCCATCCAGATTCAGCGCCCCAAGCATCTTAGGGTAAGGAGAAGCTAATCTAATCCTTCCTCAAAAACAAAACAAAACAAAAAACAAAACAAAACAAACCCAAATCATCACTATAGACAGTGACTACCGTGTGTGTAATATGAAGGCTCTTGCTGGATACTAGGTAAATAAGCTCCCCTCCAACATCTCAGCTTGCCTTGCTTCCTTCAGCTGAAGGCTAGATTGGGTCTATATACCCGATCACAAAGAATCACAAACTGCTCTAGAGAAAGAAAGCACAATAGAAAAGGATCTCAATAAAAACTATGTCTACACAGAAGTAATGAAAACAGACGAAACTAATTTATGCAAAATTTGCACACTAAACTTGCAGGTGAATGCTCTAATTCAGATTTAAAGTGAAGCACACCTAAAGTAAAATTATGTCTGTAAGAGCAGCAGCTGGGCTGTACAACCTCAGAGGTTCTTGCCTCCCAATCTAAATCAAACCCAGGGCATGAAGCATGTGAAGCCTGAGCAAGCATCTATACAAGAGGTCAATCCAATTTAACTAATTCACTTTAAAAAGGTAATTCCAGCTAGAGGCTCCTCCCAGCAGCAGCAAGCTGTAAGGACACAATTTCCATGGAATCTGGAGCTGGATGCGCAACTCAAAAGTACCAGGAACTAAGAATCTAGGTTTCTTAGGTGCCCATGAAAAAAAATCCACCTATTTCTTTGAGAAATAATTCACCTTAATGTGGATAATCCAATGCACACCAAGAGATAAATTAAAAGCAACAGACCCAATCATCTGGTATATGGCAAACCATAACACCATTCTCCCCGTGTCAGTCAGACAAGCAAATCCTCCCGATAATCCATTCAGCTGATAGTTGCTCCTTAGACAATCAGCAGTTATTTCCCCATGTAATTAGAGATGTAAGCGGCACAAACTACCTCCAACACTCTCCTGAGTTTTAAACCAAGCCTGCAAAAACATAGCCTCACACATACCTTCCTCCTTCCTTCTCTCTCAGCCCCACAGAGCTGCTCTGATTGCTTGCTGGTTTTATCCGTACAAGCTTTAACATTCAGTCCTACGAAACTGTGGCAAGACATTTGGGAGCCCAATTTCAAGGGGAAATGAGCATCTAAGACATGGCTTTGAAAGTCATCCATAGCCCTTAACGGGAAAGGAGGAAGGGGCTATGCCTGCTGGGACACTGCAATCTCAGCTGCTAGATGAGAGCAAGCTCCAGCGAGGATCTGCCCGTTTCTACCCTTAAAAGAGACAGTGAGTGCATTCCAGGATGACACGGGTTCCAGCATGAACATGAGACAGTCCCTCTTAGCTCTCACACTGACCTTGTTTTGAAATATAGTAAAAATTGACAGTGAGCATTTAATTTATTTTTTGCCATTTTGCCAAGAGGATTACAAAAACTTCATGAGCTTCACTTTGCCTTTTGCTACAGTTTTGGGTCCAGAGACCACGACAAGGATATCCATTCACTTCAGTGCCCTTCATATTGAGACAAGAATAAGCGATTTGCTATTCTTCACTTTATCTTAAAAATCCAGGTGAGAGTGCCAGGCAGACCACACTTGTTCCGGCAAAAGAACAAGGCAGTACCACCTGGTCCTGTAGGATTTTATAGAAGACAATGTGTCCCATGGCTGGACTTATGAGAACATCTCATATTCCTAAAAATTAGTGTTTCCTTTGGTAATTTCACAATTATCCTAATTTAGGTTCCAACATTAGGTTTAACTTTGAAGGACAAAAATAGATTCTTTTCATTTAAATTAATAAAAATACGGTTTAATTTCACAAAGTTCTCTGTCATTTGTATGAAGGCAACAGGAAGGATTTTTTTTTTTTTAATTATACCCTCAGCTGAAGAAAGTCAGTAAACACTACAGTTAGAATTTGTGTCTATATAAACTTGCTGTGGAACCCACCCTTCTCGGGGGAACGCTCTCGCTGTGTATCTTGAATCCCAGAAAGGCTGAGGTTGGCAGACGCCTCTGGAGATCGCCTGGTCCAACCCCTGCTCAAGGCAGGGTCAGCTAGAGCAGGTAGCCAAGGACCATATCCAGTTGGGTTTTGAATATCTCCAGGGTTGGAGACCTTGAATGACTCTCAGTTTTGTGTCAAGAAGTTGTTTTTATTTAAGAGAAAAGGATGTTGTTCTATCTGATATATGGGAGGAAACAAAAGTTTAAAATCAATTATTTTTGTCTATGATAACAATGTTAATATCTGCTTAAATTCAATTATATTATTTAAAACTAATTTG
Source organism: Casuarius casuarius (assembly GCA_003342895.1). NCBI lineage: Eukaryota > Metazoa > Chordata > Aves > Casuariiformes > Casuariidae > Casuarius > Casuarius casuarius. The sequence goes on along the minus strand of PTFA01000155.1, from coordinate 1,200,794 downwards.
CAAAATAGAAAAATTTGGGATGTAAATTAATTGGCTAAATTTTCAACTTGGCTATGTAAGAAAAACAGGCAATAATTTGCTAGCAGGCAAGATGTTGCATTTTGCTCCCACTCATGGTACCAAGTAGTTTCCACAAAAGTGGAAACATGCTCCTGTGTGTTTCATAGTGCACATTCTCGGACATCTAACAGGGCAGTTCAGAGTTTAAGTTATGAGTTTGCCACTTTTCCTGCTTTGGGGGTTTTCCCTAGCAAATGTAAATTAGGCAGTCTAAATGCATTCCTAAAAACATAACCAGGGATAATTTTATTCATTCCAACTCCAAAATCAAAAGAAAAAGCAGGAGAATTTTATAATATGATTGGCATTTTTGATGGGACCAATTTACAAGAAGTAGCACAAAATCCTAATAAGACCTTAGAATATGTCACTTAAACAAGTTATTGCTCTTCTGTCCCTCTGGTCCTCTTTTTTAAAAACTAGTTTAACTAAGTCAGCTAGTTTTACTCCATGTGACTACAGATGCATGGATTCAAATCTCAGTTAGCTCAGGCATGCTCAGACAAAGAAATCGTTTTCTTTCTTATCCTTCAGCTTTCACTAGACACTCCAGCCTTCTCTTGCTTGCTATATCTGAGTAATCAGCAATTTGAGCTCAGCTTGTTTACATATTTTAATCAATTCTTCTTTTCAATTTATTAATTCCGGCCAAGTTTAGAAGCTGTCAGCATAGGGCTATGCCAGCAAGTATAAATTTGTATAAACATACGCATTAATTGATAACCTAATACATAAGCCCCAAATTAACAAGACTTCTAGACTCTCTGGATTTTTTTTTCATTTTTTGAAGAAAGCAGTTTCTCAAACATGTTGTTTCAGATAGAGGGTGTGGTAGTGCTGCAAACATCTCCACTTCAGTTATTTAGGATTTTCTATAGATTTTTCTGCTCGATTCCCACAGCAGGCTTTCTCATGTAGCAATCAATCTTCCTCCTGCAGATGCCATTCCTAAGATCCAAAGATGCAATGTACATCTGGTCACAGCTGTGTCAGATGGAAGCATCCTCTGAAAGTCTCTAATATACTCCTCTGGCAGCGGAAGCATGAAAAACTACATAGACAAAACTTTATTTCAGGCAAGTTCCTGTCACCAGAATGAGTATTTAACAGGTAGGAAGCACTTTAGCTTCCACAGTGCAGCTGGTTGGGGGAAAAAAAAAAAAGGAAAATTCTTCTCGTAAGTCTAGTTGTTGGAAAATTCATTGAACACAATTTAGTGGTTAAGAAATCCACTATATATTGTACACTTCAAGAGATGATTCAGTAATAATAGTGACATAAAAGTTTTATGGGCAGCTTTATCTGTCAGAAGAGTTCCTACATAATAAAATCAATGTTCAGTGGGATTTTCAGCAGATAAAGTAATACCTCCTCTATCTATATAGGGAAAGCTTTGTCCAGTTTAATTTTTTATTTTAAATAGTTCAGTCTACAACTTTTACTAGTATTTCTTTCCTGCCCTCTAGCCTTTAACACAGAAGTAATAAGTATATATATATGATCTTGTCCTCAACCAGAAAAACTATTAATGTTTTAAAAAGGTAAAATCCATATCTGCTTAAGCTTCTAAAGCAATAAAGCTTCTGCTTTCTGACTAGAATGGATATACAAAGTCAAGCTATGAATTTAAAAGATTAAACAAAGCCAGAGAAACTGTGATTCTCTGATTAAAAATATGCAAAACTATCAATCTTCACTCTGCTGCTTTTTACCCATTAAATCAAAGGACCATAAAATGGGAACTGGTTCTAGCTGAATGTTCATAACCAAATACAAAACTTTGCCCCAGCATGTAATATGATTAATTCCTTATGGGAAAAAGAACCTCCCTATTTTGTCCCCTAGCCACCCCATTTGTGTGGCAACTAAAATATTATCAAGTGAAAATAATTACTGTCACTTTTTGAAGAGAATTTTTTTTTCTGTTTATGTGTTCTCTTTTCTTTACACATTCAAAGAATCATTTTCTTTTGTTATTTGACCTTCAGGGTCCCCAGGGCAGGGATCATTTTATGTGTATGCACAGTGTTAGTACAGCAGAACCTGATCTGAGGACAATTCCCTGGTGCAATGCATCTGCTCAGGAAAGACGAACAGAGGAAGAAGTGGCTTTCACGACTTTTCCCCTGGGGCTGTATGGGACACAAGAGGAGTCAAACTGGCATTTCCCCACGAAAGACAGCGAATGTCTTCTAATTTACCACTGCACAGCACAGCAGAGCACAGAAACCACTGCTGTCTGTACCTCTGGCAAAGGGCTGGCGATCATTCATCTAATCCTCAACAGGTGACAAATCTGTAGATTTCCACTTGAAAAGGAAACAAATTGTTCTGGCAGTAATTGCTAAGTGATAGGTATGGGAATACTTTGATTTCTGCAGGTGAGAAAGGAGACATCAAGCACTGTTAAGAGTGAAATAACCTTGTGTCTCACCAGTAAACCAGGAGGGTTGTGCTAGTTCTGACTGAGGCTTGCCTAAGGAACATGTAACACCGGTTGCTGGAGAGAGGCAAATTCCGCCAAAAGTGATATGCTGAAAGGAGCCAAAACTCCTGGGACCACAAAGGAGTCCATTTACTTTCTGCTTCGTGTGTCAGGTTGAATGGTCCCTTTTGAATGCTTCGATACCTTCAAGATCTGCTGCCTTATCAACAAAGCTTTCTCCTCTCATCCGTCAGACATCAAATTCTCAAGGGAACTTGCACTTTTGCCTGCAAATCGGCTCTTCAATTCTGCTAAGGAGCCATGGGGACTTACACAGCTTTCCTACTTTTAGTGATCTGAAAAACAAGGGCTCTTGCTGTTCACAGCATGGATTTTGAGAGGGCTTCATGATGGGTCAGCGATGCACTTAATTCAGTCAAAGTAGATAACAAAGCCTCCTTACCATGGGAAGATAAAATCTTGCGTACAAAGGCAGCGGCTGATACTCCACTCCTCCAAGCACTGAACCTTGGCCACCGGTAGAAGTCTGCGTGCAGGCACAGGTAGCAGAGGGCAGTCAGCCAGCTCCCGCTGGGAGAAGGGGGGTTGATGCCATGGGTGTTTTACCAGATGGAAGCTTTTCCTTTGGGTGACGTTAACAGTGTGCATGGCCCCTTGGTCACCCTCAGTGAACTCAGTTTAATCTCATGAAATCATTTCTCGTGTTAATTGAATGCAGCTGTCTATGATCAATAAAGGGAAGTTTTTATCTTACCACTGATCACTAATTCACAAAGAGTCTGCTTTTGCAGCCTTCCACCAAAATTACTGATGGGCTGCTTTGTCTGTTTTTAATATATGCTAAAAAATGGAAATTGAACAAAGCTCTTTCCCCATACCTTGAAGTAAGCTGTTGGATGACTTCTATTCATATTGCTGCACCATTCTAAAAATTAAAGATTGGATGCCTCTGTAAGAAGTTTCCATGCAGAGAACAGATCCCATAGCGGCATGGGATAAAAAGCTTGATGCAATATGTGTAACTCAGTAGTAGAGTTTCATCCAGCAATCTCCGAGTTAGATCCAGAACACAGAGTTTGATAGAGTTTAGAGATTATGATACCAAACTGTCATTCTAGGAGACGGTAAATGCAGTTACAGATACCTAGTACCAGCCCAAAAGCACTGCAGTCACTGACGCAGAGCACTGAATGGGTACAGTTCCATTCTGCTGATTCACATAAAATAAAATCAATTCTTTAAAGAATAACTTTATGCCAACTTTATATTCCATCCAGGACAATGTGATTTAACATAAACTCTGCCAGAAGAAACACTACCAGCTGCTTTGGACAATCCCACAGAAATACTGTAGTATATGCATGCCTAATCTAGAAGTCTGTATACTCTTGGGTGAACTGGTATCACACAAGTATAGTGATAACTGCAGAATTATAGTTTCAAAAAAGCAAAACAAGGTGCAAATTAGTAACTGTAGTTAGCAATTACTAGGCACAATGCATGGGAGAGTCTAAGGATATGATTAAACTATATAGCAATATCTCAGCTAGCTTCAAACTAGCTCCTTCAGTGCAATGCTAGGGTAGCTGAGGTAGCGTGGAGCTCCGTTCTGGCCATAGAGCCCAAACGAAAAGTGCATACTAGTCTGATTAGCACACACCGAATCCTGCACTCACGGCAACTGGACTTTAGGTGCGCCATCATATAGATAATTATGTATGCTCTCTCTAAGGTATCCCCCTTTAGGGGCACTTTACCTTGTATAATCCAAATGTGCTTCAGAGAAAATTTTCTGAATGTGTTTGAGAAATATTGATCAAAAGAACATTTACAAATATAGGACTGAAGCCAATTCAAAACACAGTCAAAAGTTTTCAGTAAGCACTGGATTTGGCTAGTCCTTGTCAACAAAAGTATTTCCTATCCCTTTTTCCTGATTTATTACAAATTTTTATTCATGTCTGTACACTGTAAATGGAAAGATTTGCAATTAAGAAGATGAAATAAAAAACCATCTTTTGAATATGCAATATTGAGTTTATAGCTTTTTTTCCTCTGGCATCTTGTCAACATAAAATAAAAAGGCTCAGGAAATCTAAATGAAAAAACTCACATACTTTATCAGTGAAGAATTTCCATGGCAATACTGCTTTGAAGCTAAATAGTTTTATTTATGGACGAAGTAGTATTCATAGTTCATTTGCATTTTCTCCAGATTACCATAACCATACATGATCAGTTGTTAACATCTACAGATATTATCTGCACAATGCCAGCAATTCACTTAAATATTTAAAATACAAAAAGATAAGTAAATTAAGTGCTCATGCAACTTGGCATATTCACAATACACTCCAAGGGAATGAAGTCATCTTCACACCCAACTGAGTACAGCTCTGTCAAGAGTCAAGAAAGAACCAGCACAGTCCCATTGCAGAGATATGTAATAGATATGTTAAGACTGGCATGAATGGAGAATGAATGGGAAGGTATGGATGTGGAAGTACCAGAGGGAACAACAGAAGAAGGGATATAAAAGTGGCAGATGTTGATGGCAGGTTGTGAAGATTTCAACAAATCTACAGTCAAGTTCTCAGGGACGTCCAGATTAGAAAACAAAGGACAAACGAAAACAGACACCAACACTGAAATACAGACTTGAGCCATTAATAGATGATAGTGGAAAGACAGAGAACAGTGGAAGAACCAAGGCAAGACACCTAGATAAGGTAAGGCACCCAGACGAGAACAGTGAGTAAACGCTAAGGATGGAGAGAGGTGAGACACAAAAGATCACAATCACTGCCAGCTGCTGAAGGGTACAAAAAGCACACCCAAACCCAGCACATACTCAAATAGCCTTGGAAGGATGCAGGAGACATGACAAGGACTTGATAGCCAGCAGACCTCCTTCTCTGTGTTGTCCCCAGGAATGCTGGCCAGACCATGTGGGTAAACGTGCCTTGGTGCCCAGATGCTGGCCAGCCCACTTGGACACATGCATCTGTGTGCTTGTGAGAGTGTGAGTAGAATAGAATTTGTATTAAAATAAAATCTATTTCTCCTCCTGCAAGGACACATGTTGAGTTTTGCTATACTACTGCAACATTATGTGCTCCATCTTCCCCTGGAGAACTATCAAAGGTAGTTTGCTCTACCTTCAGCCTTCAACCTTGAGGTGGGGGAAGGCCGGGAAGAAGGAATGACAGTCTACAAATACTCCCTCCCACTGATACTGGAAGCAATAAAGATGTGGAAATCTGGAAAGAAATGTGTTTTCAGTGTTTATTTCTACACAGAGCCACTGTCAGTTACTTTAGCAAAGACAAAGAACATGTAGCATTTTATTTGCAGAAACCTGTAATTTAGCTCAGACATTTGACAGCATTGCCTGCAGCTTTGCAGGAAAGTTTTTTGATAGCAGTTCTAATAAATATTCACAAATATTTAGCCTCTCATCAAGATAACTCTGTCACTGAAGTCTACAAATAGAGGAATTTTTTTAGGAACACTATGCCCAAAAAACTGGAGATGGCTCAAGAGCAAGGATCAGGAAGAACATGTATGGCAGTAGAGAAGTCTAAGCAACCCTGCTCAAATATATAGTAAGAGACTGCTGTGTGCAGCCCTACCACTTTTACTGTGGAATTTGCTAGTGTATTTTGTATCCTCCTTCTGTAAAGCATGTTCCATCTCTCACATGAAAAGATCTAATTTATTTTCTATTTCAAGCTTATCATTAAATTCCTAGTTGCATATTAAAGCTTTCTTAATGGTGTCAACTTTTTTTTAAACAAAATTGCATCATGGGGAAGAGAGCTTGAAAGGGTGAAAATCCACTTCCTTTGGGTGTTTTTCAGCACTAAAGACAAAATAAAAACCTTGGACTAATCTGAATCATCCTTACCTGTAACTTTTAAGACGCGCTAGTTCACTAGATCCTAAGTTCCCAGAAGCTGCATACTAGAATACAGCAGGAAGCCCAAGAAGAGGCAGCTATTCATTTCGTATTCAATATTCATGTTCAGCTATTTTCCTGAAATTCTAGAAAGCCTTAGTTTGACAAAGAAGGGATGCCCCACTAAGGATTGCTTCCCAGCAAAAAGGATAGCAAGAGGTGAGATTCCCAATAACCAAAAGCAGATACTCTTCCACTGCATACCTGCTCTCACCATGGCAGGATGCAGGCCTGCAACCAGGAGAGAGAGGAAGAACCACTGTACTTGTCATTGCAGACCAGCTGATATGTGACACATGGGGACAACTCAGCACAAATCAACAGCATGAAGCTAGAGTGGAAAGGGGATGCGATGTTTGTGCACTCATGAGGATCAAAACTATAGTCCGATCTTCACCATTGCCACTGGATCACTGGAACATCCTCCACTCGGATGCATTCTGCTTCTCCTCCTGCCATCCCCTAACGCCTTGAAACAGCTTTAACAGCCTGAGTGAACAGGGGACCTCCCACTCTTCCCAGAAGGTTAGCTAACCATTTGAGTAAGGAAACAAGTTGCAAAGCTAGGGACCTTGTAAGGTAAGTACTGTCATCTGTTAAATCAAAACTCAGCTCAACCGCTTCAGCCTGTACCATACTGTCACACAGCAGACTGGGCCACCAAACAGTGGTGGCAATGCAGTACGCTCAGGCCTTTATTTCACAAAAGCCAGATCCTCAAACTGCACCAGCCAGAACGGAAAGACAATAGCCATGCTGAATACATACGCCATGCAAGACACGCTGCTAAGGACACAGCTACGCACTCCTAGGTACAACAGGTACTGCTAGCGTCAGGCAAACTAGGATGCCTCACGGAACAGCATAATCCCCCCCAGCGAAAGGTAGTGTGGATCCTGGAAGCAGGAGAGCTCTGTTGGCTCGGCAGGTGCCCAGGCTTGCCGCAGTTCCCCCCAAACAGCAAACGCTGGAGTCATCCAAGTGCAAAATTAACATTTTGCCCCAGCCAGCCAGTAGCACAGCTGGCTGACAGTTCTTCAAAGGCAGAAAACTGAGAAAAGCTCCCCAGCAACCTCTTGTCTACCGATGTTTCTACCAGCAAGCATTCTTCACACCACAAACCTGCTTAAAAATCACTCCTGGTTGTTTCCTCTTTTACAGAAACTGTAAAATATTTCAAGCTTTAATTTATGTGGGTTTAAAGCCACCTACCCCACAGGCGGCAAGAGAGTGAGAATATTATTATGCTGCTGAGCATCACAACAGCAGAGGAGCCTAAGAGTGGAGCAGGCACTTCTCAGTCAGCCCCATCTCACCAGAACACACGGATCCCATCCCCCTCTCCCACGCCTTCGCTTTCAGTCTTTGGTTGCTTCGCCCTTGATTTGTTGCTGGGGGAAAGGTTGGTACTGTTAACTCAGCGAGATCAATGACTCTCCCACTAGTATCAGACATGTCAGAAGACGAAACTTTGTGACTCTTGGTGGGCATGACAAACACAACAGTCTTACAGCCAAAAGAAGGGACCATTCGGGGTATCGACAGCTACTCTACTGCATTCAAAGTGTCCAAGAACCAAGAGCTGCCTTCAGTTTTACAGAAGAGCCACTAGCTCAAATAGCTAAAGTTTAAGAGAAAACCATCAACCACAGAACACACTCTTAAAATAATTTAATGGAAACCATAGGGCTGTCCAAAATCTCATGAAAACAACACATACTCTTTAGCTCCAGTAACCATATTACTGGAAATAGATTTTGCACAATCCTTCTTCAAACAGCCATTTAAACCCCAGGCTTAAAGGAGATTACGCTGTTTGCTGATTTAAGCTGAAAGGAAAGCTTGTTCCAGTCATCTGGGGGCTCCAGAGGCAAAAGCTCATCTGCCAAATTCCCTCTTTATCCTAGTACAATGTACAGCATCTAAATTGTGATGATAATCTTGAAGCAAAATGTCTTTCCTTTCAAACATAATGTTTAAGTCAGTTTCTGAGGCTTTTCAGGCTTTTCTAGGGATTGTTCCAACTTCGGTCTAACAAAGATATGATGTTGCCTGATCTGCTTGATCTATGAAAGATGTTTTACTGCAGTATCAGTAGAGAGAACCCTTCCGGAAACCTTCATCTTGTACCCAAAACGCAGGGGCCAGTCTGTTTCTTGCAGGAGCGTGCCGCAGGCAGGGGAAACACCGAACGCACGGTCTAACGCGCTATTGCAGCGGGATGCAACCTCCTGCATTTCTCGGTCATGTCTCCATCCGGCTTCTACAGACATGGCCGGGCCCATGTGTGGCTGCTCCCTGCGGTGGACTTTGGCACTCGTGAAGCCCTGGGGGCCAGAGCACTGCCAGACGCTCCAGAAAAGCGGAGTGAATAAGCATGTTCCCAGAGCTACCCTGCGGCCGCAGTAGCCACGGCAGCTGGAGCCAGCCCCCGTTAGACCTGCGCAAGCGCCAGCCAGCCCTACRCTGGCACCAGACCCACGGGGTTTCGGCCTCGTGCCCTGTCTATCGCTAGGAGAAACAGCTCTTCTCACCCTTTTGCTTCGAGGCAAATAAAGATGTCCACTGGCTAGTATAGCAGAGCCCGGTCTCGCCGGAAGGAGATGTGACAGACCACATACGACTCTCCCGGGCTGATGGACACTGAGGGCTCTTCAGACAAACTTAAGTATTAACTAGAGGCTATGTTGTTCCTCACACCACTTCTTTGTAGTTTCCTCTGTAATTCTTAGTACTTTATACTGTGAAAATTAACAAAACTGAGGAGAGGTGGTATAGTGCACATTAGCCAGTCACTTCTCCAAATATTACAGGTGCCAAATTCTTCTCAGACCCTGCAATAGCAATTGGGGTCTCCAGCAACACGCACATTGTTCCTCTTCCTGTTATCTGCCCAGTTAAGATACTTCCCTTTCCAGACTCTAATCTTTATTTTCCACAATTATTAACACTTGATAAAAAGGCAACAAGAATGTATAACACACTACATGAGAATTTAAAAGGCAATGCAGTGGAAAAGTGTTAATGGTTAAATGCATCATTATGCCTGGCACTATTACACAATTAACAAATTCAATCATTTAACACTTCAAACTGTGCAATTTTAAATGTGCAATTTCATATATGAAATAATTATTCATTTACCAATAGGAGATGACTCTACTTCAGAACAGACGTAAAAAATACAATTAGATGCAGCAGGGCAGAACGAATTTCTGGTAGTAATATGGGATGGAGCAGTGTGCAACTCTTCCACGAGGCCTCACAGTCAAACTCATAATTCTCATAGGACATAATGCCTCTAAATATCCTGGATCATTAGCAAAATTACATAACTAATGAAGGGCAAATTAATGGAGCTCTGGAACATTTTATAAGCCTGTAAGAACAGCTACTTGTTATACATCACTAAGAAATAATTGCAGGAGAGTCAATCGCCTGAACTCATTAAGCGTTAACAATACGAGCTGGGCAAGCTATTCCCCAGGAGGAATCTCCTCTGAATGCGTTGCTTGTATGTCCCCAGACTCCGGAGGTGATTGGGAGAGGGGGTGGGAAGGTGAGACTTCAGGTCTGCAATGCAGGCCGGCTTTGGGCTTAGAGTCCTCACCGTTCAGCGCCCAGAATTTGAGAAACCGAAGTTGCCTACTTCGCTGTAGGGCAAACTGCATCCGCAGCCTGCCAAGCTATTGAATGAGATCTCAAGAAATCAATCATTTTCCTGCAGAGAACATACAGAAGAAATCATGAGGGGACAACACCAATACAGGAGAAATAACTGGAGATGCTTATCATGATTCGATGTAGTCCACACCAGGTAAATGCTGGCAGGTCTGTTTAAAGTGAAGGTCTCTGATACCAAGGCCTTGCTGCAGTTGACTCAAATGGGGTGCACACTTCATTTAAATGGGTATTCAAAAATAGGTAGGACTGATTCATATTCATTCATAACAAGCACGGCATGAGTCAGCAGCAAGGTGGCTTTGTAGAAAGAGCAGCATATCTTCAAACCAATCGGGACGAGTTTTTGAACTACCAAAGAAGCTGACAGCTCCTGTTCTAAAAGCGGTGTCGAAATGAGTATTTTCAGTATCACTTCACAGAGCAATGTTCAAGCAGCTGAAAGGGAAATAAAAAGACACTTAAGACAGAAATTTTATGCTAAAGATCTCAGCAAAGGTTTAACATATTATGTGGTTTGGGGTTTTTTCCCCCCTCCTAGAGAGACTGCTTCACTATAGCGAATCCTAAATAGGGCTCAATTTTTCACACAGTTCTGATTTGCGGGGGTGGTGTTCACCACCGAAGCTAACATTTTCATGATACTAAATTCACTTAGGCACCTAAAAATAGCAGATCTTCTCCTGACATGCTCCTCTGCAAGAACACTGAAGAGAGCTGAGGAAGCATAGCTTGCTCTTCAAAATCCTGCTGCATCATTTTGAATCTGACATGAAAATCAAGGTCTTGAAACATGATCGACAAAACTTGATCCACTAAGATCCATCCAAAATGCCCTTGGATTAGAGGTATACTGCTATGTATATAAGTAACAAATATAACGGCCAACCTCAAGCATTCTACAATATTTGGCTTTTCTTGTTTTCCTACTATCACAGATCCATCAGTCCTGGTACCACAAACACCTGGTCAAGGCAGCCCCACAAACATAAAGCAAACTATCTTCAGTTTTGGTTAAGTATTTGTTAGTGATTTCCTCCTAGCATTTTCACATATGACCCCTACTGATGTTTTTCCAAGTATTCGCTGTTAAACCTAGCAGTTCTCAGAACATACACACACATAAAACATGAACAAGCAGCAGGAAAAAAATTATCACTAGCCACTGCTAGTGACAACACTCTTTGGCAAACAAATATCACTTTTAGGGACACTTATTATTTTGTTCCTGAAAGCAATACAGACTGTCAGTACGAACCATCACAGTGATCACTAAAGCTGACCCAAATTTCTCCTGGCTTTGAGATACAGTGACATCACTAAAGGAGAAAAACATAGCAATTTTTTTTCAATTTTTGCCTTTTCATCTAGCAGGAGGCTGGAATAAGTTGCTGGCTTGCACAGCCTTCTTGGGAACTGACACCAACTCTTAAGGATACTGGAAAAACTATGTTTCACACAGTCACCTTGACTCTTGTGTCTTGTGACACCCCAGTGAAACTGTGGTACAGTGGCATGGGATCAGCAAAGGTGAAAAAAATCAGATGAAACAGCAGAAGTCCTAAGATTTTCAAGAAAAGCAGGAATTTTTCCACGGGACAATATGTAACCTAACACATATGTTAAATATAGCATTGTCAAACTAGCCTGGGTCTAAAGGTTTCCAAGGCCAGTACTGGAAGCCTCAGAAGAAAACACAAGAAACTGCAACTGGAAGATGAGGACTCTTTTGCTTTCTCCATAAATACCTACTGATTCACATGAGGCCTATTAAAATTGGAGGCATGTGGCTTGATATCCCCCTAAGAAAAAAATTAACAACACAATAGTGAGTATATTTTGAAAACCAGATCAACGGCCGATCTCCAGAGCTCCCAGCTTCAACAGCTCCCTGTGGCAATGAGTTCCACGGTCTAACTCAATACTATGTTGTCTTTACTAATTTCATTAAAGCTCCTCATTGGGTTCATACCAAAACTGCCTCCTTCCGCTCTCAGCACTCCTTCTGAATCTCGTGCAGTTTTTAAATGTTAGACATTATATAATTTCATCTTAGCCACCTAATGAACTGTAAAGGATTCCTATATAAAACAGTCCTTTGTGACTAAGGAAAGACTCCATAGGACCGTAAAACAGGAACCATGGAAAATAATGATTCATTTTTCAGCTTCCAGGAACATTGCTGGTTTCACTACGGTCCACAGAGGAGTCATACAAACTGTTTTGCTAAATTACTGACTGATTCTGCAGTCGAGCGTATCACGCTGGGCAGAGCTGAACTCCAGCAGCCTCGCGGGATGCCTTCGCTTGACGCGCTGTAGTTTCCAGTTGCAGCCTGATATGCTTTCCACCAGCCCATTTTTTCACATTGCATTGTACTTTATTACTTGCAATTTATATAGTGCTTTTCACATACTATGACAAAGAGTTACAGAGAGTGAATGAGCAATTTTCTCGCTGGGCCAGTATCAGTACATCTCAATTCAGTTTGGATTCATAACATTTATAATAGAATTGAGCAGTGCAAGATCTACTACCCATACAGAGTGATAAGAAGGTCAGAGTCTGATGAGTAGGTTTTACGCTCTCTCTCTAAAGCATACATCAGATCTGAAATTTCCTAAGCAATTTCTCTTGGTCCCGTTATGTGCTTGCTGCTTTTTTTCTTGCACAGGCATTGTAAAGACATAACAGATGTACCTAAGTCCATGAGCTTTGCCAAAGTTTACAACACTATCTGTTGGTATATAACATGCTGTCACCTTACGGGATGGCTTTGTGGATAGAGGCGTTAGATGAGGTTCAGTTTAGGCTCAATCCTTTCATGCTGGAGAGCTGTCTCTATTCCTGGAGCAATCAGAGTTTAAGTAACCACTCAAGTTATTTACTTGCACCAGATTCTTTCAAAAAGTGATACTTTTTTTTGTCTAATCCCTTTCATGCTGTATGCTAATAACCTTCTCAGTGCAACGACTGTCTCCTGTCGCGTGCGCTCTGACGGATGGATAGGGGTAACCCACACTGCATAACTTCGGGCACCAGCCCTGGAGCACGAAGCTCAGCGCCGGGTCTCCGTACAAAGCATGGTGAGCACCAGGCTGCTCCGGAGGGCAATCTGCTTCTGACTAGGCAGTGCTTACTTTAGCTCTGTTTCTCCACATTGTATTTCTCTAAATGAAGAGTCTGATTACCAGTGAGACTCATTTACAAACTGAAATTTGCTTTTTATTAATACAGATAGCGCAAGAGTCACTTAAATTAGCTGTTTTGTTGAACACATGCTAGAAAACTCTTTTTTTAGAAATATATGAAAAGAAGATCACAATCAAAGCTGAATTCATTTCAGAGATAAATGACACTTTTCTTGCATCAAGTATTGTGTTATTCTGTGAGTAGTTCCTGTGAAATCAATTGGGCTATTTGCAAGGTATAGTATTACTCCACAGAAATAGGGAACGCTTATACCTACTATACTCTCTTAAACTCAGCACATATTTGTGACGAGTGTTTTATGCTTATATTAAACAATCTGCAGAATTTGTTAAGTGTAAAAGATAAAGTAGGAGATTTTTCTTTTTTCTCTAGCCACAGGAAACTTTTGAATACGTCCAAATGTAAAAATAAGTATCAATCCCATCAATAAAAATCCAACCCTACCACTGACTGTGCAAAATGGTTGCTATATACGCACTGACATCTCAGCAGTCCTCCCTTTTCCAGATGGCAGCAGCTACTGCAAACATAATTAGCAGACTCAAATTAATTCCACTGCACAAGCAGTCTAGTTGATAAAAGTCTACCAAAGCGTGCTAGGCTGCGTCTGGTGAAAACCACCCTGAAAGCCACCAGCACACCTTACCGAGAGTGTGCTGGGCTCTCTGCTTCCAGCAAAGCTTCTCCGACCACTATGTTGCTTCTCCCCCTCATGCCATAAAAAGTTACCAGCTTCTGCATTTCTTCTTTTATTTCCAGTCCCTGAAGTTGGCACCCCTAAAAAGAAGGCATAATTGGTGGAGCAGGATCTTGAGCCAAAATAAATCAACAGAAGTAAATTCAGATCAGCTGAGCATATTGCTGGAAAATACAAACCTTCATGGAGGAGGGTTGCCTTCCCTCCACAGAAGGAACCCCGTTAGCACAGAAATGCCTAAGGCACCTAAGAACAAACTGCCACATTTGCTAATCTCTGCACCTCCTCTCTAAAACTACCAGCAGCCAGCAGCTGCAGCCCACAGCAGAACTATGGGATTTTTATGAAAGTTCACAGTCCACCAAGATGAAACACTTCTTTCCTGTATGACTTGTTCTATACAGTTTTCAGCATCTAGCACCCATATATAGTGATCTTCAAAGCTCTTCTAAAATCTATCACCCTCACAGCAGCCGTCTGTAAAGAAGGGCTAGGGGAAACCCACCCCTCAGGAAACCACCACAGACAGCCAAAACTAAAAAAATACTAATGAGCTGATGTGACTTGTCTAAGGTCACTCATAGGTTTATTGCAAGACTAGGAGTAGATCTGGAGTATCCTGATGCTGGGCAGCGCTGAGCAACCAACTCTGTATCAGAAGCTATCCTGGCCTGCAAATGGCAGCCATGTGAAGAGGTATTTACAGACCAAGGCTCCCCCCGTCTCTCAGTTCTAGCCATCCCTGCATGTGAGGTACATCTTCCAGCCAGGAGAACCAAGCTTTCCGAAAAAAAGAACCACCTGGTACTAAGGCCTGAAATCATGTAACAAGCCTAAAGTGAGAGCTGTAAGGCAAACTCTAGTCCCAGGGACTGTTTCCCTGGTTTGAAAGCATGGTGTGACTGAGTAGGTATCTGCTTACGTACATCTTCACAGCATACTCGTTCCCTGGACCAAGGTGTGCACGCTCGAAACTCAGCAATGTAGCTGAAATTCTTGAAAATAATAATAATCTCATAATGAAAATACAGAAAATAGATTTGTGGCTGTGAGAGCGAGCTACAGGAGATCTGAGTGTTTGTCCCAGTCCTGCCACAGAACTCCCACCCGGCACTGGGAAGGTTGCTTGTACTGTGTGACACCTCCTGTTTTGAAAACGTGCATCTCTGCCTGGTCTATAAAAATCATCAAAGTTTCAAGGCCGGATACGATCGAAACGGTGTTTGCATGATTCACTCTTCCTCCCCCTCCCCAGGTAACCTCGTAACCCTGAGCTCAGGCTCCCCATCGCTATATTGTTAGCCCCTCGGTAACGCGCTGGCTTGGCGCAAGCGTCATACCGTGTCCTTCTGCTACACTTGCCGTTCTGAATGGTCAGCAAAATGCTATGCTGACGTAAGATTTTTCCAGAATAGCATTAGGCTTTTAAATGCTGGTTCAGGAAATCTGAGACCGAGTACAATTATAGAAAGCCCTCCCACAAAAAAACGGTAACTGTAAAAACAGTGTCGCTTTACTCAGCGTGTCAAGAGCTCCAGCTCATTTTACTGACAAAAATAAACTGGGGGGCCTATCTTTTGCTCCTGACAGTGCTGCAAAAAGCTTTGAGAGAGAGTCGAATGTCACCTTCTGCCAAACACTTTGTAAATGCGTAGTTCAGTCACAGCAGATACTGAAGGAATCACCCAGGACATCACAGCAACTCAGTGAACCGTTGAGGAAAAGTGTAGCTCGCTGACATGTGGCAGCAGCTTTCTGCAGAGTAGCTGTACTGTCACCATGAAAGAGCAGTGGTGTTTCTACCAGTTAGCCTCCATTTATGGGGACTAAATACTAACTGTAGCAGCCCCTGCCGCATCCTGACCTGGTCCCTAACGTGGAGAGCCTTCGTGCCTCCACGGCTGCTCTGCGCTCTACTGTAGCGATCGCGCTTGGACTCAGCAGTTTGAGGTCTGCCCTCGACAAACGGGTGGCCCGTCTGCTGCTTGTCCTGTCCTGTGCTGCTTGTCCTGTCCTGTGCTGTGAGTAAACATTTCCAAGGGATTTCTTCCCTCCATAAAGTTCTTTCCCAGCTTGTACTACCAGGATACAGAGTTAGGGCATTAAGCTGACTCCTCTGTTTCACCAGGGAAGGAGGGACAGGGTGATTTACCTGGGGCTGGGCTGTAGCCCAAGGCACCTAGTCGTTTATATGGGATGGACCGTGCTTTGGCTACGGACGCATGAATCTCTAGGGTTGGAGCCAAAGGAAAGTGCCTGTAACTGCACTCATTTGGGCACCTTTTAAATTGTCCAGACACTAGATGGGGACAAAGACTCACATTCGGCCAACATGGGTGACTCTTCAGATGGAGGTCACTGGGCGTCCCAAGGAGAGGCACCCCGAGCAAATAAATTCAAAGCATGCACCACAGAGGCAGGCCTGTCTCCCAGCTCTGATGAGGCTGCACCATCCATCTCAAGAGAGAGAGGGGCGCTGCCACCTTTTTGCCCCAGTTCTGCAAGTGCGAGCATCAGCTCAGGCCTGGGGTAGCTTTGTTTGTTATCTAGCTCCAGGTAACTGTGATGGTAGCTGCAAAATCCCTGAGCTGTAAGGGAACTGTAGCACCAAGGAGTCCCTTTAGGAGCTCTTCTTCTGGTTCTGTGCAAGCTGCTCTGGTCAGAAAAGATAGCAAGGAGAAAGACATTCGCCCAAGACACACCATTAGGTGCAGCAGGCATGCTTAGCCAAAACTCTTGTGTAAAGTGAAAGCACCTGCCTTGTGCCAGGCCAGGCAGTGGGATGGTAGTAAACTCCACCTCACCTAGGTGAAAAGCAGCAAGCTGTTCATCCGTGATGAAACTGCCTGTTCAACCTGCCAGCTGCAGCTGCTCGGGAAGCTTGCCAGGCTCGTTGGGACAGGCCGAGCAAGCACTGCTGACCAGAAAAAGAGAGGGTTTGGGAAATTTCTCACACGCTAGGGTCTCATTATGGTTTAGACGCAGTACCCCTAGCAAGAAGCCTCCTTCCTGCTAGATCATCCCAAATACTCCCCTGCAAGAGGGCTTCAACCTACTCCGTTGGCAGTCAGAGCTGCCCTTGCCTCAAAACCTGCGACTTGCACAGTACCGGCTCAGCGCTTGTGTTACAGTCATCTGATTTAATTTGGTCTCTTTCACCTGAGCGAATGGCAGCAAGAAATAAGCCCTTCTGTCTGAAGGTACCAACCCAAAGAACTGCTGCTAATCACTGCACAAGCTTTTACTCCTGCTCAGGGGAAAAGAGCCAGTGAGGCTCCCAATAAATTCAGGAGTGTATTTTGTACTGAAACACAATAAAAAGATCGAGTCTCCTGATCACACGATGCCTGTTCCTCTCTTTGAAGTATAGGCAAGAGCAACTCCTTCAAAGTAAACGGCATTGCGCTGCTATGTCTGGGGCAAGAGAGTCAGGCCACTGTTGGCTGCTTCGTACAGAACGGAGCGCGGGTGGCTGACTGTGGGGTAAGGTATATATTGTCACCTACACTGGCTTACTGGTCTTTTTGCAATTACCATAACTTCAGCATTTAGACAATTTTTGCTTCGAAACCACGCTGGTCTTCTAGAAATGAAACAAAGATGTAAAAGCAAATTGTCCTGCCCGGGAGGCCTCGCCCAGCTGTGAGGTTTCTGCAGCACGCAGAGCCACGGCCTCTGCACAATCCCGCCTTTCTAAGGAGTCGGCTTGGACATCAGAGTAACCCCACGCTCACACTTTCGAAGGATTTGTTTATAACTTTGAAATTCAGACCCTGAGGGTGGAAGGCAGTATTCACCCATTTAATGCCGAGTTAGTGCATCAATTCAGCGGCATTTCTGTGCTTTCAGTCTAACAGTTTCCATGGCTTGTGGAGCAGTGGAAAGAGGAAAGAATTAAAAGTTACAAGAACTGGCCTAGGAAGGGGAATCTCCTTGGACAATGTGGTGATCAGAAACCATCTAAATTAACAAGATTTCAAGTGGGCTTTTATCCTTTTAACTGCCTACATCTTTCTGCATCCTATTGTTAATTCAGTAACTCACACTGCAAAGATGCTGTTTACAATTACATACAATTTATTTTGCTAACACATTAAATGAAGCGTCTGAAATAAGCACCTAAATTAGTTTCAATAGGACAGTTGTTATATTTTCATTAAATTTAAGCATATTCCATAGCAGAAAATTTGCTTGGTGTTTTGACTATTATCTCTGGTATAATTTGCCAAAGAAACAGAGGTGTGACTTGATTAAACACATTCAAATAGCTAAGATGTTTCTGCAGTTAATTTCATTAAAGAAAATAGCTGTTAGATATTAATTAGCATATCTACTAAATGCCATTGTTTGTCTCAGTGATCATCCTTTACGTAAATGCATTTGCTTCCGGCAACAAAGCACAACTCCCATAGAACTATTTAACTTACTACCACAGCACAGATGCACTGTAACTGTGCCCTTGTGGCTAAAAGTTTGCAATGTCCAGCGTGAATATAGAAGTCTGGCAAAGAAAATTATTGTATACAGCTCCCTACAGATGGGAAAGTGCTAAAGGTGTGTTGGCGGAGAGCACGTGAGTGCGAGCCACCCTGGAAGAGCTCAGCCGAATGGCTCATTAATGGTCAGCCCCTCCAGGACACCTCACCGGCATCTCTCTCTGGGACCAGATTTTCCAGCGGTCAATTGCCATTGAGGCATCTAACCAGCTCATCTTTTTAAAAGCAACATAGCATCCAGCAGCTTCTGCTAAGGCAACAACTGTCTAAATGGAGAACAGATCAGACCAAGCTATGATGTGAGCTGCTTGGGTGGAGACAGGGACCAGGTCAGAAGCAGGTGTGGGGGAAGAGGGTTATGCCAACACCAGATACTCATTAAAATCGCAGCTATTGTACTGTCGCCTCCATATACAGGGCAGTTATTCCCACAGCTTTCAATACAGGGGGGGAAACTGCTTGGCAGCCCTCCCTGAATAACCTGGGGATGCTCCAGACCTCTATCACTAGATAAATATACAGTACAAGCCTTCTACATTGATCACTGAACAAAGTATTGATGTGACATTGAAAGCTGTTCTATAAAGCTGACAGCTGTATCATACATAGCAGTTGTAAGCAAAATCCCTACATCAAAATAGAGCTAACAGTGCAGTCTGCACATCTCATAAGGCTGAGAAAATGTCTATTATGGCCATCACATATACAAATCTTCCATATTTGTACAGGGCCATTACACAAAAGGACAAGTTAAACCAGGCTCTGACCAGGCCAGGAGCCATGACTGACTCTGTGCAATGCATAATTCAGGTGGTACGGCAGCAACTTGAAGATCTTGGATGACTGAAATGTGAGAATAAGCACCTGAAACTGGGAGGCAGCAGTACGTAGCGCTGAACTGGGAGTTCAAGAAAAAGCTGGCCACCCATCCTGGCTCTCCAAAGGTGTGAGGCTTTTAACATGTCTCTTCCTCAGTGCTACATACCAATGGTTTTCGATCTATTTTATAAGGGCTTCATAGGCATTCCCTTCTCTCTGTAATCTGCCCTCTCCACCTCATCTCTTTCCCACCCCATGCACCTCTTCTCCTGCTGATCCTGGCAGAAACGGAGCAAAACCAGCCCTTCAGTACCATTGCTTATCCCTGTCTTCCACCCAGCCAGAGCTGGAGTCAAACCTCGTGGCACTGCACTGACCCTCTCTACAGCGTGCCTTCGAAGAGAGGCAAGCAATAGTCCACCGAGCAGGCAAGGAAGCGGCATGGAGTGAAATCCCCCTTCGGGTGGTCTCTGGAGCAGGCGGAGAGGCAGCAGTGTGTCAGAGGACCTGCAATACCTTTTCACGCTGGTACATCTTAGTGGTTGTGACCCACTACAACAGACTGCTGCTCAGGACAAACTGTCTGCATTTGCAGAGTATTTTGCGCAGGAAACTCTAAGGGGTGCTTAGAGGAACTTAAGGGGAACTCAGCCTGAGTAGTAACAGTGAAAAACTACATTTATTAGCAAATGGCCATTCCCACAACCACTAATGAAGTCAGTTTGGCAGGGTTTTCTCAGCTCTCAAGAGGGGTTAGGATCCAGCAAAAAGTTGGTGTTCAAAATTCCCAGTGATGTCATTTGCAAGCACAGGATCAGCTCCTCGGTTAACACCACAGCATCGTGAGCCACATCAAAGCTGACTGACACCTAGTGACAAGGCTGCCAATAAAAGCAAGTTTTCATATTTTAGCCAGCTCTAACCTAAAGTGTGTTTATAAAATAACAGTTATTAAGATGGAGAGAGAAGTGGTGAGGGGGCAGCAAACCCTCTCCGCATCAGGGCCAAAGTAGGTCCTTTGACTGGAATTAACTGTCCAGTGGAATAATGCATGCAGTTTACCAAAGCACCAGGTCGAGCTGCTATTTTCACAGATAATTTCACAGCAATAAAGAAGTCACACTGATTAAATTCCTGCACCATTTTCTAGACAATAATATTCACATTTGCTTAATACCAACTGTGCCACTTAATTGTCAGGGAGCATCATTCTCTACAGCTAACCCGTAACCGCCACAAGGCATCTAAGAGCAGTCAACAACCCGGCAGCATCCAGCTGCTCATTGATCGTGAAAATGGGGCCAGGTTACCCGCACCGCCTGCTGCAGCGGGAAGGTGGGCACTTGGGACTATTGCTTCAAAGCACCATCAGACAGGACCCGTGCAATTCAGTAATTCAACAGAAAAATCAGTGTGGGAAATAGGAGTCAAGAGAAATCTTCACTCCAAATTGAAGATCTTTCCGTCCCACAGATCATACCCTGATTTTGCTTAACAAGGCATTATTTGGGGGTATTTGTGTTCAGTTTTACTGTGCTAGGGATCACTACCATGTAGAGATTTTACTGTGCCACCACCAGGCAGTCTCTCTCAGGACCTTCTGAAAAGAATAAGATAGCACAGATTTTTAGTTGGGCCCAAGGAAACGTGCTCCTGGCTTCCTTTACAGCTTCTCTATATTAAATCCACACACACTGCATATAATGGAACCTCTTCACTTGTGGGTCTTCCATGCCAACGCTCAGCTTGGAAGTAATGTTTTGATGGAATAATAAACCTCTCAAAATCTGAGCTGATAATGGACAGTCACGTTAGATGCTTAAATTATAGCAGCATGAACAGCCTTGCAATAATCAACCCCGCAACTGCCAAAATGTTTTCATTGTTCATTAACTGGAACCTTTTTTGCATTGCTAATCCTAACGAACTGCCATTCTCATTACCATTCCAAGCAGTGTCTGTAGCACATCTCTGGTTTTCTTTTCCACCCATACGTACAACCTTATTCAACTGGCAGCCTGTTAATGCATCAAAAGCACAGAGCTGGCTGCTTCTAATGCAACTGTAATAAATCCACAGCACAAGCACCTTTAGGGGGAAGTTCAGTTCTGTCTTCAAGGACTTTCATTTAAGTAGAAAAACAGAAGGTCTTTTATTGAAGAAACTGTATAGTAGAGTTTAAGTTCCAAATCCAAAATCCATTGAAGTTAATGGGAGCCTTTCCATTGATTTCTGTGTACACTGAACTGCTCTAACTCTCTCCCTTCCTCTTCTGCTCCTCCCAAAGCATGAATAAGTGAATCCACTGACAGTGCAGCAATACAGAGATTTCTTGCAGAGAGCATGAATGCTGGCTGTGTAGGAAAGGTTCTGCACTTTAAAGTACTGAATTATCTTTGCTGTTTCCTCTGACTCTACAGTGGTAGAGTTCAGAGAGTTCAAATCATCCAGCAATCCTTCTCATAGTATATAAGCCAGGTTTTTGTTCAGCTAAATTTATAATAAAAATTTTGCACAAAATTTACCACAGTCTCTGAAAAGATGCAGTTTACACCTCCATCTGTGCCTTGTTACCAAGCAAGAAGGAGCAGACCAGAGACACGTGTTTACTTAGCATCCATTTTCCTTGAAGAAAAAACATTCAGAAACCATCTTCTGTAGTTCGCATCAGACCTTGGTTTAGGATATAAGTAGCTTATTCATTTAAGGGCAGCAGCAAATAGAGACCTTTGCTTCACACTCAACTGAGTAAATAAAAAATATGAGTCAGTGTAACTTCTTAATGGTAGACAGCTCACTCACAGAACAAATGAGAGGAGTCCTAGGAAAGAAAAGCCAAAGATGTGGAACCTGGTTTATTTTAAACCTGATTCGCTTTCTTTACAAGTATAACAGCATGGGAACAGAGGAAGTTAATGAAGCTTTAGGCATCTCCTTCCAGGAATTTCAGCCTCAAACTAATGTTCTGCTCTGGAGAGAGAGCTGTTCCCTTCCACCCCAAAGCAGAGCATGTACTTCTTACTCCTTCTCAAAGGGGACTGCCTTTCCAGAGACCACCACATGTGAAGAAGCGGTATGCATCTTTCAGAGACTGAACATTTTTTAACTTGTTTTATAACAAAAACCTTTCACACTAAAATAGCTTCCAACAGATGTATGAGATTTGAGTTCTCGTATTAAGCCAAAGTAAACACATAGGCAACATTTCAGCTTCTCATCTTTGAAGTCATTTCATATCCAGCTAAAGAATATTTCCACACTGACAAAGGCTCTGAACTCATTAATTAAAGAAGAGTCTTGTATTTGGGGATGGTTTGGATTTTTTTCACTTTTTGCTATTTCAGTTAAGCTGTCTTTCAGCTGTCCACATTATTTAATTTATTCCATCCAACAAATGTTCTGTGTAAGCACAGAGAATCTTCCTGGTTCTTGTTCTCACTTGTCTCCTCTCCAGGGCTCAACCAAAGTGTTTCTTTGTAGTTTCCAACTTAAAATTCTGGGAACAAAGCAACAAGCCGAATATCATACATTCCTTTGAGAGATCGTCCTTGGAAATCCAAAGAATAGCAGGCCCCAGGGACAGAAGGGTGAAGGGCAGATGAAGAATCCTAAAAAATCCCACAATCCTAAAAAGGGTCCTTAAAATGATATTTAGAGGCTCAGAAATGAACCACTAAACTGTGAAATTGTATTTTCAAGAAATCAGTGGTCAGAAGTTGGATTCACAGACCAAAATTCGAATTGCAAGAGGAACCGTAGCATAAAAGTAGCTAATGTCAACAAGAGCAGTAATAAGTACTTCCTCCTTCAGGCTTCAAGAAAAATCTCTTTGAAAAAGAGAGCTGCCCTCTAAGTCAGATAAAGAGAAAAGAGCCGTAAGGCAGCACGACGGAAAGAGCAGCAGCCACACGGAAAACCCAATAACACCTCACCCCCAATTCTCATCAACTGCCACAGGCTTTGGATCAGACACTTCAGCACTTAACCTGTTACGCAGAAACTTTCTAACCCAATCGATCTATTTCAGTACTCCTCAAATAGCGTGGTATGAAGAAACAGCCAAAGATTTTTATCTAGAAAATTCTGTTACTGGCAAGGTGTGAAAGATGGGTGACGACCTAGGCTCCTACCCTTTTGAAGCATGTGGTCCTTTGTACTAAAATCTGAAGTTCCTTGCACAGTCTTTCTAACCTAAAATCTAACTGATTTTCTCCTATTTTACTTTAAAACCTCCAGAAAACAGAAAACCTGGTTTGAACCAACCACAGAAAGCAGATGCTTGAGACCAGCTTTTGTCAAAGCCACATGCACAGAGTGGTTTATATTCTCTTCTCTAGAGATAATTTAGCTCAAACAGGCAAGGAAGAGTAAGGTTTGACTTTGATTTGGCCAAGGCCAGACAGACATTAAATACAACTTTCAAGAATTCATGCTTGTGAAATTCATTATTAGGATTTATGGAATCCTTCAAGCCTCACAAAACTGTCCAGCAGAGCTCAATTCCAAACCAATTTCCACTCAGTCACAACTACCTAAGTAAGTTCATGCAAACCTCATAACATGTCCGTCTTGGAGTACTAATGTACCGTTGACAGAATGACTCTGCGACTAAATATTCATCATATTCCTACATATAGCCACAAAATTGTGTTGTCTTATGGCTCCATTATACTTCTGTAGTCAGTGAACTAGATCAAGGAGTAAGGAAAAACTAGCCCTTAGCAATGCTGTACTCATTAATTGATAGTTATATATTCATAGATGCTGAAAAAAACAGGCCAACATTGGTTGTAGTTCATTTTAAATCTTTGGAGACCTTTGTTGTTAGACAAAGGATTAAACCACATTCTGCAGAAGTACTCCCTGTGAACACTGGCAGTTGAGAGCAACTGGCTGGACTTAACATACTATAATTCATCCCAGGTATTTCGTAGTAGTTTCTTAAATGAGATCTAGAAGAAAAAAAATGATGATATTTTTATCCAGAAGATAAAAATGTGATGGGTCCAGCATATAAAATCTGCAGACATTTCATCTGTGCTCTCCAGAGTAGACAGACCCTGGCTGCACTGCAGCAGAAAAACCACTCAGCGAAGCAGAAGGTTCCATCTCAGTGAAACTCAGCTGATTATAGGCTTGAATAAACTCTGTAATAACAGCGAGTTGTATGACAAGTACAGGGTAGGCCAGGCAGAGACCACCTTGACCTTCGCTAACTGGAATCCAATAGTCAATTATCCACCCTTTTCTGCTCATTTGATGCAGTCGCTTAGGGAAGAGGCAGGACAGAGGCACCTCTTAGCAAAGTTTGACCATCAAACTCAGGGACAGCACCTAGAGAAGGGGGAGGGAAATGAGTCCAAATTGAAAGCAGAGGCGACATGGTAGAAAGAGCATTATAGCAAAAAGGAAAAAAAAAGATCATGGCTCTCAAGCCATCTCCTAGCTCCAAGATAAGCGATATGCCTGACAGACAAACGAGAAGACTGCTCGATCTGCAGTAAGCTGAGAGGAAAAATCGAAACCACTGTTTAACAGAAGTCAGACTCTGATCCTTGGATGGCCATGTGAAAGAAATCAGACTATTTCATCCCTGTATTTTATCCTCTTCCCTTCTATCTATCAGCCACAACTCATATTCTGCAAAAATATTCTGCATCAGAAGAGCTTTAAAAAGCAGCAATTTCGCATCCATAACAGGAAGTTAATTTCCTTGGAGTGTTTCAGGGTGTGAAATTCAGAGGTTGGACTACAATGAACTCTGAGATTACTAATGACCTTGCTTCAGCTCTGCTTGGAAGGTATCCTAGCCTGAACTTGACTTTGGCTCACTCTGACACCAGTGGCCTGGCCAGAGCTTCAGGAGGTTTCATAGATCAAAGTCTTATTACCTCATCCTGGACTAAGGCAAGAATGCCAAAAGGTGCCCTGGCTCTCACTGCTCCCCTGGCAGAGAGGCTCCCGGCAGCTGCCGCACTCGGCGGTCCCCAGGGCCCCGGACGGTGCACGGCAGGGAGCAGCCAGGGAGGTGTGGGGGCTTCCACACGGCTCTTTCATACCCCTCTGGCGGTAAGGAACTGCTCGGAACAACCCTTTACACCCACTAAAGAGACGGAGACAGAGATTTTCACCTCTTGTACTTATCCACACACCTTGAGATACACCACGAAATTCAATTTACATTATGTTTTCCTGTCTAAACCTCAAAAATCTGTGAAGTACATTTCATGTAAGTACTACAAGGAATGCTGTTTCCAGTACAGTATTAGGTTACAGTATTAGGTTACAGTGGGAAGTCTGAGGCTGAGGGAGCCGCTCTTTAAAGGGACTGAAGCGATGCATGCAATAACATTGCTTTTTCCAATAGTTCATAGTTTGTCCCAAGTTTCCCATGGTTTTTCCAACTAATTTCCTGTCAATAAGCCTGACATAAAAATCTCTGCCAAGTAATTAATACAGCTGCTGGATGCCCAGCTTTAAGTGTGTAGCCAGTACATATTGGAAATGGATACTCTTTGCCCTTGAACCAGCTGCTCAAAAGTGGGGAGCAATCCAGTATATGTAGTTCCTTACGCTTCTGATTTAAACATCACTCTCACTGCTGCTGATCTTCTGGCTCTTATGACACAATCATGAAAAGACTATGCTTGGCTTCCTCGGTTAAATATTCCAACTCCCAGTCACACTGAAAATACAGCCATTTTCCATGGCATCGTAGCGCAACCAAAAGTGACAATTACACTGATGTTCTGTTTATCATACAAACATAACCCCTAAGATCTGCAGTTGAGAAGGGAATATTTTGTTTCCCATGCAGAGATGCAAAGCATATCATTAGACAATTTATGGCTCTAGACAAATATTATCTGTATTATTTTTTTGCTAAAAATACGTAAATGCACACTCCCAAAGTAAAGGAGAAACCCTGCCAGCTCTTGGAATAGGTGTTTCATCCACATTATTTAGACCATAGTTTAGATCACATTGGGAGAATGAACACAAATTTTTGAATTTAAGCATATATTTCCCTTGTCAGCTGATTCAGCAAAATGTTATATTAGTAGGACATGAATAGTGGGAAAAGGAGAAAAAAGAGACACAGTTATTTAAATAAAATTAGGACAACAAAGTGCATAAAATGTGATTGGTTTAAAGCAGCACATATGATGTCGACTTTGTTCTGCCGTAGTTTGAAGATTCTTCTTCAATGCATGGTTCACTAGTTATAAACACATGACCTCACTAAAAAAGCAAGTGGGACAGGTATGTTTTTATCTTAGCCGAAATATCTTTTTTTCTAGAAACATGATCTGTATAACTAATACTGTTACAGAAAAGTCTGTTTGTTTGTTTGTTTTTAATCAGGAAAATTAGCTGCTCTATCCTGTACATGTAATCTCAAAGAAGAGGCCAAACACATAGTAAAATTCAGTGTGTAAGGGTTTTGGCAAAGGGTGTCTTAGGATATCTACATGAAAACCCAGTATCCAGTGGGATCACATCAACCTCTTCAGAAGTACAGAAGTCTACGTCCAAAACATTTGCCTTCTGTTGAATTTGGAAACAGAACTCTCTCTTGACTTTCCTCATAGGACAGTGACTTTTAAAGGTGTTGAAATTCTCATTCAAAAAGCAGAGAGATGATACAGAGCAAGGCAAGTATCACAGGCAGTCAGTTAGGTCTCATCCTTGGGTTAGACTGCCGAGGAAGCCATCAACTTGTGGAGATCACGAAGAAGCCACATGTTCTATCTGGAAAACGTTTTCTGCACTTTACCATCTGCATCTTATTAGTGTCCTTTTAAAGGGTAAAAGGACCAAGAGTGTGATAGAGGGAAATAACAACAATGACAGTTATTCAAAATTACCAAAAAAGTGACACATGTAAAGAACAGATATTTCCTCTCTCTGCATGGAAAGAATAGCTATTTTTTTCCCAATTTTAATATGACATTAACCAAGAGTTAGCATAGCTGTATAACGTATTTTTCATACAAATCTCTTCTGAGGATATAAATTACTGTATATGCCCTTGCATTGGAGAAAAAAGATAACAATCTTCTATTTCAAGTCCTGTAACTGTAAATAAGTAGAATAAGTTATTCTGTCTCATTTTACTAAGAGATCTTAACAGAGACATTGTTGGTAGTGACTAGAGGCTTGAACGGTGACTTAAACTTCTTCTCTGGATCCTCTTGCAATCTTTCTGTTTCTTCTGGTGCAAGTTACTTCCCCTCTCTGTATCCACTTCTACCACTTTTTAATTTAGGCAACAGTAGTCAGATTCATCTGCACAGCTAGCACAAACTTCTGTGGGATTTATAAACACTGTTTATAACAAAACCACTAAATCGACTGTCTAGACTTTTCATGTAAATGCTAATAGCATCGGATTATGTTTATACAAAGTGTTCTGGGGCCTATGCATCCATTCTCACTAGGTTTAATTGAATGGTGAAGTGAGCTTATAATCAGCACAGCGAGAATCAAGCCTTTCCATCTTGGTCTCAGTTTGATACAGAACCAAACTAGAAACTGCTGCAACTCAGAGGGTTGCAAAGAGGGCAGTTCCCTTGTTTCATTCCCCATTACACACAACATGAGAAGATGCACAATATTTCACTGCGGTTGAAATCTTGCATATGTCTGCTACTAGCTCTGATAAGTACTGAATGCAAATGACTACTCTCCAGGAGTTAGAAAACTCACTGGAAACTTTCTGCCTATGAAAAATGTTGAATATGAAATATGTATCTTTAGGCAATGCAGACAGCAGTAAGGGGAATCATTGGACTCCCATCACAGCAGCCACATGTGAATTTAATGATACAGTGAACAGAATAGAAATCACAAATCATATTGAGTTGCTCCTCGTGTTTACAGCCCTGGGCACCGAGATACAACTTGAAGCAACTGCGCTCACATTAACAAGTTGTTTGACTTTGGAGGACTTCAGAAAGCAGCAAATTCCAACACACAATGATAAGAGAAAGCATGGAGTTTAGAAAAGTCATGTTCTGTGCCAACGGCAGCATGCACTGACCTAAACCTTTAAGACAGGAGCATACATCTGAAAACAAATTACTGTCAGTCCAATTTACACTGAAATTATGATGAGTCCTATCAATATCAACCAGGGAAGCAAGAACCCTCTTCAGGGTCAAGGGAAGCCACGTACCTCCTCATGCACAATTTGCTTTCAAGTACTGCAAATGCAAAACACTAAAAGTGGACAAAAAGCAAGCTTAGAGAAAATACATGTTATAAATAAATTCCAGTCATAGGCCAAGAGATACCAGGCTACCTGGAAGATAGAGCAGTTTATCCTATACAGGAACTCATTTAAAAACAATGTGGAATGGTCTCCTCCCTGGATAGGGCTCCAAATCATAGATTCTGATGGCAATGGCTAAATGCTACAGAGAAATCTTCTTGTACCAAATACAGTCTTCTTCCATTAAAATCACAGTAGGTTCAGGTGTCCATATTAATGTGCTAACTGACACAGCATATAGAGGACTATAACCTCAAGTTCCACTGAATAAAATATACCCCGCAGTTTTGTTTCCCCCCTTCTCTTTTCTCACGAGTGAGTTATGGCATTCCCACTCAAGTGGAATTTGACAAGTTGGTGAAGTTACTTCCAAATGCACTTCACAAAAAGCAAGTTTTGGACACTACACAATGCTGTAAAAACAGGGGGCAGGAGCTCCCAAGTGATTAAATGCTGTGGGAGAAACATGCCCAGACTGGAGAAAGGGAATTCAGAAGCAAGATGGGGGAAAACAGAGGTAACCGTAAACCTAGCACAGATTGCTCTTTTAGGAGAAGGTGCAGCAGCCTCAATGGGACAGCTGCAGAGCTTCATATAGCACCTGGCCTAGGGGCAGCTGCTCAGACACTAAGTTTGGGCACATTACTGTCTGAAGGACTTCAAACCTTTCCCGGGGAACAGAGTCTGCAGGATGCCTTGGAAACTTCTTTGTGACATTTTTTAGTGGGTTAATTCTTTAGCAGACTGGAAGGAGATCCTGGAGTCATCGTTCAGCCCCCTCCTCAGCAGGGAGGCACATACTGCATACCAAACGCCGAGCAAGGTCATGCATGCAGGTAGGATCCCTTCCATTGTAATCTCTGCATGACTAGGGTGGGTTTAGTCTGCTGAACCCTTGCAGTCACCATGAGGAGAAGTACTCACAGCTTTTCTGACAGTTGTGGTAGAAAACGAAACTCTGGAGCAAAACTCTCGTTTCTTCTGGTAAGAAGAGGAATCACAAAGCAAGGAAGGGCCACAACCTCAGCTCAGAGAAAACACATAACAACCGTGTGTCAGCAGCCTTCTTCCAGTGCTTGAGCCCTGCACAAGTATGCGACTAGGCTGAGTCATCTGACCGTACTGAATTCAAGTACTCTGTCCACTACAGGTAAGGAACTGAGGCAGGAGGAAACAAGCAGAAGAGGCCAAGGCTTGCAACAAAAAGATCCTTAAAGAGCTGTTAGTAAGAAGAACACTTGATCTGGGGTGTCTCTTACAGCACTATGCTTTCAAGTGGTGATGTCAAACCAAAGGAGAGATGCGTGTTCTGGTCGTAGCGTGTGTTGAGGAGGGAGCAAGAAAGGGGTGGTGCTACCTACTCACTTTCACATCCATAGCAGCAAAAATGAACACAGTCGCGCGTCTCATTTCTTTCAGCCACTGAACTTGAGTAGTTAAAAGTAGTTCCATATCAGTACTCAATGCTACTAAATCCTGCCCTGTTTTACATGATCTGGCAGCCTAACACCCAGAAATTTGCTTATTGAATACTTCAGCCGAGGTTGCTGGGAGTTCAGTACTACAGCATTACCCACGACATTCAAAAGTAGCAGAAGAGAATATAGTATATATTCTCCCCAGTGACTACTACATAGAAAATGTGCACAGATGCATAGCAAGAAGCCTCCAAGTAGAAGGCATCTGGGTAACAAGATGTGACTATTGCACGTTGCACAAATGGGCCATGCATTTTCAAAAGATTAATAATTTTTATTCCAACAGCTTACCATTATCTCTTGATACAGATTATCAGGCTCACTCATCTATGCTTTTTCTTCCTCAGATGACTTCATACTTTAAATAGGATCTCTTTGTAATTGAGTGTGCTTTAAATAGGAAGATTTACATCTTTCTAGATTAACAGGAAGATACTGCAGGATACACAAGGAACTGGATATTTTTAAGAATCATCAAGACAAGACTACGCCTTTAGGACCTGATTTCACTACTCTTCTGCAGCAGTTTTATATGGCAGTGAACCTCCACTATTGGATACCGTGTAGGAGTAGGTAACCCAGTCCAAGGAGTGTAATCAAATGAAAGCGTAAGAACATGAGTTTGGTTTTGTTTGAGATTAAACAACTTTGCAAGTAAAGTTCTAGCAATCTGGCAAACATGAAATAGCTCCTAATCTAACACTAGCTGTATCTTTCAGTTACTCAACAGTCCTGCTCAAATCCCAGTGAAATGAGATGCACTGACAAAACAGCAAGTTATGACAGAAGCTCTCATACTGCTGAAACTATTACAGAGAACTAAAGCGAGCTTTTCCTGAGCTAAAACACTGTGCTCTGCCAATCAGCTAGAATGAACCTGATAAGGAGCACATCCACGACACACGTGCCTCTAGCACAGCCAAATGCACAGAACCTCCTGTGGAGGCAAGTGCGCCTGGAGGGAGAACTCTGTAGCAGTCTTCCGAAATACAGGGATCACCATACCTGCCAGCAGAGCATTTATCTTAACTGAGTGATGCAGAGCCCTGGCTATTGTCTGTAACTATGAACATTTCTACCACTAAGAGCAGATGCAGCACCTCAACGCAGGTGAAGCTGAGGGAAAGCTGAGAAGAAAACCTATCATCCTTAAGTTCAGCTTTCTTGTATGCTTTTGACCACTGATGCCACCACTAAATCACAAAGCATAGTGACTGCTGTTCAAAAAGTATGCTGAATGAAGACATCTATTGATGCACCTGAGTTGAACATGGTAAAGGAGGGCATTTCAAACCTAATCTTCATTTCTGAAGCTGTCTGAATGGGTCAGAGATCATGTGATAACCTCCTTATTAGGACAGTTATAAGTGTCCCCAAGTCAATCTGAGCTATACAGTATTTCTACTAAAGAAAGGGTAAACAAGTTAATTTGGCAGTTAGAACAAAGACTTGGCACAACTCAGGCATTATGCAAGCTCTTGCCTCCTCCCCAAGCCAGAGCTTTTGATTGCTCCTGTTCTCAAGTTTAGACTGTCTTCCCACACTGCCTGCTCCACGTGAATGTCCCATTAGACACTCAGGAAGATCAAAGCACATTTCACTAACAATCTAAGACTAGGTCTCAGCTCTCAAGATCTGACAAAGTTGCATAGTCCTACTCAGGAAGCTTGAAAGCATGGCTTTAAAGCATGGCTTAAAGCTCAGCTTTGCGTAACGATTAAGACTGCTGAGGAATAGAAGACTTGACATCCTGGGTGAAATTAGTGTCTACCTAATCTAATATTCTGAGACCGGACAGGACCAGGTGTTTCAGATGACCTGATTTTAAAAACGGATAACCCTACAGTGGATAGTTTCTGTCAAATAATGTGTGATGTTACAAAATGAGACTCTAGACTGGGAAGAAAAGTCTATACTTAATGAATTACCACTAATACTTATTTACCAAGAACAGAATTCTTTCCTCACTAACGTATGGTATTAGATAAGAGAATTACTACTTACACAATCATCGGAAAAATAGTGTTCATTAGCCAGCACATAGAATGGGATGGCTTATTTTAATGTGAAACATATGCTCCCATGCAGAGTCATCTCATGACTGACTGTGTTCCCGAAACTCTCGTTAGTTACCCTGCAACACTAGAATCAAGCCCTAGTGACAGTAAACTATAACTTCTCTTTTATATTGGCCTTTATTTCTGTCTTCTGAGCGCATTTAAAAACGTTGACATTCATATTCAGCAGATTCCTACCTTGCTTCAAGCAAACTCCAGACCCTTCCAAAGCAGAATAGTACTTCAACAACAACAACGGTCAACAAAAGGCCCAAACAACAAAAACATTTTATTTATCACAGAACATTCAGTCCAAATGCAGCATCTGTTTTTTAAGTAGTAGTCTAGCTTTGTAACTGAGTATGCCAGCCAGGTTAAATCAAGTCAAAGGAGTCAGATTCCCCCTAGTTTTCAGAGAACGTTTCAAATGACCCTACACGTATACCACGAAGAGGGTGTATAAGTAAAAAGGACTAAGCATTCACAGCAACACCAGGAATTCCAAATATTATAAGCATTTAATTTCCCAAATTTACAACCAGATAGTGTCGTCCTAATGGGGAAGGAAGCTGCAAGGCTCTGAGAGCTCCAGAAGGAATTTAAAATGGCTGTCACAAATATTTCTGGGGATCCCAGGCACCATATGCTACAACGGCAGCCTTTTAGAGGAGTTAGGATGCGCTCTGTCTGATACCCAGCAAGTTCCAGGCAGTGGTGAAACTGGACTACTAAGCAGCACCAGCAGCCAAGAATTTTGTGGTCTCTTCCCTGCTCTGCTATTAAGCCTATCTCTTGGAGCCTCATTTTCCCCACTGGTAAAGTAGCATCCCTCATCTCAGAAGCAGTAAGTGGCTTCTTTATTTCAAATGTCGGTAGAAAATTCAGAGTCCTTTTACCCTTTATCAAGCAGATGCAGGTCTGGGGTCATGAATTGATTGGTTTCCCCAAATAAAATGGATGACAGCTCAGGATTTATCAATTTATTTCTAGGACAGCCACAATTGATTTAACTTAGTGGCAAGAGCCGTTGACAACCCAGCTCATAAAAAAATCCACTTATGAAAGCATTGACTAAGGCATTATGTGCCACCCACCTGTTAGCTACCCATTCTCCACCCTTAAACCTTGGGTCCCGGTTTCAACCTGCTACCTGCAATGTTCAGACCAGAGAGTGTATTTTAGGTCAGATGCCCTGCCACACAGGCAGGAAGACAGCCTGTCCTGCCGAGCAGAGCATCCTCCAGAGTATCAGTGCAAACTGCCGTACTCAATTTAGAGCTTTCTTAATGAGCACTGAGGGATGTGTCTAGCAAACAGGTACTCCCCGAGCTCATATTTCCCATGTGTCTGCGCAGAACTAGTGGCCTCCCTGCTTCTGGCACTTGCACTAACTTATTTTGAACCAGTTTCCACATCTCTGTGCAGCACTCCGCTGTGCCACATCCTCCCGCCTTTGCTGAGGTTGTATTAGGAAAGTTCTTGCAGGGCCTCATTCAGCTTCTCTGGCTGAGCTTTAAAATCAAGGTGTTTGCAACAGACCCAATCATTCAGCTGCACTTGAACCTTTGACAAAAGAGCATTTTGTTTTCCAACCTAACGCAACATAATAAACCGACATGTACCCGACTCGGTGACATTGAGCAGAGGCTAGTGGTCACATCCATTCAGACTGACTGACAGCCACACGATCTGCATAATACATGCCCTGCAGTAACTGTTGGACCTTCACAAATCCATTGCCTTTCTCCTGTCCCTCCTCGAACGCCGCAGCCTTGTGGAAGGGACTCCTCCCAGCCCTTCAGGAGAGGGGAGGGAGCAGAGATGGCTCACCTTTATCCTGGGGACCTAGATGAGTAGCATGTTTGGCCCATTTATTTTCCCATCCAAAAGCAAACTAGAAATCCCTGTAGTGCAGAATACAGAAGTCTTGCTGTGGGCCGTTTTACCACATTATTCCACAGACATGCTGCTGTCTTATCTGGCATATTTAGCAGAACTGCAGAATTAAGAGCCTCATACTTATCTGTGCTTTGAAATGTTGAACTCCAAACCTATTTGGATGTGGAAGGCACCATGCTTTAGGAGCAACACACTTTCCTCAGTTCAACAGGTAGGACACAACAACGTCAAATTTCCAAACAATGTTCAAAATGGAAATTTAACTGTCAACATGTTTCTGCTTCCTAAGGCTGTATCTCTAGACTTTAAAGTGGTGATTACTTTCGCAAAACCTAATTTTATAGGCTTGCCAACAGATCTCTGCATAGACTGCAAATTAACTAGCACAGAAAGCTGCTACTAGGGTCCTCATTAGCACAGTCATTTCCAATACATCTCTCCAGCTCCTAGATCATTACATGAGCTTCAGACTAAATCCAGCATCATAATTAAGCTCCCTCTTTTAACTTGAGACCCTGTAAAATTGTGGTCTAGTTTATTTCAGCAATCTGTTTGTGCCTTGTGTTCTGACTGAAGGACAGGTTTGGTTTTTGTAAAACTTATTTAGATGTTGTTTTTACAACCCAAACTCAGTGGTGTAAGGTGTTAGGTACCATCTGATCTGACACTGGCCTTTAGTACCTCTCGGATTTTGAAATTCAGGGTCAAACATGGCAGGACTGTCTTTCAGGACTATCAATCACCTCCAAAAGAGTTATTTACTACAAAAAGAGGAGGGGAGTGAAGCAAAGATAACTTTTGATCTCAAAAATATTTTTCAGATTTACATCAATTTCACTTACTCGTAATTCTTTCAGGACTGGAGTCAAAACTGCTGTTAAGAAGAGCTCGTAGTCTCATTTTTCCAGTCTTGGCTAAAATTAGGGCCATCACATGCAAAGTGCAAAAGTCAAGTTCAGCACCTTATTCTTTGTAGGGAATCTGGATCTAGATTCTCGATCTTTGACAAGAGACACTCGATTCTTTACGTCTCTTGTGAGTGTCTGGCACCAAAACCCCAAATACTCCACTGGGGTGAAAAAGAACAACAATATAAAAAGAGCAAATATTTTATCAAAATCACTTTTTCAGCTGAACTGAAACTTCCCATATTTACATAGTATCAAGGCCCTGAGAACACTAATGGGCATTAAAGGCCTTGACCAACCTCACCTGGGCTTCCTCCCAGAGCCTCTGGGACCCCACAGGCCCTGGAGCTCCATTTCAGTTCAGCCCGGGTCCTTCAGTCCCTGCCTGAGCTATGCTGTAGGCGCGCTGGTCTCCAGCCATGCCCCACCTGGCCATGAACCCCAACCCATGGACTGATTTCCTTTCTTGACCTTGGCCCTACCTCATCACTGTGGACCTGCCCAGAGATCCTCAGACCTGATCCTAACCCTGACCTGTGGACTGACTTCCTGGCTTGACCTCAGACCTGCCTCATCACCATATTGCCTAATGACTTGGACCCATGGCTGGACCTGGCCACCGTCTCTGGGTGTGCACTGCTCGGGGACTGTGTGACTGGACCCTGGCCAGAGAGGCCCTTGCCCTGCTGGCCATATCCTCCTTGGCTCCCTGTCCTTTAGGGAGCAGCTGACCCTTGCTGCTCCCTGACACATAGCCCTATATCAAACTGCTCTAAATGCTTCCAAGTTTTATATAGCACAGTCAAAAAGCAGGTTCAAATACCTGCCAAGGTAAAGTATTGCTGGGTCCAAGCTAGCAGTTCCAAAGGTCACAAACTTGCAGATACCATCCTGTTTCACACAGCTACTTGCTCTTGGTTATCCATAATACAGGCCTCCTACAGTCAACATTTAGGGCTCTTTCCTCTTATATTTATTTAGGCTGCTCCTTTAAAAACTTTCATGCAACTCTGTAGAAGAAATAATAAAAAGGGAAACCTGGGTTTTGACTGATATTGCAATGACACTTCTAGCCAGTTCAGAGGTGAGAATCTTTAACTATTGAATCTGGCTCATGCCAGAGCATCAGTTATAAACCAATACATTGCATAGTAAGAAAGGAAAATCAGGAGCTGTGGACAAAGCAGCTTCCAGCATACTTAGAGGAATCTCAGGGCAGAGCTTTGGATGCTACCGTTGAGGTGAAAAAAGGTTTTGTTTCTGCATCATCTCATTCTTGCCATTCCCCATGTTGGAGGTGGCAGATGGAAAGTGAGCAACGCATTAAAATGCTACCTAAATCAGGATTTTATGCTTTCATGCAGTGTCTCAATTAATCAAAGTTTTGCCATAAAATTCAAGCAGCAGTACTTAGAGTCAAGTCATAAAATACAAGCTGATTAATTTCCCTCTAATTTGTATGATAATTAAAATTCCAACTTTTAATTCTGTTAATTGTCCTCCCACAAGGAGGTTGATTGGGCTTTGCTAATACATGCTGTGAAAATGCACTTCCCACAGGTCTGTCTTTGTTTCCTTTAAAATGTAATGCTTTTACGTAATTATCCTTTAACTTCTATAGATTAATGTAAGCTTATCTCCGGCCTGTTCTGAAACAAGCCCCTGTGTAACTTAAGCTGTGTCCATAAATCAAATGCTGAAAGTCATTAGGTATTTCCCCAGAACACTGTGCCAGTGTGTGGCTCTACGAGCCTTTTAATAAGCATTTAAACTTGCAAAAGACAGAGGGGAAAAAATCTAGAGTCAAACATATCCAGACTCTCCCCCTCTAAAGCCTAGTATCTCTCAAATGAAGTGGAACAGTAGCAGACAGCCTGCTTTACTCTCACCTCCTGCTTTCCACCATCACAGCAAACTTCGTACGAGAGCAGTCAGAGGAGAGGTGAGCAAGGCTCACACCTGCACCTGCGCTACCCAAATGCTCACTGGAAAAGAATGTTTCAATACTGCAAAAACACAGTCGCTGCATCCTAAAGACCTCAGCACACTGGCTTCAATAACTACTGTAAAGCAATGCCCCTGAGAAAAACAAACCAACAAACAAAAATTGTTATTCTTGAATGTGACATTAACTCCACAGATTTCAAGATAGACAGTCACATCCTCCCCTTGCACTTCTGCTGAGACAGAATATAATATTATGATTATTCTCATTTCCTTTTGCACTCCCTCACAATTGCATTGTGATTAGAAACAGCTGAATAATAAGAAAGTATTAGACAAATATTAATTGCCCATCACATACACTATCTGAGTATTTGGGCAGTTATTAACATTGACTGAATACAGAAAAGGATTTGTCAAACAACAAGCACATTTTTTTTCAAATACCTTATTGAGCTAAAAGATTTTAATCAGCTCTTTATATACATGTTTTATATAAATGAGGATTGAGAAGAGGCTAGTAAATCCATCATCATTTGCAATCTAACAGTTGTGTTGGCATCCTGGTAAAAAATCTCATTGACCAAGCTTACCCCCCCAGTTGTGTGAAGCTCTCAAATCTCATCCATACTTGGTGCTTTAGGATTTAAGCAGACTCTCTTTGCTTCTCCCTCTGAATAAGAAATAACAATACCCCTTCTGGCCTTTCATGTGCTTTGAACTTCTCTTTCTACAAGCTTCCTTGGCTTATTCCTTTTACTGTGTAAGTGGACACCATGCCACACCATATAATACTGAAGGGCAAAGTTTGAGGACTGGAAAATCTCAGGTCCTCTTTCTAATGAGAGGAACTTTATCAGACATCTCATCTATCACCAAGTTTAACAAAACTGGCTTCTGCTGTTCTAATTCAGAAATACATCATCTTTAAAATTTCCTTTTTACAGCCGTTCATTTCTTTTATGCAGGTTTTCAGGTATGAATATTATAAAAACAAAAGTAGGGAATCTTCATTATAAAGCACTATATTTTTTCACTAACACTTTAGTCTATCAGAGACTATTTACATTTCAATGAAGCCTATGGTAATTTCCAAATATATTTGCTTAGTAGCAGCAGTTGTTTGTGAGCCTTTGCTTTAAATAAGAACAAGTTTCTACATTTGTTGCTACTTAAACGTAGCTGGCTGACACAACAAATGGCCACGGATTAGCACAAGATGGTAACGCATTAAGGACCAGTCAAAGAAAATTTTAGAGGTCAGTGCTGGGCTCACAAAGCCTTCATTTTCACCTCTTCATAGGACTCCTGCACAAGGAACCTAGCAAAGAAATTCAGGTATGTCATCCTGAGTACTTTGTCCCTCCAAGAGTGGCCTGAACACAAACTTATAAAGAGCTGTACGCCTACAAGAGTAGAAAAAAAATACTATATTTGTAAATACAACATCCTCTCTCTCCTTCCCCTTGCATTGGAGGATTCAGGGAAAAGGCCTGGAAATGAAATTTATTTCTTTTAAGAAACACACCAGTTTCATACTTGTTTCCCTACTGATCATGACAAATAGACTTTAAGCTCTATGAAGAGAGGCAGACAGACTACTCCATCCTACATAAAACTACCTTAAACTATTAAACTCACTGGAACTAAGGAAATTCATAGCTTGAAACATGCATCCAAACTAGAAAAAGCAGAAGAAAATCCACAATTAGCAAATTCATTTCTTAGACTGTAGGTCTCTTCCCTGAGTTGTCAACCCTATTTAGCAGCAAAAGAAAATAAGGAGGATCTGTAATTGCTTTTTTGCATAATTTCCCATGCTTCATAAAATTAAAATCTTTTCAAAGACTTGACAAAATAGTTTGAAAAACTGGCACCACTGAAATGAATATAGAAGATTTGTGTTGCAACATCTTTAGAGTTCAGTGGTTCTTGTGCATCTGTTAATCTTCAGCATCTGATTTTTTTAGCACTGTTATATACACAATCTGTCCAAAGAAATATTAATATCTGTTTTAAAAGAACATTGAAAAAAATGAGTTTGAGAGGAATATTTTTAAGAATATTCTGAATCTGCCTCCAAGGAAGTTGAGCCTTCCCTTCTCCCCGCCTGGCTTCTGCATGATTTTTGCCCTTTCCTCCTAAAGCTTTTGCTTACTTCCAGTGATAGCATGTCCGATAAAGTGGACAGAGCACAGGTCTGATGCAGCCTAGTAATTCTGTTCGTAAAGGTGCCATGTCTTCCTCGAAGGTGACTCTTAATCAAAAGGCCTCCAAAAGTTGTCTGCATTTTCACTGCCAGGATGGATGCCGAGATACGAGACCTCCTGTTCAAAAAGGGGACACTGCTAGACCAGGCACTGCCGCGTCTCCGGGCAACGGCCCTGCTACGCGAGTCATCTGAGGTGCCCGAGATGCAACTCATGCATGTCAAACAGACCCAGCAGCGACGGTGGGACTCTGAGGCGGTGCGAGATAGACACGGAGAAGCAGTGACAAAGGCCTTCCTTCCCCGGAGGGTGACAGATGGCACACACCTCTCTCCTCTTTTCACTTCAACCTCACTGGCACTACTCTTTTATACTGTGTAAGAAAACTAAACATCTTTCAGGCATGAACTCCTTATTGGGACCTT
The DNA here is from genome assembly GCA_003342895.1 of Casuarius casuarius. Lineage (NCBI taxonomy): Eukaryota > Metazoa > Chordata > Aves > Casuariiformes > Casuariidae > Casuarius > Casuarius casuarius. The sequence goes on along the minus strand of PTFA01000155.1, from coordinate 1,161,229 downwards.
TTCCATCTTCCAGAGCCATTCCTTTGACAGCGCAAAAGCTATTAAATCTCATTTTCCTTAGAGAATTGCACTTTCCATACGCTAATTTATCCTTCATTTAACATACTGTGGGTCAACAATATTAAGACAATGCGAAAATGTAAAGGGGGCAAGGAAGCTTTTGCATTTATTACCCTTTGACTCAAGCCAATAATAGGAATATGCTAAGTGTGTTACACTAGTAATATAGCCCGAGCCTTAGAAGATAAGACAAGAAAATCAATTGTAATTTCTTTGGCTGTTTTCTCATATATTCACAACCTGTTAGCAACCATTTCTTTTTAGAGAGCAGTCAATGAATATTTAATGTTGGAGTGCACTGCCAATTCTATCTGCCAGCTAATAAAAAAGCTGCTTGGTCATGGCTGTAGGAGAAGAGGTCTATTTTAGCCTGTGTGCCAGGCTGGCTGTAATAAGAAGGATGACAATTTTAAATTGAGAGATTAATGGATAATTTGGAATCACTGTCATTCTGACACAGCCAGTGACCTTTTCAAATTGACAGATAGCTCCATTTCACCCCAACCAGCTACAACAAGAGATTGTTTCAAACAATTGGACCTAAATGCTGGGCTTAAAGGAGGCCAGGCACAGGGATGTAGCAGGGCGGTTTATAAGTAAAATAGGCCTCCTGGCAGATTAATGAAATAGTTAGGAAGGCCGTCCATTCAGCAGCTCCAATTCTTAGTTTTTAGCTACTGCAGCATTAGCGAGGTAAAGGGGACTGACACCAGAAAGAAGAACGCTCGGCATTTACTCTTCCAGGAAGGAAAATGGTAGAGCTGAAGCATCCAGGACCTGTCCTAAATTATGGTAAGAAGAAATACGAAATAGAGGAAAGAAAAATTCTAGGGACATGTGTCCCCACCCTGTGATACTAGGCAACATTGTTTCAGTAGCAACATTGGACATACAGAGACATATAAACACAGAGATACATTTTTTCCTCTCTTGTGAGGAAAAAAAAGTCTCATTTCCTGCTAAAGACAAGACTTGCTTAAGAGTCCTGAAATAGTGGACCTTAATGGTAAGCTACAGCTAGGCACAGAAAAACAATTTTATGCAAGGCTGTAAGAGGTATCCTTTGATACGTTCTTTCCCAGTCTCACACAGTTGGCTTTGCAGCGTGAAAGCCTGGCCTCATGACGTGACGTCGGAAGGTAAGCCATGCCTATAAACAGGAAAACCTCAACTGAGGTGTCTCATGACAAACTTGACATGTGAGTGTACATTTAGTACCCAACACAGGCAGAAATTTATTCAAAGGGGGTACTTTCACACTAATTCAGAAGCATACTTTATAGATTGCTTCTATACAGAACACTTCATTTTACCTGGCAGGTGTCTGCTAGACGTGGATTAGCATTTCCTTTCTGTGATACGTCAGTTGCCATATACCACCATATACTGTTTTTTCAGTAAAAGGAACGGAAGGGATTTCAAAGGCCAGCCGGACCACCCTCCCACCCAGCGGGAAGATCTGCACCCCTCATCTCATTCCTGACGAAGTTCTTCTCCCAGCTCCCTAACTTCTCCAGCCTCTCACCCTTATTGTCAAGAATAGCTCCTCAGCCGGGATTTTAGGACGTGGAGGAGCTCCTGGCCAGTCTCTAAATGCAGTATGCCACCAGCACTGCTGGCGGAGGGGCGCGGAAAACCTGGCTTGGAATCCAGATGGGCATGTCCCAAAGCAACATACTCCCTTTCCAGCTGAGCGCCTGGCGTGCCCAAGGGGGATGCACACCACTACCAGACTGATGAGGGGTCTCGCAGGAACAAGTCAACAGTGGTTGTCTTGTATTACAGCTAGTTTCAGCTTGTGTCCTCCAAGCCAGGACAGGAGTTCCACATACAGTGTGAGATACAGGTTGTTCCCACCCTGACCTGGAAAACACCTAGGCCCAGCTCAGAAGATCTCGCATATGTTTAGCAGCTCAGAAGAAAGAGACAAGGTTAGCCCCTCCAAGTTTTGCTCTGGATGTGACCTGGTGTGCGTGCTAGTTGCTGTAGGTCATGGAAAAGATCTGATATGTAGCCAGGTGAAGCAATTTACAGCACTAATTATTACAGGAGACATTTCAAGGCATAAAATGGGAAACATGCTGCCTTGCCGCTCCTGCTGTCTAAGGTATAGCGCCCAGCGAGCCAGCTCAGGGGCGGCAGCAGCTGCAGCCGCTGTTCCAGCCACCCAGCAGCTACCCCGGGCCGAGGCCGGGGGCCGGCCGTGGCGCCAGCACCCGCCTTTCCAGTCTCAACCTGCGCTCCCTTGGGGGCTAGCCTAACTGACACGCGACTGATGTCAGAACCGGCTTAAGTCAGTCATCCCGTCCCTTGTTCTCGTGGAAGACTACCTCATTTACCTAACCTTCACGTTTACAACTACAATTTAATCCCATAAATTTTTGATCTTTTAACTGCACTAACTGCATAGCTACAGCTATGTCTCTTTTATGTCTTCTGTGTAATATTGTCCCTAATTCTGCACAGTATTCATATAGCTACACACCACCATTCAGTAGGTTGTTGTTTCTGAAACTACCGTACAGACTACACYGCGCACCCCAGTAATGCTTGTTCAGTCTGATAACTTGCTTGGGATGTTGCAGGTGGCAGCACATTTTAGATTAACTGGCAAAGGAAAGTAGGAGGCAGTTCTTAAGGAATTCTGCTTCCTACTGCCAACTACCTAAAATAAGAGATACACCGTAATGTAACCAAACAGTTAAAATAAGCTAAATGATTATAAGAACATAAGGCACCTATAAAATACCCCACCCTTCCAGATAGCAGTTAGCTGGTGTTTTTGCCCAGCGTGATCAACATTTTTGAAAAATCAGATGACTCACTTATTAGCCCAAATCTGGAATTAAGTGCCTGAGTACAAGCAACACCTTTCCCCAAAAATCTCTGCTTATAAATAGACAATGCACTTACAAAGGACGCATTGCAGACTCCTCATTCACTATACCATTTCACTTGGTTACTCTGAAAGAGGGATCAGGTGTAATATTTACTAAATTTAGCTGAAGCAAACAAGTGATGCACAGACATTTCTGCAATTAAACATGCCACTCCACTGTACTGAGCAAGGTCATGATTATCCATTATTTGTGAGCACTCTGACAAATACCTGCTAGCAGAGTCTGGAAGTCTTGCAGCTTTTCAGAACTACCTAAATATTTGCAAATTTCAGCATGATTTCTGGTAGTAGGAAACGCTTCGGAGAAAACTAGGGGAATATGGACTAAATTCAGCATGCCACAGTGATAAATGGGTTATATATTCAAAACGCTGTAAATCTTGTAAGTAAGCTAGGGATGAATAAGTGCAATAATTATTATGAATAACAGAAATGGGAAAACCCCACATTTTGATGAAGTGACAAGCTCTGTAGTACACACAAGTAATCAGAAAGTTACATTGGAATTGTACTTTGCTAGATCTCAGAATAGCACAACCTATCACACAGAAAAACCACCACGGAAAACAGTTAGAGTCAATGCATTTGATGTGGCTACCGTTAAAATTAAACAGAAATCACTATGTTTTGTCCCACTGCTATCATTCTGTCCAGGTACCTGAGAATAGAACTAAAATAAGACATCTATATAAGGTATGAATCGAAACAACAGTTTGTCATTTAAATACTGTATTGACACACTGTTGAGTAAATGCAGCACAGATAATTTGGAAATCGGAAACAGTTGAAACTGGTGATTTTCTTTTCACCCTACAACTAAAGCAGAGATTCTTTTTCAAATTTATACTGCAAAACAAAGAGAGGCATTCACAGAACTCCAATGCTGTGCCACCAGAAGCACTTATTCAAAGTCATGTAACTAGAAAACAGGCTGGTACAGCCAAATAGCTTCCTTTAGAGTCGTTTTTAAATAGTTGGTTGCTAGTGGGCAATAGAGAATTACGCTTTTTTATTGCAGATTAGTGAGACTGGAAGTTCTGTGCTTTGCTGTTCCTGTAACTCATTAAAGCATTTTTGAAAGTTCAACTGAAGTAGATTGGCATCCCATACAAATTTTGTATGAGAGATCTAGGGAACAGAAAGATTCAAGTTACATGATGATCCTTTCATCTGATGGCCTCTGAAAAGACTCCTGTCTTAGTAGGCTGGATTACCTGGAAAGTTCAGCTTTTTGTTGTTATCAAAATACCAAAACAGATTTTAAAGAGAAAAAAGCAGAATGAATCCTCCAGGCTAGACAGATTCCACTGTATTTACAAAAGAAAAAGAAAAAAAGGAAAAAAAAATCTAGAAAACAATGGTAAGGTTGTCTGTGATCTACCACTCTGCATCATTGCCCAGGTGATGCTGCAGCACAGGCCAACACTGTAACTTGTGGCAGTCGCACACAAACCCAGATCTTACAGCTTTGAGTGAGGCCCTGAGTTTTCAAATCTGTTCTTCGGGCCTTTGTTATATTCATTACATACTTCATAATATTGCTATTATAGAGTGATTTCACCTCAGGCACTTTGAGAAGACCAAGTAGCAAACCAAACATCTTTTCCACAGGATTTGATTCCACCCATTTTGCATGGGCCAAAGCTCACAGATCACCTGAGCAGAGGGCTGAAACATGCTCGCTCCTCCCTTTAAACTAGGAGAGTTTCTTCCACATTAATGTTTTTTTCCTGCTGCTTGGTGACCAAGAACAGTTACATGCTTTGTAAAATCACTGCTTGGAATTTTAAATTGGGAATCCAAAATTAGTGAAAGTTTTGGCTTTCATCCAGTCCAGCCTGTCAGATGGAGAAAATCAGCACCTAATCTAATTAGCTCTTGCCAAATTTAACGACTGAAGCTGAACTACTCCTATGAAGACGGTACTGCATAAACACCCATAACAATGGGTTCATTCTGCATTGTGAGCAATGTTTCAAAGGCAAGTATGTGTCCTCAGGTGAGCAGCGAATGAGGCTATGGAATATTTAGGTGAGATCACGGAAACTGGGTATCATTTGGATTTGACCTACCTGTGCAGACCCAGTAAATCTGCATTGGCATCCTGAAATGTGCCATGTTCAAACCTGTCTGATGTTGCAATTTTACTTTCAAGTGTCATCTTTGTGTATAACAACTCTTCTCCAGAAGTCCCCAGCTAGAAGTGCTCTTTTTCTTTCTTCACGTAAAGAAAATGCTATGTGAGAAGTATAGCTTTGCTAATCAAACAGATGCTTGTATACCCTGGGCACACCACTTTGCTGTGTCAATACAATTCCCTCAGACAGAACAAACTCTTTTTAATAACAGATTAAAATAATGGGATTAGATGTAAAATTAATTCCATTGAAAAAGCACCCAGGAGACTTCATTTGTGTATTCAAGTGCAGTAGCTTTTTTTGAAATATTATAAAACAAATAAAGTAGAAATTCATTTTCACCTTTTTGGTCATTCTTGAAAGCAGAGAACCATAAGATTTCTGTTTCAGATCTCACTCTTCATAGTACATTACCAGACTCTTAGGAAAGGAATTTGAACCATATTCAGCTATCATTTTACAGGAAGCCAACCTCAGATTTACTAATCTTAATTAATGGTCAGTTGCAATGCATAGCAAAACCAGTTACTCCATGGGTACAGGAGCAACCTGCTAAGTCATAGAGCACATTTAAAAGCTTTACTAGAGAATTTTAAATTTTGATACCATTTAATTCACACAAAAGCAAAAAAAAGAATATTCAAAATGCTTGAAAAGATTTTTTCCCTTTTGATATTTAATGGGAATTTTTATTGCCAACCTGAATATAAGTGGCTCTCTGGACACATTTGAAGCACCTTCAACAAGATGTTGATAACGAGTAACATATTTGTGAATTACAGATTGCCAAAAAGGAAGTCAGTGGGTTTTTGTGTACTATCTTAGTAATATATTCCAAAAGTAGTCCTTTTTAAATCCAAAAACTGAATTGCAAAAATCACCATCTATTTAAGGACTAAGTACAAGCCTAAATGTAATGACAAATCAGGAAAGCTTAACAGTTTCAGACTACAATACTTGGTCTAAAGTTTGGCCCATCAGATGAAGCAAGCAAGGACAAAGCTCTGGAAAGCAATTGAGAAATCTCACTTCCATTCTGAAAGGTGAATTAGGCAGCAATAAGCCTCCACAAAGCTTTCACAAGGTTCACTGGCCAATTTCCAGGGAAAAGCTAAGGTGCTATTCTTAGTAGAGCAGTATACTAAAATGGAGGAATCCAAGGGAAAATAGTTCTTTTACAATGCTAATCCCCCTCTTCTTCTTAAATACTAGCAAGGCTAATGCACCTTTTTCCTACTGAAAGTCCAAGTGTGACACTCAGCCTGCCTTGGAGGATTTGTGTTCACAAGGGGTTCACCGACAGTGTTTTTCTTCTTGTACAGAAGCTTCTCATTCAGCTCCTGAGCAAATCCAGAGCCACACGGCTGAGGTCTCTGGCAGCACTGCAGCTCCCGTACACAGCCCCTGTGCCCACAGGGCCCCTCCTCGCTTGGTGTAAAGCCTCTGCTTCACGGAGAAAGCAAGCAGCACGGCACAATCAAGATGGGCTGCTTTATTGGAAAGGCAGTAAAGACAATCCGGCTCAGCACTAGTAAATTCATACCCATTTTCCCCTTGTCATTACAGGCCTCGTGTAACAACTCTGCTCTATAATTAAAAACTTTCATAGATAATAAGAAATGCAACTAAGCAATTAACAGTTTTCCTATTATACTTATCATTTAATTAGCATTTGATGAGGACTGTTTGTTAAGAAGAAGAAAGATCTTTTCAACCCTCTCAAAATGAACTATGCTTTCATGTGGGGCTCAGAAACACAAACGAATCCTTAAGTATTTTCAGTTGCAATCCATAACTGCGAAATACAACAGTGCTCTCCTGTCCTGGCTAAGAGGCTTTGTATTCTAGTGGTTAGAGGAAAAACCTGAAGCAAGCCTGAAGCACATTAGATCCTAATTTCAGCTGGTATTTTGCAGGACTTGGATGAGTCATTTGATCTCTTCATGCCTCACAACCCAGCTTGAAAGCTTCTTGAAAAGCCAGCCCTTCAATGCGAAGCTGATGCTACACAGGAGCAGATTTTTCCTGGGTGGCTCTGCATGCCCATCAGGGCTCTTTCATTCATTCATTCATTCACTGAGAGGGTGTACTGGCAGGAGACTAGCTTTACAAGCATGGCTATAAAGCCAAGGTACAGGCTTTCATATTCTACCACAGTAATTTTACACAGTCATTCTGGCTGGACAGATTTACTAGTTTCAATTAAATGAATTATGGTTGCATTATTTCTGCATGTTACATATATAAAATAACCTAATTTACTTCATAATTTGTGATTAAAACTATGTCTATGCCACCACGCAATACAATTCTTATTAAAGTTAACCGTGCTCTACCCTCAAAAATCCCTGTTTCTTTGACCATATTATATTTTTCTCAGGAGATAAGTAATAACAGTATAATTTCTAAGTATTTTTGCATTCCCAGGATACCTTACACTTAACTTAAAATATTCTCCAATGGAAATTCCCTTAAAGTAATCCCAGAAGCATGCATCTCCTTAACCATTAGAGAGGACAGGTCCAGCAAAGAGTGAAAGAAAGGTGTATAAACTATACACTATAAATATTATGAACTATACTGAGGGGAATAAATTGGGAACACTGCAAATCTTAAAGCATATAAAACTTTTTATGCTTCATGGAAAATGAATTAACAGAGAAATTAGGAACCTCAGATTAAGTTAGTAAAGGACAAATCAAACTGGGCCCATTTGCTGGTTAATGCTGTGCCCTTTTGCAATGCATAACAGTGCTAGTGGTGTGGGGGAATCCTCACTCAACATTTCTTGCTAAAGGGCTTCCCAGTATTCATAGAAACAGAGGAGACGGAGTTTGATGGCTTTTGTTGGAACAAAGATTGTAGCAAAAAACCTCTTTCCATATGGACTGGAGCCAGGATGGGTATATACCCCATTTAGCTAGAATATACAACATACCTGACTATCGAGAAAAAAAACAAGCAAAAAAAATCCTAAAGCATCATTAGTATCCACTTGCTTAAGCTAAAACACAAATCTCACAGGTACTTAGACACCTAACAATCATCAATACAAAGATATCAAATCAAATCCATGAGAGCTGAGCATCTAACTAGCTTTGCAGCTTGGCCTTTACATTCCTGGCTAGGTGTAGCAAAATTACTTAGCTCCAAGCACAGGAGAAAAAACTTCCCATATGGGTTACCTGGCAGAGAAGTAGTAACAGAAGTTCGGCCTCTCCAACATCAGCCCCATATTGGACAAGAAATCAGCACTCTGGAGATGGGAAAGTCTCCATAAACCTGGTGACTTTGCCTCTGCAGTCAGCGAGCTCTCCCTGGCTCGCAGGGCCACCTTCATCTCACGACCTTACATGTGCCGGACATTTTGGCAGTTGCGGAGATCCTCTGTACAACACCCGCACGCACAGAGCACAAGGACTTCCTCAGAAACCAAGGGCCCTTCCCATCCAGGGAGTCGTTAGACCAGAGCTAGCAGCTCTTGCCAGAACCAAATTGAGCACAACGTGATCCTTCGCCGTACGCCGTGGAGCCACGGACAAGGCTGTTTGTTTCACTGTGCTTCTGTGCAAGACCGTTATGGACATGGAGTTTTATTAATCAAAAGCTATTTCTTGGTGAACCGTGCAGTTTTTCACAGCATAGATGATTCAGCATAGCCCAGTCAAAACAATAATAGCTGTAAAATCAAGATGGTCATGTTTAATAAAATTTGCAAATACATTTTAAGTATATAGCCACCCTGTAATCCAATTCCAGTAGGTCTGGTGATATCAAATGCAATTAAAAATAAATAAATAAATAAAACTAGCTTGATACACTGAACAAAACAGATTGCATCAGCATCCAATAAAATAAAACTCCCAGCTACTAGTGTCAGAACTAATTGCAGCAGACTTCTTCATTTTCACTGTGAAAGAAACAAATTGGACAGATATCACTACATTATCTCACTTATTTTAAAATATATATACATATTTAGCACAGGATGGCAAGGCTTTTGCAGGGAAGTTGGGAATTATGCCGACTCTGCTAAAGCAGTCGCTATTCCATACTCCCCTCATTCCAATTCTCAGCTGAAGGAGTAGAGTCGAGGCTAAATTTATTATAACTATGTCCACTAAAGAATCCTTTCCTCAGACTCACAAGATGTCTGCACTCATTCCCCTCTTTGTGCAAACAGAACTCCAAAAATAGACTAAAATATGTCTCGTGGATCTGAGACTTTTGCCCCAGGAGCTTCATGCCATGCTAATGAAATCAATGGGAAATTCAGCACTAACTTCGAACAAACGCAAGATCAAGCCCCAAGTTATCTCCTAAGATTTTATACTTACACAGAAACTTGCAGGGGACCTAAAATTGCTTTACAGCTTTCAATAAATTAAGACTTACATTATTTCTGCAAACTTGGACATTATTCCTCTGAGTGATAAGGAAGTAGAAGGATTCTAAAAATGTTTTCCAAAAACAGCCATTAATTCAATGAGAGCTTTGTAACAGCATAAGCTTGATTCTTTAAGAGCACTGAGACATACAAGATGATTTTGACCAAGTGGTTTAAAAAAATCAGGTACAAAGTTTCTAAAACTGTGGCCTCTAAGTCAGCCTAGAAGAAGATCAATGGTTACACTTGGAAATGCAATTATTTTTGACTTCACCAAAGCACAGAAAAAATTTATGGCAGATCTCAGGCTGTTACTATGCTCTCCATAAGCGTTCATTATTCCTCCTGCTACAATGGAATTCGTTGCTGTTACTTTGCATTTCTGTTGCATTAGAGCAAGCTCAGGAATGCCTGTTTATTTTTATCCCCTACGGTATGCCTGCCCGTTCTTTAACCAGCCTTAGCCGCACAGTAACGCTCTGGGGTCAGTCTGTGCATTTTCGTGCTAACAAGATTCACAGTTCATTGTCTCATGAAATAATTTCTGACACCCTCTTTTATAACCCCAAAACAAAACAGTGCACTAAATCCTAGTGATTACCTACCAGTTCCATTTAATGTTACACCTCTCATTAACTATTACCCTCAATAATTTAACAGAATGAAAACAAAAGGTGGGGCTATGGAAAATTACAGACTACTTGAGACAGGAGCTGAGTAAATTGGATAGTGATCCTGTTCCTTAAACCAAGGTGAAAGCTTTCCACGTAATCTCCAAAAGGTTTACTTGACCGTACACAAATTACGGCAGAAATCATAGTTAAAATGTAAGAATTCACCATTAAACTGAGACAACTGTCAAGAAGAGATGCATTAACAGGATTCCAAACTATTAAGACAGTTATGTTAGAGACTATCACACAAGCGTTACAGCCATGCATATAAAAAACAAACTTTGCAAGTCTTTAGCCAGATGCTGCTCACTCCCAATTTACTTTTTCCTAACTCCAGTGATAGGCTGCTCCATTTCAGAACAGAATTAAGAGCCCTGACATGTTACCAATGCCCATGATGCTTAATGAGCTTAGATAAAATCTTTTAAGACCACCTTCAGGAACACACCTGTATCTGTTAGGCCCCATGCCTATAAGGTATCTAGCAAGGAAAGTGCAATAAGAGCTCAAAAAGGCCTAGCACCATCGGGGCACCTTGGGAACAGGGGCCAGGACACTGGGCCCACAGCAAGTTTCATGCAAGCAGATCTCTGCATCTATACAGAGGCTATTGCAGGATTGCTATATAGCCCAACAGCGCAAGTAAATACCAGCCAGACATTGTTAGGTGAGAGTCCTAAAGACATGAGACATCCCTCACCCTGTTTGTTCACAGGCGTAAAGACTCAAAGGGCCAGACAGGATGCTCTTGAACCACAACATGCTTACATCCTCTCGTGCACAGCCCCCCGCAGTCTCCCACAGTGGCACGGCATAGGGTCTATAACATTTTCAGACTCTTCATCAAGTGCTGATGCATTTCAAACAGCCATCTGTCCCAAAGACATGCTGGGGCTGAGACTATCAAATATTCTCATCAACAACCTGGGTAATGGGACTGAACGCATCTTCACCAAGTTTGCGGATAACACCAAATTGGAGGGTATGGTTGATACACTGGAGGTCAGAGCTGCTGTTCAGAAGGACCATGACAAACTGTAGAAATGGGCTGACATGAATGTCATGCACTCAGGAAAGTCAAATGCAAAATCCTGCATGTAGAACATAACCCTACAGATTGCTAGAGGCTAGGGATGGCCTGGCTAGGCAACGGCATTGCAGAAAAGGGCCTGGGGGACCATCAGTTGAGCTATCAACACTTAAATACCTACAAAAAACAAAATGCTGCCTCCATAAAACAGCCTATTCATTTACTTTTTCAATTAAGCAGCATCAGGTTTAGCAGATGGTGAGTGGGTGGCCAGGTCACTGTACGAAGCAAAGGTTTCCAGCAGCAAACGACATTCTGCTGCTGAAAAATGACTATCACCTAAAGTCAGCCAAATCTCACAGAAAAATTTGTTTCATGTAACACTAATGGAAAATCCTACTTTTGTTGCTTCACTTTTGTTATCTCTTATTAGACAATGCTCCCAAGAAGACAACAAACATCCTGGTTCAGGAAAGTGAAGGAGACTTTTCTTTTACTGAAACCATGGCTACTGTTTGGTTTGATTACCCCACCCTGGCAGTCCCTCTTTGCCATCTCTCAGTTTAAACAATACCAGAATATGAAATTTAACCTCAACTAACCAAAGCTCTCCCAATGTTCAAACATACAGGAGGCTAATGTAGTAGTAGCTGTCCACAGGTAGCCTGTTCCTAGGATGAGCAGTGTAAGGTGACTACTGGTAGCATGCTTCCACCATAGGTATCACATTTACTTCCACGAATAGAGTTTCAGGCACTTCCTGAAGTGACCTGCAACCTTTCCAAAACAGAAGTTTGCAGTACGTTGGAGCTGAAATCTCAAAAAAAAAAAAGATTTTTTAAAATTAAAAACATAAATTATGATTTCAGAAAAGAAATGAAAGATTGTAGGAACTAATAAGAAACCTAAGTGCATACATGTAGTTGAAGTTTTCTATTTGTTGTATCTAAGGAAAAAGAAATGACAGTATTTCAGATGTTGTACAGAACAGTACATGCTCTAGTGGTCAGATTTCGAACAACCATTATCTGATCATCTGAAACAAACACTACCATGTTTGGATAAATGGACAAAAATTCAGTGTCGCAACTGATTGTTAAGTTGAGCCATATGCATTACAATAACATCTGAACATGATTAAATATGGCTTAAGTACAAACAGTTGATTCATTTCAGCTCAAGAAATCAAGTCTACTACAGCTGTAAGACACAGATATTACCTACTAGAAATAAAAAAGCATAGTTGGCAGCTACGTATTTTGAGGGCATCCATTCCTATGCCATTTTATGCAAGAACAGAAATAAACTTGCAGTTCTGAACACACATAAAATACAGGAAATATCTTTAAAACAAGAGAAGCCAATTTCAAAAACCAAGGACTAAAGCAGCTTAGTATGCCTATTACCTAGAAAGCAGACCATTGCTTTTGAACATCTTGCTGACCTTACATAAGACAGAGACCACAGGATTGCCCAAAGTAGTTTCTGATTAAACTCAAATGTGGGGTTAGAAAAAATGTTATTCTTCATTTTATACTTGCCAGCAATTAACACCACACCACAATTTTTAACACATTTTAATTGGGTATGTATTATTTTTCTGAGATAATATCATATAATGATAAGAAGCCTCAGCATAACTATATTCATATTTTAATATGAATCACTTGAATAAAGCACTGCTGATGAGGCTCTAACCACTGACTAGGTGAGAAGCAAAGGGAAACTTCTATTTCTGAAAAAAGCATTTCATTCAGATTATCCCTGTCAAGTTCTGCAATATTTCAGGTCATCTACCAACAGGGAACACACGCTTGGGGAACACAGACGTCCTACACCTGCGGAGATCTCTCCATGGTCAGTTAGTAGGAACTGAATACTTAAAATGTCCTGGATTAAAGGGCTGCTTTTCAGCATTCTGTTATCAATATTTTTTATCTATTTGCTTCTATGAAAAGCTATAAAAATGGCTGAGGAACTGCTCTAAGAGTTGATTCGTGTGGAAGAGAAGCTATGTTTCCTAATGGAGATTCTCTCTTAACAAAGCACAGTCTGGTATGGTGGGTAGGATCCAGAAGCCCTTGCCGTGGTTCCTGGCTTGGTTACAGGTTATCCTCCTTGTGCAACTCGACAAGTTGCTCAGTAAAGTGGATACCCTCCTCATTTCTCCACTAGTTTCTCATCCCTTCAGTTAGGAGCCTGCATAACGGAGTCCCCAAACTTTCTATGATCTACCATAACACAAACATACATATACCTTCAACTCTGTATGTAACCAGTTACCTTCATTTAGGAAAATCATCTCTTTTTAGTAGATAAAGACAAACTATAACATGCTATCGTTACTTGCCTATCAGTCAGTAACGAACAGGCAATATAGTATGTTCCAACCAGAACACTGAAATATCTTGTTGCACTCATATGCTAACTTTCTATTTTCTCTGTCAAATTGGGATCCTTTCAGGTAGGCCGAAAAAAGAGATTTGTGGGATACATCCTTGAAATAACTCTTGCATTGATTTCCCAGCACAGTAAATATCTTTCAATTTAAGAAAGTGGCAGCAGGTAAGAAAAAGGCTGCCCATTTCTCCCAGCACTGCATTGTGTACTTTGAGAGTAATGTATGAAAAGTCATTATTGCAAGTTACCACTGCTTCTCTCAACCAAGAGGTAAAGCCTGAACGATGCAAATAATATTGTCCCTTTAGTCTTGCTGCAGAGATCTGGATTATTTTTTCCATGTTGTCAATATCAACAGCAAGTTCAGTAGGAGAGCGCACATGACGTAACAAACTCTTTCCAATTCAGGATTAGATGTCCTTGAAATCCTGTATTGTTCACTACTGAAAATACAACTTGTTCCAGTTGTGCCCAATTAAATGCTATATAAACATACAGAGGACTGATTGAAATCCAGCATTAACAAATTTAAAAGATTAAATACATGATCTCTCCATTTGGATGGAAAACCTTTCATGGGAGAGGAGACTTGGACTGTCACTCTTGGTTGATCTCAGATTTCTTTACTCCAGCATTACTCCTTTACCAAATAAACATACTTTAGCTAACCTCACCTCACTTTTTATGAATAAGACAAAATCAACTGCTAAACCCAGGAGATTACTTCTGCCCTCCCCTTTTTCCTATTTGACAAGGATTGTACCTGCCAAAACTAACTTTCCGTTCATTTTTGTTGCCTCAGGACATATTGGGGCTTCTTACTGCTTCAAATACTAGGTCTAGAGAGCCACCCAGACCTAGAACTCGTAAAAAGCATCACTATTACAGAACTGACTATCAGCCGAACTGTGGGTTTGGACACTGTGATTAAGAGCAATATAGAACTTCTATTGTGATGGAGACCACGATATAAATTAACCCAAGTAATCTGATAATAATTCAAGACTTTGTACCTCTGTTTGTGCAGGGTAAAATAACTAAGCTTTGTACATTCCTCTGCACTCAGTTACCTACAGAGTCTTTAGGTTCATATTTTTCTACACCCAGCTGGCAAAATGCTTTCCCTCATTTGCAAACTCAAAGCTAAGAATGATGCACTCCAGCTATATTTCTGCCATATGTTTCAGTTTCACAAGTTTGGTCTTTTATTCACAGAGTTTGAGTGTGGGGTTTGCTATTCTTAGTGTTTCTGCCTGATGAAAAGCTTGCTTTCTGTTAAGTTGTTGCAGAAAGATCACAAAAGTTCTAGGACTGTCAGATTATGAGTTCTGCAGCATGTGCTCCTCTGATGGCTTTTAGCTTGGTGTAGCTTAAAAATGCAGCTCAGGCACTCAGTGCACATGGTGTATAGATCCAGGGCTTCATAGGTACGCTGGAATGCGCTCTTTCTTCTCCTTGGCAACAACAAATAATCTAATGAAAAAGACACAGTGTCTTATAAACAGATTGTTATACTTTTGCAGAACTTCCCAAGGGCCAACAAATTTTGACCCAGCAGTCTGACATATCCACACATATCAAATTTTAAAAATAAGATATCCAGCACTTCTATCAAAATATGTCACCTGTTTACACAAACTACAGGACACCTCAGCCATTTATTTCAGAGTAGGCTGAATCTAAAGTCCATCCAGATGATAATACAGATGTTCTTATGTGGCCAGTGGCACGGTGGCAAGAGGTAAATTTAAATAGGGTTGCACTGTGGTTACCAACAGGACAATAAAGTGAATTTACACACTTTAAAACAGACTCAATTGCTATATTTGTTCTCTATTTGCATAGAACTGTCTGTATAAATACAAAAGAAATGAGTTTCCAAATAGAAAAAGAAACTATTTAGGGGAATATGAAAAAGGTCTACAAATTCACAAGGAGTATAAAAGAATAGGGATCAATTGCTCACTGTGTCTTCCAGAGCTGGGTGCCAAGTTCAAGTAACAACAAAATAAGATGAACCTTCAGACAACATGCTACAGATCTGTGGAACTCCTTGCAAGCAGACATTGTGGATGTGAGCAGTTTACATGGGTTCAAGGGAGACTAGACTAGCATTCGTAAGAGATCCATTACTAAACAGAGAAACCACAACAAGCTCAAGAAATCCCTTGAGATGAAGGTGTTACAGTGTTAAGGGGAAGCATCATATGCATTTGCCTTGTTCTTACCGTTCCTTAGGCATTCACTTGTGGTCAGATGACAAAATCCTGGGTTAGATGGATCTTTGATCTGAACCAGTATGGCAATTTTTAGGTAGAAGTGGAACAGTCCAACCTATCTCAAGCCGCACTCCCTTTTGGGCTTGCATGTAATTGTATTCGTGCAGGAACTTTAAGTTATTTAGATTTAGACCACCAAAAGCATCTGACTTTCAGATCAGTCCACACTGGAACACCTCTGAGGATGAGCCTCTTGTTCATGATGATGATTCTCCTCAGCCAGTGCAGGACCTTCCCCAAAGTATTAAGACTTCCACTATCTACCATTCAGTGCCCATTCAGTAACCCCTTTCTTTCATACAGCAAAATATTTACAAACTGCAATCGTATACTGTAAATTATGACCCAATGTTGTTAAGTATTTTTCCAACTTTCAACAGTTTCTAACGTAGTGAATTTCTCAGCTTGCTCATCACATTTGTTTCGATTAGCTAGACCTGTAATTTAGGAACAGAGCCCAGAATCTCCCCCCTTCCATGCTGGAAGAGAGGTCTGGTACCTTTCTGCTCTATGGCATTATGCCTCCTTTAAAAAAAAATATTCAAAACTGCACAGAGCTGCAGAGCTGCCATCTCACATTAAAAACTCAGGTCCAAGTTTCTGTCCTCCATCATCTCCAGCTTTTTTAACATTACTGATTTCCAGATTTCTCTCCCCTCCTCCCTCCTGCTGTTGAATGTATGTTTCAGCTTATTTTTCCTCCAAAGGTGTTAGCTGTGGAAGAAAATACAAACGAAACTTTTCAGCCCAGATTTCTAAGTACTAGACACATTCCTAAATGCTTTGATTAGAGAAACGTACATTTGGAATGGGAAATGGGCTGTTTGCATTTCAGATTACCGTTTTCAACTTTGGGATCATTTTACAACTCACTTCTTCACCAGCATGTTCTACAATTGTGAAAAACATCTAGACAATTGTCACCATGTAGAAGTTAAAAATCCAGCTGTACACACTGAGACCTGGATGCCAGGACATATTTAGGAGGACAGCTACTATTGGAATTGATGGAGTTGCACACTTAAATACTGCAGCGAAACTGGGGTCAAATTTTAGACCCAAATTAAAGCAATGCAAAACCTAAAACTGCTCAAGAGGAAAGTTTTTCCATGGGCTCGGCTCCACTGCCACAGTGCTGTGACCCTTTGGATGCTGTCAATGCTTGAGAATGTCAGGATAAGACTTACTAAGAGCCGTCTGCATGAAATTCAGTGACCTGTGACACCAAGTGGATCAGACTAGACAATCTGATTACGTCTTCTCTGAATCTCCTAAGAGAGACGGATTAGATCCTCTAATGAAAAAGACTTGACAGGGCTCCCCCCTGCTCTTAGAACAGAGGTCTTGTCATCACTGCTTCCCAGACATAAATGAAAGCTAACCCCTCTTTCAGCTGTCCTTGGAATTTGCCAATATTATTATTTCTTGAACAATAAGGCCAGAAAGAAGCTTGGAATTTTTGTTATTTATAATTCTGCTGGAATGAAAGAGTGGAGAAGCTGGGAATTTGTGTTACCTGGACTTTATACACCAATCAGTGAAGGCAGAATACTGCACTTGGTAGAGTGCTCTTGAATTATGGGGAATCTGTAAAAGCAGTGGCTCTCACCGTCCAAACTATTTGGGTTTGTGCCCTAATTCTGCACAGCCAGGGACAGGATAAACACATTTTACTTCACAATTAATAGATGATGCTAGTGATCCTCAGTTCTCCCATCAGTAAGTTTTATCCTTCACAAACAGAGAAGTTTCTATAGGGAGCCCTATTTTTATTACAAGTAACATAAGAGAGTCTCCTGGCAAACTGAAATGGAGGAATGACATTTGCTAAATTTTGCAAATGGAAAAAATGTGACTACACGGATATGATTTCAAGTACATTCGGAGCAGGGAGAGATAAGCCAATGCACTAAAAAGTTCAAAGGACAATAAAGTATGAAAGATCTGCAGAACAGAAATTGTGAATTACCACAACCACCTGGTTTTAAAACTCTCTAATGAAAGAATTGACTGAGGTCTCTAGGCATCTCTAAAAATTAAAGTCCAGTAAAATAAAACAATCTGCATTTCTGCGAGACAGAACAATTATCCTGTTCCACTTACATTTACTACCTTTCTAGAAAAAAACAGAAGCTGAAGGCGGTGGAGTCAGGCTACCTCACAGCAACTACAGATCCAGCTCTACACACAACAGTTACCTATAGCAGACGGAGGTCTTTCCAGCGAGCAGGGGGCCTCAAAATGAGCAATCACGACTCCAGGCTAAGGAGAGAAACTGTTGCTACATTAAAATTAAGCTTACGGTTCTTCTCAAGGAAAGCCAGGACAAAGGATAGTAACACAGACAAAAATCCTACCACAGTGTTCATTCAGCAGATTATTGCAACTGTTGACACCCCACATGAGCAGGGGCCCCGACAAACCGCTCCTGCAGGCAAGCTGGGCTGGTTCTACCACTTTTAGTGGAGCAGCAGAGCAGTTCAGAGCTCAGTTTTCCTTGTCTGGCAACAACCTGACCTCATTGAAGTTAATGGAAAAAAGCCTTATGGACAGTAACTTTGACTGCAGGGTCCCTCAGCTCTCATTGTAACCTGTTTACAAGGATTAGCGTTCAACAAACCTGTTTGTCCCACCTGGGCAATTCCAAGGTTGGGTATTCAGTCAACAGTACAAACATACACAAATAAGGGGGCAACACATCTCATAAGAAGAGAAATACGCAATATTCTCCCTTTGTGACCAAGCTGAAAATGCACAAACAACCTTTTTGCATAGGTATCCCTACTTTGCCAGGTGCCTTCAGGTGCTAGCCACACCGATGCTCTAAGCTGCAAGCCACGAGCCCAGAGGAGGCTGTTGAGGCCTGTGGCAAGCAGAAGAATTTATGAGTATCAGTCCACCTGTGCCCTGAAGTGCTGCTCAGATGACACGGGAGTACCAGCCCCTGCTGTCATGCCTCCCAGTCCTGGACCTACCAGAACGCAGAGAGACCCCACAGCAGCTCTACAGTCGTTCTGTATCAGCTGTAGCACAAGCCAGCCAGACAAGGAGCTGGTGACCAAGCCCAACAGCCCACCTCTGAAACAAAGCCATACTTACGGCTTGGAGTGTCTGCCCTTTAAAGTGTTTTCTTTTATTACTGCATGCCAAAAAGTGAGTAAGCAAATGGAGAAAGGCAAACAGCACAAGCACTGATTACAAAAGTCTATTTTTGATATTCTTAATATATTTAGTGACATCATTCATAACAGCCAGATGTTAGAGATTAAAGTTGAACAAATTAAAAGCCTGCTTTTTGCCCTAGGCGTATTTTGCTTTGTAGCGCATCTCATTAGTGCGGTTTCCTGTAATGGCTCATTTAGGTTTTGGACCAAAAATTAGAAATGAAGCAATATCTAATTTAAGCAAACATTTTCATACAGCCACTTGCTGGCACCTCAGAACTCACGGGACTTGAGAAGGGTGGGGAAATAAGGCCTTTCTGTTTATCACTCTCACCACAAGGTTTTTCCTGCTAAACTCTTTACGTTCTAAATACTGAAAAGGGGTTATTTATTTTCTTTAAAAATACTTCCACAAGAAGTTAGAGTTCTGAAGTTGACGTATTTACCCTTGGTGGCCAATTTTAACTGGCAATATCCCTTTAAAAACAAAGGGCTCTAGCTCCAAAGAGGTTCTTTGAATGACGAAACAAATCTGTTTCTGAGAATTCCAGCTGCCTGGAACCTGGCATCCTGAAAGCAGAGCGAGCTCTCCCCAAGACAGCGAGCGATCTTCTAGAGGATTTGTAGGAAAGACCAAGAGGGTAGGGTAGGAAATCATAAAGAACTGAGCAAAAAGCCTCCAATCTCTGTCTATATGAAAGAATCAATTCTAGAGACTGTAAAACCAACAAATATATCATATACAAAACATAAATTTTTGACTGTGAGGGAAATGAGCCTAAAATCAAAGACGCAGAAAATACTATGCGTTATGCTTACTATTTTCTGCATTTTCAATTTAAGATTGATTATCTTCACAGTAAAAAATCTGTATTTTATACTTGTATTTTAATATAAAACCTCTCACCCTTCTGGCCTCATTATACTTCAGAGACACATGCACAATTATATTCTAGGTAGTACTACACTGTTTTACATTAATGACATAGGATCCTGTGTCCCAAAGATGCTCCCTGGGACCTAAGTGGTCCAGGTGTTTAACGCTACTGGACTTTACTCCAGATGTTGCCACTGAAGAAAAGTTTGTCTCTTCAACAGTTTAAACAATACAAATTTCATCCCCAGAGGTGGGCACTTCACGATGATCCCTTAAATACAAGCTACACAAGCTATATAAACATCGTTTCAAGTTCCCTGTGCTACCCAGTAAATGGCGGGTAAGCGATACACAGTGCCCCAGAAATCCTCCAGCTCAGGGCTGAGGCTCTTGAGGATCAATAAAAACAAAACAGCTCATTCCAAGGTGAGCTGTTTTTTTTCCCATCCCTGGCTTCCTTAAACAAATGTAATTGTTCTAACTCTTCCCTACAGAAAGCCATGCAGCAACGAATGCTCTCACAGCTCTGGGGTATTTATCGTTGTGCACGTAGGACGTTACTCAATTGGGTGGGCACTACATTTTCAACCTGCCTTAATTCATCCAAATCAGGAAGCTACTTATAAGTGGTCACAGATTTTAACTCCCCTCCTCTTCCTCACACATGCCATGTCCGTTTTGGTGAAAAGCAATTACTCACTGCAACAGAAAACTCCTTCAAAAGATACTTCTGCAACCAAAGTCCCACTTGTGAAATCTTCCACTTCTTCAAAAAAAGGCTTGAACACATGTTAAGTTCTAAGTCATGTAAGAAGAACAGAAGAGAGACAGTCGAAAGCCTTTAACTCTTGACTACTTCTGATACAGAGTATTAGAGATAGAAGAAGAAGGGAATATTTATTTACAAAGGCTTTTACACAATATCCGTGTAGTATCGATGAAACATCCTCCCACACTTCACATGCCTAGAGGCACCTTGGATTGCTCTGCAATAAGGTGAAAGGATGCTATCAAATTTCATAGCTGTGAGTTATTCTTGTGTTGCCAAAGGGTCCTCACTTGGAGGAAATAAATTGCGCATCAGTCCCTGAGCTGGCATGGAACTGCGTAACTTCACCAAGGAGAGTGGAATAACCAGCGGCAGCTGAGGCGCTGTGCTCGTTCGCACATCCGTTTCATTCTCAGCCTCACGTACAAAAACCAGGAACTGATTTGCTACAAAGCTTAATTCCTGACATTTTTACAGGATAGCCCTCTCAAGGCAGATTTAGGCAACAGGGGCCACTCCGCATGGTTCTCCCAGAGCTCCGTTTTAAGCTGCAGAAGGTATTTCTGTGCACAGTTGGGGAGGGTCAAGAGGCACAAACAGTACTGAAAGTACTGAACAAAAGCAGTTTAGCTAACTTTGTGTCCAAATTCTCTCTACTAGGGTCAAAAGACAATCAGACAACAAGTATAGCTTGCCAAGATTTTTCTTCATTAAATTTGCTTTTAAAAATCCATTATTTGAAATCTAAATTTTTCATATATTTGGACTGAACACAAACAGTCTGAGGAAAAATACAGTTCTGAAGAAGTTTAAAACTTTCATTTTCTAAATGAAACATTTAGACTTTTTCCCCCAAAGGTATTTACACTTGAAAAAAAAAAGGAGGAAATGGTTTTATTTTAAAAATAGTTCTTTAATACCAAACATTTTGGATTAACTAGAAATGACTACCCACACCAGTTGCACAGCCAATTAAAAAACTGTTATTTCAATAGCTTTAAAGACATTAAAAACGTGGATTAGAAAGACAGGTCATGCACAGTGCTTTATACTTTTGAAAGCATGTTATGAAAAAAACGGTGGGAGAGCTACCTACAAGCAAGCCATAAATAGAACCAGCCAACCGTCCATCACTGCTCTTACACCTCGGTAGGGTATTTTCACAGGTCTCTGTGAATAAAACTTTGTAACATTGTGGCTTTGACCAGGGGAAGTCATTGCACTGAAGCAATCTCAGAGAAAGAGGTACTTTCTGGACATTTTGTACAACAGGTTTTCCACCACAGAAGGTATTTTCCTGGTGGGTCCAACAGAACCCAATTTTGGTCGCTTTCTAGAGGTACGGACAAACTAATCTAGAGGATCAGAGCAGACAGGCGACAGAACGAGAGTCTGAGAATTGATTCAGTAGAAGTCTTGTTGCTTTTGTGGTTTGGGAAAGTATTTCAGAGGCTTCAGGTAGAGAGCCCATCAACTGCAACTTGCGAGTTAACCTCTGTATAAATCCCAAGAGTGCACTGAGCACACAAACCCTCTTTAAAATGTAGTCTTGTAACCGGAACAGTCCTAGGACATAAGCAGTACGTTCCCCAAAGGCTGTTTTATTTATTCTGACTGTATCAATTCTCTCCTTAAAACTTTTTCTCACTTTAAAGTTTGAATCATGCCTCATACTCAAGGTAGCTACCTGAGAAAAAAATATATTAAGGTCAAACTATTCACAAGTTTGAATTAAATTCAGTGCGGTGTTTGCAGTGGGATTTAATTTTAAAGTTCCCAATAACAGTAATGTGAGCTATGGGGACTGCACATCACACTGAAAATCTATCTTGTACTATATCAGCAGAGACACAGCGAAATGCTGGATGTGCATTACATCCCACTTGGACGCAGAGCCCCAACCTAAACTCTGCCCGTTGCAAAGTAATTGCATGACTGACAGCACAAACCACAGCAGCAAACAGTGCGGTGCTGCAGTGACAGGGCCAGGCCCACGGCCTCTGGTTCAAAACTTGTGCTACACAGCCTCTTAAGCAAACATGCAAGGATAACGTTGCAAAGTCTTCTTCAGGGATATATTTGTTGCCAGTGATCCTACATAGCTCTGAATGGCTCTTCCAAGTCTACAGCATAGTGCACTAAGCAGAATAAAATTAATGCCAACAGCTAGTAGTCTGACTTTCATCATGCTGGTGAAAAATAGGGGTAGAGCCCTGTTAGTGTGTGGAACTGGTAGAAGTGAGAGCAGAATTAAGTTCAGTCTCTCCAGTGCCTAACTCCTCCAGAGTATTTGCATGTGTGGTGAGTTGTCTTGGTATAAATTTGACATGATATTGTATGAAGATAAATTTATAGACTTATGATACTTTAAAAAGGGTTTCTAATAGCTAGTTTTTGAAAGTCTCTTTATGTTCCATTTTGGTCAGTATCTTACTAGAAGCATGCATTTACCCATGCAGCTATTTAAAACTTTTTAAAAAGCTTTTAATCTTAATTTAATTCGACACAATGGATGCTACCACTTCTTCAAGTCAGATCAAGAATATGGATCTAAAAATAATAAAAAGCAGAGCTTATTTTCTAGAGAGGTTTCTTCTGTTTTCTGCTCATAGACTGCTTTAAAACATATCCCTGCTCAATTCACAGTCTGTTTGATCTCTGAAGTCAGTTACATTAAAGGCTGGGACTTAGTTAATCGGGTAGATACCACCACTCTCACTGCAGCTCTTCTAACTTGCGACCCAAACTGTTCCACAGTTCTTCATTTAGATACAGAAGAGAGAGATCAGATTTGTACAAAACCACAGGAACTCAGCAGCTGTTAGTTTCCAGATTAGTAAAACGTAATTGGAAGGAAAGTGCTGATCCTGACTTGTCGGCAGCACCCCCACAAATGACCGCCCCCCTGCTCCTCAGTGCAAGTGCACTATTAGAGGAACACTTTGTGGAGACCGGAGATAACAGGAGGTCACCAGCATTAGGATCAAGGTTCCAGATCAATCTTCAAATTAAAGGCCTTCAGGTGCAATGCAGCCCAGCTGGCATGCATCTGAGCGATAATCTAAACATAATCCACAACCCGGCAAGCTCGAAACCAAGTTAATTATAACACTGAGGGACCATACAAAAGAACTGAGATTACTGAACTTCAGTAGAATTTGTTAACCCTAGAAATAGGCTATTTACTTAATCCTATCACCTTCAATTCTGCTTTGCACAGAAACGGTTTTGTTGCACTGGTGCTGTGTCTCAACCAAATTAAACGTCTGCAGGAGCTGGCGTACAGTAGCAACCTCAGCTGAAAAGCCTAAAAAATTGACAGCTAGGTAAACTATCCGAATTTTTTGGTTCTTCAAAACAACAATTCATCAGAATAGGCTGCCTCACAAGTATTCTGCCATGCTTAACTAAATCCTAAATAATGAAAGAATAGTCACATCTTTACAGTGTTTTGGCTTTTTCATTATTAGTTCCAGCCTAAAACAGATAGCACTAAGAAAGAATATTAGGCAAAAGCAGCAATTTAAATAAAAATCTAGAAATATTCAGATTTGATTAACATCAGTTTTAGATTTATCACAACTGGTTCATCTAACCCCAACGCCACTAAGTCATTCTGCAGCCCAGAATACCATTTGTGTTCTTGGCCACAAGGGCACGTTGCTGGCTTACGGTCAGTCTGCAGTGCACCAGGACTCCCAGGTCCTTCTCCGCAGAGTTGCTTTCCAGCAGGTCAGCCCCCAGCCTGTCCCGGTGCAGGGGGTTATTCCTCCCTAGGGGCAGGATCCTGCACTTTCCTCTGTTGAACTTCATGATGTTCCTCTCTGCCCATCTCTCCAGCCTGTCAAGGTCCCTCTGAATGGCAGCACAGCACTCTGGTGTATCAGCCACTTCTCCCTGTTTTGTATCATGAGCAAACTTCCTGAGGGTGCACTCCGTCCCTTCAACCAGGTCACTGATGAAGAAGTTGAACAATATTGGATGTTTTTGATCCCTGGGGGACACCACTAACTACAGGCCTCCAACTAGACTTTGCATCACTGATTATAACCCTCTGAGCTCTGCCATTCAGCTGTTTCTCAATCCACCTCACTGCCCACTCATCTAGCCCGCACTTCCTGAGCTTGCCTATGAGGCTGATTTGGGAGACAGTGTCAAAAGTCTTACTGAAGTCAAGGGAGACAACATCCACTGCTCTCCCCTCATCTACTCAGCCAGTCATTCCATCACAGAAGGCTATCACATCAGTTAAGCATGATTTCATCTTTGTGGATCCATGCTGACTGCTTGTGATCACCTCCTTGTCCTTCATGTGCTTGGAAACAGTGACCAGGATGAGCTGCTCCATCACCTCTCCAGGGATCGAGGTGAGGCTGACTGGCCTGTAGTTCCCTGGGTCCTCCTTGTCACCCTGTTTGAAGAGTGGAGTGACATTTGCATTTTCTTCCAGTCAGGCAACTCTCCTGATCACCATGACCTTTCAAAGATGACTGAGAGTGGCCTTGCAAAAGCAATCCAAATTGGCCTTGCAAAAACAATCCAAATTCATTAAAACAATACAAATTTCATTCATGTCATTTATGACTTGTAGCACAGAATTATGCAGATAACTTTTTGTAAACATATTACAGGGATGCATTAATTTTCCTTCCTCTCCTTGAAATTAAAGTACAGCCTCCACTTAAAATTTCCAGTTGCAGGTTATGCTAGGAGCTACTGTTCTGCTCACACCATCTTCTTCCAGTAGAGATTAAAAAAAAAAAGATCTGCTCCCCAAAGCACAGCAACATTTCACCATATGTCCAGGTCCCATGAGCAACAATGTGGTGAGCAGAAACATCATCAGCTGATTTCCAAGAATCTGATTGTTTCCTTCAAGGTTTCACAGGAACATTTCATTAAGCAAAGGTAGAAGTCTGCCCCAATTTGGAACCCAAGTGATCCCTTTCCAAGAAGTATTGATGACGACTCCTCCTTTATCAGCAGAAGATCTTCATTATAAGCACGAGACAAGCAACTATGAAAGTATTATTTTGCTAGACCATTTCAACTCAGTATCTTTTCCTCACACCAACCTCAATTCTCACTTCATGGGCAATATGAAACACTGTCACAAAAAATGCATTAGAAGTGCTGGGGGAGGAAAAAGGGACTTGACAATCAAGTCTGAAAGATGTTGAAAAGTTCAATGTTTAAATGTTAGACATTAGGAATAAAATTTGGGTGGATTTGCACTTGCCAAAGTTTTCCAGAAAGTACTGAGAATTATGAAGTTTATATTCTGTTGATTTCAAGGCATCCTCCCTAAATTTTTTTTCCAGAAATGTAGTAACTTGGTTGATATTAAGAAGTACCTTTATTTTATTAACCTATAGAGAATTTTTTCCACTTGTATGTTTTTCTGTTTGGACAGTATCACTTTCACCCAAAAGTGAAAGTCTGAAAGTTTCAGCGCATACCATTAAGTGCCATACAAATACAAAGTTAGATAGTCTCTTCTCAAAAATTTACTACCTAAACAAAAAGACAAAGGAGGTGTAGCTTCTCGTAAATATACAATTATTCTTTTTGCAGGTGAAGAACATGAGTGTGAAGAAACTGGGATTTGTCCAAGGCTATACAGAGGTTTTACAACAGCCAAGGAAACAAATCTAATCTCTTGAGACCTAATTCACTACTGAATTCTCAGAAAAGGTGTTGGCAGTATATGCAAATACATATTTTTGAGAATACTTCAGGAGGCTTTTGTGGGCTAATCCTTTCAAACACAAAAACACAGTAAAGATGCTTCCTGGCATGTCACCATTTTTTTTTCCACCTTGTTTCTCAAATTTTGGAATTATCCAATTTAAGCACTGCTCATTATTTAAAAAGAAAGAAAACTTCTGGCAGAATAAGTATTCTCAGCAGCAGTTTCACATACTTTCAACAAACTAGATCAGTTTGTAAAGTCCCTAGAGCATAAACATAAAAATTAAACACACAAACTAAGCAAACAAAAATACAAATATCCTGTTAAAAAAGAATGGCCTTTGAAATGATTGTGCTCATAAAGAAAAAAAAAGAAGAAAAGCACCTCTCACCAGGTTTATCCCCTTACACTGACAGAGCACTCCAAAGCTGTGAACTGGCAGTCAGGAATTCTCAGCCCACATGGAGTCCCTTCAACTCCTTTTAGTGAGATTCAATACCCTCCATGGCAATTACAAGCCAGAGGCTCAAACATCTGGCTACCACTCTCACTAAGTGAAATCCTGAAGCAGCACCTGCAGGCTTACAGCATTTGCCCCAGAACAAATACCTCCCCGCCAAGTTTTGTGTGTCCAAAGACATCATCTGAAACGTCCTGAATGCTCACCCAGGACATTCAGTGATCAGATGCTCGACTGAGTTAGTAAATCAGCTTTGCTGCCGTAACTAATGACAGATTGTTCCACTGGCAGGAGGGAAGATCACTTCTCAAGACAGATGATTTTGATTGCTTGGGTGACCTACAAGCAAGGGAGGGGACCTACAGGAGATGATGACATCTCCGCTCCTATGGAGGGCACAGAACATGCTGATACCAGGAGAAGACTCCCGGGGTTCAAACCGTGTTTCTGCAGAAATAGGAAGGCTTATTCCTATAAATTGATGTTAAAGAATAAATCTCAGCATCCTTGCTCATGCCAAAGCTGCCAATGGAAATCACACCCTCAGATACTTCGAGTTACTTCAAGAAAAAACAACTTTGCTGCTTGATGCTGAGAGCTGCTGCATGGATTTGAAGCTCTGCTAAATATAAAAAGGGTTATGAGGGTGCAAGGATCCACCTTCACTGACCAACTAACAAGCTCAAGGCCTCAGCTGTTCAAGCGCTATTAGGAATTGCACAAACCTCAGCAAATGGCAAGGAATAACAAAGATCCTACCATGGTCTCGTGTGCCACCATGCTGGGAAGTAGCAAGCTTAAAGCTGAGTTAAACCCAAGACATGTGCCATGAGCACTGCATGTGAAGGAGGACACTGCCTAAGGCTGGTATAATGAGCCAGAAGTGTCAGAACTGGAAAGAGAAGAAGCCAAGCTGGAGAAACATTTTTTTCCAGGCTCTCCTGATCTGTCTGGAAGAATTCACCCTTTCAATATAAAACT
The DNA here is from genome assembly GCA_003342895.1 of Casuarius casuarius. Lineage (NCBI taxonomy): Eukaryota > Metazoa > Chordata > Aves > Casuariiformes > Casuariidae > Casuarius > Casuarius casuarius. Next base: position 1,133,419 of record PTFA01000155.1, on the reverse strand, counting down.
ACACTGAGGTAGCTACATGCAACCATATGTAACTTACGTATAGCTATGCCCTTTACAACGTGATTTTATAAATGTTTGAAGTATCAAAGTATTTTAAATGATATATTTGAGAAATAGTGTATGGCACAAGAAGTCCAATTCTCCAGTGCCTTGCATCTCCAGCAGCCACATCAGGACAGAAGTACTTACACTAACTTCATACATGAACACATATGCATGTTGAAAATTGAGTCCTAAACCATAAAACAACAGGTGTGATATGTGATCATGCATGCAAAAGCAGATCAATGCAAGGATGAACACATCTAAAATGATAAGCTGAATTAGGACTATATCCATATGCTATTATGAAACTTGCGTCACAGGCAAAAAAGGTGTCAGACTTCTTGTGGTCTTCTTTGTTGCATGCGTGCGGAACCTGACAGCACCCTCCACACCTCTTGGGGATTGGTTGCCTGGGCTCAAAGCTGCTCTGATAGTGCAGCATCTGACCTTGAACTAGAGAGCTGTTTGAACAAGGGCTGTGAGAAGCCTCCATGGGGACTCTCCTCTCCCTTCTTTTGGGAGATGCTTCTAAGCTGGGCTCTTGGTCTCTGCCTGAGCTATGTTGCAGATAAGTCATCCCTGGCCAGGTACCCTGCTGATCCGGACCCTCTATAGGACTCTGACTTCCCAGTTTGATCTCAGACTTGCCCCATCACTAAGGATTCATCTGGTGTCCACTGACCTTGTGGTCACTGTGACTGACCTTGATTACTCTCTCTGGATCTGATACTGACCCTACTTTCTGATACGGCTTCCTGGCTTGACTTTGGTGCCTCCTCACTATAGACTTGCCTGGCAATCTGGACTCCTGACCAAACCTGGCTACTGCCAGCTGATCTGCTCTACTCACCTTGCTCAGGCCTTGTGGGACTGTGTCCTATCAGCAAGGGCACTGCCCTGCCTGCCTTGCTGTCACACTTGGCTCCCAGCTCACGTTCCCTGCCCTAGCTCCTACCTGACAATGTAAAAACAATCATTCACAAAAATGATAGATGCTGTATTATCCATTTGCCAACCTATTCCACCCTCAAGAATCCACCTAGCTAGCAAAGCAATGACATAAACTGACCACTAGCCATATGACAAGACCAGTGAATTCATTACTAGAAAGCTCACTACTGAGTGTAAGAGATACTTGCACCACCTGATATACTTCAGCTGTTGGACAGGCAAATATTCACTTTGGGATTTAGTAAATCAGAATCACAGAGAAGCTCACAAGTTCCTGAAGCCTAGTCCAACTCCCTGCTAAGGCTGTCACTATACACTAATGAAAGACTGTCTTCAGTCCCCTGTGGTAGGGGCTGGTGGTCCCCTGTCCTCCACTGCTGATGTTGCTTCCTTGCTACTTGACCACATGATGCTTTCACTTGGAAGACGAGAAATCTAGCAGAATGTGTCAACCTTTCTTCTGTGACTTTGGACAGATAAGACAGATAAATCTCGGCCACTTCCTAGTGCAAATGCATGTTCAACTTCCTCCTGGTCATGCAAGTCAGCCTAGTCTGGGGTCTTACGCACATTTCACTTATCCTAACCCCTTCTAATATCCTGGTCTCTCAGACAGTAAGGATTAGTCTACACAGATTAATGTTGATGCTCAATGCTCACATTTTGTCCCTGTTTTTCATTTAAATGCTTATGTAATCAGTGATAGCAAGATAACAGGGTTCTCATTAAATAGCAGGAACTTCATCTTCAGACCCAAGCTACTGAACTAAGCAGAGGTTATTAAGAAAAACTTCCCCCCACCTTCCCTAACCACTGGTTAAGAAGAATTTTTAAAATGCAGATTGGATCTCTGGATAGTAACAAATTGTTACAACTAGAAGACCTTTCAGCCCAGTACTTTAATTTGAAGATGACATATAGTTTAATGTTGGTGCTATAAAACATCAGTGCTGTTTTTTTCCTTGCTGTGCTGCTTTCACATCATATTTACTACGATCAAATTGAACCAGGGTTATAAAGAGCATGAGCAGTTAAAGAAATTCTATTTGATCCTGGAAATAGTTTGAGAATGGACAATTAAAACCATTTTTCCAGCAACTTAGATAGCCTCAGCAGTCAGTGCTGTAATTTGTTGTAAAGTCTACCACACATGAAATATCACAGCTATCAGCTTCTAGTTTTTTAGTGGTGTGATGCCAACCACAAGAGCTTTTTAATAAAGCAAAGCATAAAAAACTAGAAAAGACAACATTTTTCACCCCTAAAACTGAAAAATCCTCATTCTTTCAACATGAAAGACAGCACTAAGAGGGCTATTATACTATGATATGCAATTTGAATATTTCTATAGGAAAGTGCTCATGTTACAGTGACATTAATATAAACATGACTTAATGGCATTAAATAGGACTGCATATGGATCAAAGAAGACTTTCAAGAAGTCTTCTTCTGTGGCTTGGGCACAGGGCTGCAACATAAACATTTGGGGGGGGGCTCATCCAGAAGGAGCATCTTGTTCATCCCTGATACAATCTCTGCTCTATTACTGAGAATTATACTTCCCATACTTTCCCTCACCAGAAGTAAATTCAAGACATACTGAGAATTTTTGTACAGTATCCAGCACAGACAGTACGTGATCTCAGCTGTCACATCTACATGCTATCACAAGGCAAATTAGGAAGAAACATTCCAAGGGGGAAACACAAAGTTTGTATGATGAAGTTAGAAATTCATTCTTTTATTTTTATTTATATATATATATGCATACATACGTACACACACGCATATATATACATATATATACATAGTATGCATATGCAATACCACAGAGGGAGGATGTACCCACATTTTTCCTGTCTCCAGGCCTGAAACTCTTAGTAGCAACAGATGAAGAGGTTCACGAGGAGAGGGAATGCCAGACTGAATTAACGTGGACAGTCATGCCACAGTCAGGTTGGCTGTATCACGCTGGGGGGTCACAGTGTTAGTTGTCAGCCTGGGAAGGACGTTTTATGTAGACTGTAAGGGCAAAGGTTTTAATTGTAAATGACAAGCTGTTAATTGGGCCAGTCTGGTCAAGCAGATACTGCTTCAGAAATATTTACCACACACGCTCCTGAGCCTATGTAGTTAACAGATTGATCCAGATATTTGCAAGAATTTTAGAGCAGCTCCACTAAATCGCACCAGATTCACAGATCAGAATCTGTCCTTTTAACACTGACATATTCAGCAGCTTGTTTAGCATCTTGCCTGAAGTACAGTACTTCTAACAGCACACAAGCTTTCATCTTCTGTTGTGCTCTCTAGCTGATGGATGGGTTGTATGGAAGTCCCTCAGCTGAACCTTAACCCAGAGTCGGTTTGGTAGCCTACCAAGCCATCTCTGCCTACTGACGGAAAAAAACATCAAATGCTAGTACTTTCCAGCTGGGTTTGAAGGTCACCTATTGTCAAGCGCTGTAATCGTCAGGCATGATGTTGAAAAGTGAAATAGCTGTGACCTGTGGGGAATGGAAAGAATACAAAACACAGCTGTCATTTTCAGGGCTTCAGCTCTCTACACAACAGATTTTTTCTTCCCTTCAGTTCAGATGTTTGAGTCCTTTTAAGTGTTGCATCTTGGATTGCCCTGGAGCTACTTCCGAATCTCTGCTGATGCTTGGCTGGGGTTCACTATTCAAAGGGCACAGTATTAATTCCTGACTTCCAGGGAGAGAATGGTACTTGGAGAATTTCTATTCTCTATCTCATGAAAATAAAAAGAAACAAAACTACAAGTACCCTGAAACAAGAATATATTACATAGCAGTCCCCATATACATATTCAAGGCTCCGGCTGCTTGGTTTCTATAACTATGTGTTGCAGAATCTTAACTTATCAAAAAAGCCATAACCTTTAGTTAAAGAAAATCTAAGGATCAAAAGAGCAAAGCCAAAAGGGATAATATATTTAATACAATCTTCTGTATAACATCAGACATGAATTTTGCTCTGCACCTCCTGCGGCCTCCTGGGTTAAATGACTGAAAATGAGGCTTCAAATGCAGATATTATAGCTACCAAATGACTGTCAAAGATCCACTCTTAGAAATGTACTTAGTTTCAACTTGTCCATCTTCAGTACTCAGGCAGTAATAAGGCAGTATACAAGATATATACTAAAAGCCAGTAGATCTTGAACCAAGCAGTAAGACACCTCCTGAAACATATACGCATGTACACCAATCATACCTCTTAGCATATCATACAAGCAGAAAGTAATATGATACTGTCTGCCTGAGTCCACAGAATATGAAAAGCTCCCACTCATTCACTGAAATATTAGAACAGACAACAGCATCATTAAATTCGAAAGCTATTACCTGCCTGAGCATCAGTATCTACATACCATGCTAATTCCTTAAAATCATTCTCCCTTTGCCCACTTCTCCATTTTTCAAGGGTCAAAAACACCAATTTAACCCAACAGATAAAAGAATAAAAACAGAAAATCTAATCAACAAAAAATGTAAGTGATACAACTAATCCATTGCCCTAATTCAGATCATTTGAACACTTAACTATTTTTAAGGCTTCCAAATCTCCAATTTACTGTGATATACAAATGCCAGGACAGACTCAGCAGCTTGGATTCTAGAGCTCTCAGGGCTGCACAGACACCGGCCAGGGCATATTATGAACTGTGTAGGCAGAAAACAAGTACAAGACAAGAAGAAATCAAGGAAAGAGAAACTAAGCAGCCAGTCTAACTGACATTTACCAAAGCAAAATATAAGCCAAACCACTGGAGGCAAAGCATTTCAAGGCCACAGACCAGAAAGTGGCTAGATCAAGCTTTATTTGGATGGATGGCTAGAAAAGCAGTTCCGCAGTTTTACAGAGAATTTGCAAGGGAGGCTTTTGCGAAATTCAAGTCTTGCTGCAGGATGCAGGGACTTTGCACTATGCGTCTTGAGTACTGTTTTGTGATAGTGTTGGGGAAGCTGAGATGAAGTTTTACTGATTTTATATATTAACTTTACTCTTTGCAAGATTTTCTGCAATCAGAATATTTGTTCTTGATAATTCCCCCCCACCCCAATAAAGATTTTTGTCAAAGGCTGGATTTAATAAAACGCTGGCTTTCTTGTATTATGCACAGTAAGAATATACACTCATACTGTGAATGAGAGTTTTCAGAGACAGGGCCTCATCTTACTAGATACTGCATAAACAGCCCTTCATTTACAGCTTCAGTGTGCACCACAACTGAATTCCCCTTCCTCTCACTTTACATTGACTGCTCATTTTCTTCCTAAGCTGATCAGCCAAATGATGTTGAAAGTCTTATCACATTTTTCACCCCTGTCTGTTTGTGTGGGTTTGAAATTGGGCAAAAAGAGTCTCTCATTTCTACTTTAAGAATATTTTGTTTCTCTTATCTTAGTAGCCTGCACAAGCAGCATGATATTCATATTTAGAAGCAAGGCAGAAGCAGAACTTCCAGATGAGATCATTAAAAATGCTGTGGACCGGCAAGGAAATCCATTATAAACAATTCTCATTATCACAGAGGCTATGGACTATCATGAGCAAATCTAAACTACGTACACTGCCAGCTTTCCTTTTAATAACCTAGATACTGATTCATCCCTTGGCTCATCGCTTCCTACCAATGTGATCTATTTTCCAATGAAATCCTGCCTTATCCCAGACTTCTGCCAATCTCCAACCTTGATCCATTACTACTTCTAGTGAATTTAGCACTCCGAAATGTGTTAGATTGACAGTCCTGGAGACTCAGCATAATACATCGTTTTGGTGGATGATAAATGAACAATCATTACATTAGGGGTTAACTTCAGTTGTATTCTGGAATGTTATCTCCTGGGATAGGTTCTCTACAGACTTTCTTTTTAATGTATTCTCAAAAAGCCATGGAAACAACATAAACAGAAAAGCCAAAGAAAAAGCATATGCAGGCTATAAGATGGGTCCCATTGTGCATGTATTAGATACAAATTGAAATATGAAGCTCCATAATGTATTATGTTACAGAGCAAGTCAAGAAACCAACAGCTAAGGTCACACTCAAGTCCCCATTTGTATGGACGCAAGCCAAAGTATGCAAACCGGGGCACTTGGGGTTAGGCTTCTAAATCCACATTTAGGTCCCAGGCCAGCACAGCCCACTGACTTGAAAGGGGACTTCATCCAGCTTTCATGTACTACTGTGCTTGGCTGGATCAAGTTCCATTTGAATAACTGAAGGCAGCACAATTCCTTCACCCTCTGAAACGCAACGGACCCGAGCACCTGCCATTCTCCCTGAAGGCAGTTCAAATCACCAGCACGGACTGTGCGTGCAAAGCAGCACTGCCTCCAGCAGACGCCACTCAGCGTGCTAGCCTCGCAGCTGCAGCATGAGGTTATCTAGGAGTATGGGGAAAACGTATTACATGAGAAAGTTTTATAGCATCAAGTATATCAGGGAGCAGAACAGAGATTACAGATTCCACCTTAACTTTGTCGCTTCCTAAGTACTTTTCACAATCCTTAAAATCGCACAATCTTTGCTGAAAAATGTAAGTCTTCACCTCTGCAGAGAGAAAAGCATTGATATTTTATTACTGATGTGCTTTCCCACAAATGGCGAAAGAATGCCATGGCAAATCTCCTAAACATATTCTGCACATAATATAATAGCTGTGCCACTGCACATTTTATATTTTAAAGAACATTTTTCAGCAAAATATACCTCAAGTATTCCACTTTTCTTTATAAAGAGAGTTGCAAACTCTGTGCTTGCTATGCAAAATGTAACTGATAATAAATACTGTATACAGAACAGAATTTGTTGGAAAAAAACTTAAGGAACACTTTGAAATATAAATACCATTTAACTATGACCCTTTGTCTTATTTCATAGTGGCATAATTGCATCACAGGAAATGAAGTCCTTTCCAATTTATTTATTTACTAGTACCTTAACAAATTTTAATTTTGTTGACATCTACAGACCTGCACCTAAAAATGATAAACGCACATCCATTCCACTTCTCACACTAGCTTATTCTAATGCATATGAGGACAATTATCTCTTGACAACTCTCTGATGAATAACTGTGCTCTTTGCTAAGCTTGTCACATTGATCACTGGCTAGCGATACAATTAATAAAACATTGCTGTCCATATAGCACATTAATAACTAGCCTGAACTAGAGGTGGCAAGTCTGATAGACCCAGTGCATTTTAATCTTCCATACCCTGCCAGCTCAGAAGATTAAAAAGAAATCTCCAAGACAATCTTCCGCATGCCAGCACTGAGTTCCATGACATCCCAGACAGGGTTACAAGCTTGAGACCTGATAATTCATTAACGCAACTCAGTTGGATATTTCAAGTTTCCTTTCCCAATTTTGCACTGCTTTGTGGCCAAAGCATTATTTATTTATTTATCCTTCCTATTTACACTTTTGAAAGGTGGAATTGATTCAAGTTGTCAGTTCAACCAGAATTAATTCAGAAATAATGGCCATAAATTCAGTGCACGCTAAAGCACCAGTTAATAATTCCATAACATTTAGAATAGAAACATCAATCTAGGAAAGGTCCCTTCTCTTCAGTAGAGAGAAGGATGTATTAAAGCCTGGCCATAAGCAGCAGGTCTGCAGCTTTTCCCCAACATTTTACACTAGTCTTAGTTTCTATTTGTAGAGTTATGCCAGCAAACTGGCTTAGAGCAGAATATTTTTCCATTTCTAGGATCTGCTATTTTATGATCTATTATTTTAGCCAAGTGTTCACAATAGAGCAGGTTCATTTTGTGGAAAAAATTTTTGAAGAATCCCAACAAGTTGCTCAGTCATCTTTGGAAATATATATACGTGCTTCCATATTACATTATGAGAAAATTCAAATTGAATCTCACACCTTGAAGCAATCCCCTCCCCCCCCCCCAATAAGAGCATCAGGCTTCTCTCTCATCTTCTGTCCTCAGCTTTGCCTTGCCTCCAGTCACTTGAGACTGATCCTTCCTGGCAGCCACAAAGAAATAGGCACAGTAAAGATCCTCCAGTAGATCAAGTAATCATCCTTCGGTTGCATGAGCTTTACTAAGAACAAACAATACCGAGGAGACAAAAACGTATGGGATGGAAAGTGCTATAGTGGGATACTGGCAGCCTACCAAAAAGACCAAGGGGCTTGACAATGGTATATAAATACAACATGTACAACAACATACCAAGCACTAGGTTAAAGACTGCTCAGTGGCAGAAAACTTCAGCAGTAAAGCAGGGGAGGGGAGGCTGGCTCCAAACATCCAAATAGGGCGCAATGTATTCCAACAGCATGGGTGAAAGGTCACTGAAACAAGTTACCAGCTGAAGCCTTGCTCATCTGTCTTCAAAGCAAGTCTAGTGTCTGTGCGTCAGTCACATTGCTGACCCCACTTGTGGCTGGCCCTGCCATGGGGCACGGATGGGACACCAAGGCAGTATCGCCATATGCAACTGCGCTGGTTCGGATCTCGCAAGCCCCAGAACTGGAAGTTCTGCACCTCAAGTGAAATCGAGCCAGAGAGCACATCCAAGGGAAACTATTTAAACCCATTGTAGCACTTCATTAATGCAACCATAATACTTCCAAGAATTGAGCTAGCCTCCTCCTCAGCGCTGCACTGTATCACGTAGACCAGGCACTGCACGTGGTCTGTCTGAAGGGCCAGTGGGCAGAGGGCTTTCTGACATACTGCCATATGAAACTATTCCAAATTTCTCTCAAGTGCTTCAAAAGAGCACCAGGATTGTTCAGCACACTGCCTTAGGCCAAGACAAGGACAGCACTGAAGTCTCTCTCTTCCAGCTCATAAACAGCCCCACTCCAATACCTACTCTTCCTTAGGATGTCAGTGCACAGAAAGTCTTAGGACAGAGCAACCTAGGCCACCTCAAACACTGCAGGCTTGTCTTAAGGTTGTAGCTGGCAGCAACACGCTCAGCTGTAGAGAGAGATTTTCTGGCTATCAGACTATCTCGTTGTGAGCTCAGCCGAAGTCATAACGCAGGAATGTATTACAACCATTGGCAGTTTGCTAAAGACATCCTCAGCCTCCTAACAGTCTGTCAGCCCCACGTTCAATACCTTGCTTGGCACTGCCAGGAGCGGAAGCTGTGCCATAGGGATGCCTCGCTACAAGATTTTTAATTAGGCTTTATTTTGTCTTTGGTTTCAAGGGCATGTTTAACACCCCCAGGCTAACACAATGGGATATCTTATTTGTCTATTTACATTACATTACAATAAAAGTGACATAGCAGAAGCATTGTGGATTTTGGAACCTTCCACACATTCTATTTTAATAGAAAAGTTTAATAAGGGAATCTTGACTTTCAATAATGAAATGAGAGTTTATCGAGTGGCAGTGGATTGAATCACAGTTTACACTTAATTACAAAGGTGGCTTTCATAAGATTACACATGCAAATTCGTTGTCTCTTTCCTATGTGTTTAAGGATTGCAGGACCAAAAGAGATTTGTATTGGAAATTGTGAACAGAAAGGTAGCAGCACCCAGTCATAACACCAGTTAAAATCATCTGTATTATGTGTGCCTAAAAGCACTTCCCTTATAACACATCACTTTCCCTGTTTAATGTACCAGTTCAGCTGCTGAGATTCATTCTACCATGAAATTTAGCATGCAGGAAACTCATTTGGGGAAAATGGTATGCATGTAAAATGTCACTAGGAAGGATATCATGGGAAACAATCTTATAATGGCCCACTGAGGATGGATAGGAGCTGGCAGAAAGTATAGCTGAACTGACATTTCTCTAAGATGGCAGCAGCCTCAGGAAAAAAGGTAGAGAAATATCTGGAATTCAATACCTAGAGATTGTGCTATCAAGTGCTCTCAGCACGAGCAACATAGAGGCAGCAGGAACTGGGGAGGTAAGTTAATGACAAATATTGGAATCAAGAAAGAGGAGACTGTTGGTGGGATTCATTTATTGGTCAGCCTGGGGAGTTATGCCATCAAATCAAAAGTGGCAGAGACCTGTATCCACAATTTTATATAGCCTATTCTCCTTATTTGGCCAATTTTTTTCCAAGGGAAGAGAAAGAAAATTTGACCTTAAAGAGCTAAGCACTAAAAACAATGTTCAAAAACTTTTTGAAGGAAACAGATAAAACAAGCTCTTTTCAAATGCATTTGTTCTTTCAGTTTTCCTAGATCTGTTGAAGACAGCTGACATAGCAGTAAAACCTTAAAATGCTATCCTAGCAGTCATGCTTTGAAAAGCGAGAGGAACAAGTTTTTCAAGGAAGCCTTCACAGTGAGAAAAGGTATTATACAGTGGTGATGACAGGTGAGACCAAACTAAATGGTATTGTTCTCCCTCCAATCTCCGTCTGCAAGCCCCAACACAAATGGCTGCTATCAGCTTAGAGGAAATTTTTCAGTGTCACACTTTTTGTTGGGACATAAATTTTAATCCTTGAAACGTTTTCATAGGAACTGAGACCAACCCACTCTTACTGGGAAGTCATGGACCTGAGTTTGTAGGCGTATTCCAGAATGCTTTGCACCAACCTCAGTTAAAGCAGGTAGCAAAGGAGGCGAATATTTGTTACGAGTTAATTTAGGTCTTCAGTTAAATCAGTTGCCATTTGTTCCAAATGGGAATACTCAGGAAAACAGGATAACTGGGCAGCAAAACCTTTGTCAAACAGATCTTTCACCAGCAAAGCAACTGATCACAGTAACAGCACTGATTCCTACAAAGTGTCAGTCCTACCATTTGAAACTGATGCCCAAGGCAGCTTTAAGTTCGAGGTAGCTGAGACATTTTAGTCTAGGCCTAGTCTAGACTAGACTAGGCATTCTAGTACAGCTCGAAGGAAAAGGTATTTCTGTGGCTGGCGCCATATGCAAAGAACTGAGAGGCAGCGGAAGCCTCCTTAACTGGGACCTGTAGTCACAGGGGGCCATATTCATCTACAGTGTTAAAATGCAAAATAAAATAAGGCATCTTTACTGCCATAGTGACTTAATTCCTCAACAGTTAGATTAATCTCAATTTCAACAGGGCTGAGTGAGGCCTGAAGTGAGAGATGACTGATAGGACCAGAGACAATACCAGTAATATGTTATCCGTGAAACTCTGGATGCAGCTGAGATGAGAGTGGCATGTGAAAGGAAAGGCATAAAGCATTGAAATAATATGATTTTTCTTTATCAGCTGAAGTAACAGCTAAATTGGTGTTAGTCTCCAAGGATCTATTCAAGTGATTTTTGGTGACCAAAAGCACTTGCAGATAATGAGGAGCTTTGTGTCTGGAAGACTTCCTCCCTGGAGAGGTCATTGGTCTTCCGGAGCCTGCTGTAACTCCTACTCTGGGGAAACCTTGGTGGTGGCCTGAACGGCAGATTAGTTCAGCACCCAGAACGTGAAAAGATGGGAGTGAAGAATGAAGGAAGCTCACATGAGTTGAGTAGATGCTGCCTGACATATTTGCCTCTGTGTCTTGGGAGGAGAGGAGGCTACAAGGAACAATATGGAGAACAGAGAACATTGCTGAAGGGAGGAAAGCAGAAGAGCAACTGAGGCCAGTGAAACAAAAGCAGTAACATCAAGTGGGTGTCCAACAGCCCGTGGTATATACTATACACTGAGCTGTGTTATTGACCACAACATACTTTCCTTTTAAGAAAACTAAAATAAGATGTCACAAAAGCTTCCAAGCAAAAGGGACATGCAGTGGTCAGGAGACCTAAAAAGATATGCAGGTGCACAGCACTTAGTTTAAGAACCGAAAATGTCTATTCTGTCTTCCAAACTTACCTCAGCATCAGCCAGAAACAGAAAAATAAAGACTATTTTTAGTGCCAGTGACTCACTATAAACTGTGATAGGTTTGTTCATATGCGCTGCTCTCTATTTTATGGAGTTGCACCGAAAGTTGCCCCCATACACTCCAACATGCCTCTGCAGGAAGTCTTGCTTGGTTAAAGAAAGAAACAAAATCCCAAACTTCCTTTGGTGCCCCAACTCAGAACTGTTCAAGCATCACTGCTGATAGGCACTGGGGGTTTGCAGTCGGCACAGTATGCTCCTTTACCCCGCAAAGTCAAATACTGCTTTGGCATAATACTATTTGCTGGTGAAGGGCCGGACACTTCACCTACAGCGAGACGCATGTGAAGGGGTCTGTAAGGAGGGTGATTACATCGCAGAACAATTTCCTTGAAAACTCAAGGGACAATGTTTTTCTTTAAGCAATGAATTGGGATTCAGTTCCCAGGGTTCTTGCAAATCACTATCACTGACTCATACCTTAACCTAAACCTTGCTCATTGCCAAATTTAGATATTTGCCTTGCATTTTGGGACGAACCATTTGTTGAGACAAGAAAATTAAAATCTTAAATATGAAGTTACAGATCTCTCTAATTTGAGAAAAAACTCCTATATGGAATTAATGAATCCGAAAAAGAATGAGAAGTGAAGCAAGTCAGTTCCAACCACTAATGGTTACACTTCTTTCCACAACACTGTTAATCATTTAATTAATGATCATTTACATTTTGGAATAGCTGGAATAACCTCTACCTGCCAGTGCACCCTGGTCCAACAATCCCCAAATGCCAATACTTAGCCCAGAGCCATAGATTGTTGCTGCTCAATCCAAATATACAGATGGCCAGGAAAGCCCATGTGATGGATGGAGCCTTATTTCCTTATGCAAATACAGCAGGTCCTATTCCCAGAATCCACTGTCAGTTTAGAGGTGACTCTTTTTTAATCACTATTTTTAACACTTGTCCCCTACACATTACAAGCACCATTCAAAAGCCTCTTCAAAAAAACAGAACACAATTGCAGGAAGATGCCATGCAGGAAAGTACTAGGACAAACTATATGTAAAGGAAGCCTGCCAAAACTAGTTTTTTCTTCCTCTTCTCCAAGGGAGCAAAACATTTTTTCTTAAGCTGGCTCACTTGAGGGAACGTACAGTAAAAAGACAACAATCTTCATTTAATTTTCCACTCTCCCCAGGCTGCCATCAGCTTCACTGCAATGACACCAAGAGTCCTTTTATGTTGCTTTGTGAATACTATACTTAGTCATACACTCAAGGCCTGGGGGCTAGACCTAGGCGCAATATTCCAGCATTACTTCCACGGCTTTGGACCCTAGTTCGCTTTGGGGAGGAATGGGGACCTGATTACAGCACTCCAGAAGATATCTTCCCTGTTCTTTCCCAGGGCTGTCACCATCAGAATCCACAAGTTTTAGTTTGTGTCTCTTCCATGTGTATCTTTCCTCTTCGATTCATCATTCAGACAATAGAAGCATACCCCTAAACTACATACCTCAAAGGCAGGCAAGGTAATAGAGCTGAAAAACCACAAGTTGTCTTTATCTTCCCAGGGTCATACAATGTATGAAAAGTTTTTATATCTCCAGAGACCTGTATTATCAAATTTATTGAATTTAAAGTAAAAGAATCATTTTTTCTACTTCAACTGGACAACTGACTTGATGTGATGTATCCTCACAGGAAACACTGGTTTTCAGAATAACCATTTTCACTTCAGTCTTTAAAAAAAAAAAGGGGGGGGGGGATAGAAAACCTGATAAAAATCTGTTTTGAAGTTCTGCAACATAAATTAAGTTAGCACAGCAGGCCTTTCAGTGTAATAATTTAACTTGTCACTTCACATCATTGACTGACTTGAAGAATTCATGGGGCTTAACTGATCAATATTATAAACGGTTTGGATGGCCCTGCAGGGAGAGCCCAGTGTTAATTTCAGGTCAGCAGCTCTTATTCCTTTTAGGTCTTATTAGCAGGAGCCAACATGAAAGCCAGAGATGGCAGGACAAAAGCAGCAAGCTTTGTACCACCAGCAAGGCCAACATGAGAGAAAGCAAAAGAATGCCGTGTTCAGCTGAATTGTATGCTTTCTACTGGAACCTCCCTCAGGTCTTTGTATGGAACAAGAAAGCATATGAAATCCTTTGCAGTAAGGAAGAAGAGTTCTAGTTTCTTAAAACTGTATTTTTTCTTTAGTTTGAATTGAAGACAAAACCAACTACAAGCATGTACCAGACCAGATCCTCGGCTGGCACAAGAAGGCTTCATTCCAATGAATTCTGCAGAGAAGGCATACTTCCAACAACTGAGGCGTTGAAATAGCACGCTTAAACAACTGTTGCCATTCACCTTTCACATCCCCAAGCAATTCCCTGAATGGTAGTCTTCCTGCCTCATCTTGTGACTTTGTACAACATAATGCGGAGATACGAGCCAGTTTTGCCTAAGATGACCAACCGCCAGAAGTAAAACAGTAACACCAGCTTTGGCAAAGAGCCACTGACAAGCCCTTTCTCTGGTAGCCCAGCCATGCAGACTTGTCCCTGTAGTAAGAGCCTCAGGTGTTGAGCCTTTGTGGAGTCTCCATCCTTGGAGATATTCAAAAGCCTAGTGGACATGGTCCTGGGCAACCTGCTCTAGCTCACCATGCTTGCGCAGGAGGGTTGGACCAGATGATCTCCAGAGGTCTCTTCCAACTTCATGCTACTTTCATCTAGCCCTTATTTAAGTAATATGTGAATGAATAACTTGCAATCATCCTCAAATGGAGTCCAAGAAGGAAACCCCATACTGACTAGTTGTGGATGCTGACATGTATGAAGTACTTACTGCGTAGCCAGACTATGAAACGGGCTGATATGCATCCAGGAGTCGAGTTCAGGTAGGGTCATCAAGCCTGAAGACAGATTCTTCTGCTGCAGAGAATAAAAATAGGAGAAACATTTAAGGCACTGCTATCTGAATAGCCCGTTGGAGGCCAAGACTTTAGGCTGAGCAGTTATAATAAATGAACCAAACTCCATAAATTCAAAGCGACTAAAAGCACTGTTGTCACAGGAGAGAGGCAGTGAAAAGCAGTAGTGCATGGTAGTGGAGAACGTGTCAGAAAACTGAATGCATTCAACAGAGTCCTCTCCTTTCCCCTCATTTACTTGCTATGTCAATCTATATGAGACAAAATACCTGCTTTACAGGAACATACAGAGATAAACTCAGCTCCTCAGAGAGGGTGTCCTGAGCCTGATTAAGAGAGAATTGATCTGGATGGAAGAATGACTTCCATGGCTTCTTATTCAGGCCCGTAGGCAACATTAAGTGATAGTTATGAGAGTGGCTGAGCCTCAAAGGAAGGGAGATTCCTTAGAGAGGTAATGGGGCATCAGCTGCAGCTATTCAAATCCAAGAGAATTTTGTAAGCATCATTGCATCAAAGTACTTGATTTTACAGTGCCCAAGACTGAGTTAAAATTTTAACAGGAAGGCCACAGAAGAATTCAAAAAATCTTCCAACTCTTGTAAATCCATATGTAACAGAAGCACATTCAAGATATGCTTCAAGGTACCTGGTTCCAATTTCAACTGTGATAGACTGTTTACTCTGTTTCATCTGTTGCAGACCAACTGCCAAGCTACAGAAAGATTACTGAAGCCAGTTCTGAAATATTACTTTGCTCAGCTAAATCAAATATCATTTGTTCTCTGAACTAAGGCTGATGAAATTGTTTTGATAATCAGAGTGGCTAGTGCTGCAAATGAGCATGGTTTCAGTTCTTGACATTAAAAATGTGGCTTCAATCCACAACAATATTCACGGCTAAAAGACTGTGTGATTTTTCAACTATGCAGGACAAAAAATGATGCCTACGGCTTACAGGTGGTGCAGAAAGAACATTCTGGGAAACCCAAAAGATTTTTGCAGCATTCACATTGACACCATGCTCACTCATATGAAAATCAATGCTTTAATGCTTAATTTTGGACCATCACTACACTCAGATACTTAGAGATGCTAGTTTATATTCTAATTTGTTTTTCTTATCAATGTAATGTCTACATTGAGAATTTATTTCGTATTTCTGTGTTCCTAGTTGCTAAGATAAAGGCCATTCCTGTCAATGCTTACTCATACTGTACTCTCAGCATCTGCTATCCACACCTGTACGTGGAAGATCCTTCTCTTTTTCTCTTTCCATACAATGGATCAAGAAAAAGAGATATGATTTTTTTTCCTGCACGTGTTAAGAAACTTTTTCCAAATTTTGAACAAGATATACTAAAAACATGCTTTATCTCTCCTTTCATCAGTCCACATGCAAGACAGTCATAATGTGAACGGGACTGTCACTTAACCTGTTAGCAACATTTGCAACATAAAAAGTGCATGGGAAGCTCATCATAAATCCCTCATGACTGAAATGGAGAAAAACACATGCAGTAACCCTGTACATATTTGATCCTCATCTACTTCTCAGCTGAAACAATTCTGTGATACACACTTTTAATTTTTCACCTAAATATAGGGCAGCATAAAGTGTTTAACTTCCAATTAACACCACAGAATAGAAAAATCATCAGAAAGCACCACTCAAAGCCAAGCTTTTGTAAGATACTCTGCTTCCAAGAAGAAAAGGCTTCTCCTGGTAAATCATGCTTCCCTCTGAAATCTGTTTTCCCTGAACCGAACATTGCTCTTGGAAAAGACATCAGAATGAGAGATCTGGGAGGAAGTTTAAACTTCTTAACAGGAAAGTCCCTAGAAATACAATTCAAGATGCAAAGAATCACAACTCCTATGGTGCAGGTACCTTTACAGAATTAAGAACAACTTTCACACAGCCATATTTTTATTCACCAGCTTGGTTCAAAAGAACACCATGGGGTGAAGATTTGGAAAGCCCTATCAAGCCCAAGATACCTTTGCATGCCTTTTGCATTAGAAAAAGAAAAGAAAAAAAAGGAATTTCATTATAAATGTCGCATATCCATGGCTTACATCCTGCTCTTATTATTATTAATAATATGTCTTAGACATCAGTACAAAAGAATGACTAAAAGGAGCCATGTGGGAATGTATAACAGCACAGTATCTCCCAGCTAGTACTCCCAAAGCTCCAGGAGGATTCAGATATCAAGACTGCTGGCATACCAGTTTAAAAGCAGTGTGATTATATGGATTATAAGTGTAATGAAACCCCTGGCAGCTACAGTTTTTGTTCTGTGCCTCTCCAACCCCAGACACTGCTTCTTTTTCAAGAGACAGTACTATCTATCAAGCAGTGCTAATTTGTCCTGCCTGATATTCCCAGCTTTAGTCCTTATACATAGCTAGTACTACTACCTTCCTAGAGGATCATTAGCACATGAAGGAATGATTCACGCAGGTGTTAGTATTTCCCCTGTCATCACCATAGGTTTGGCAGAAAATGCTGCCAAGGTACTGTTTCAGCCCTGGTTTTACTTACTGTCAGTACTGTGGGCATGAATTCCATTCTGATGAACGGAACATCTTGCAAGTTCCTAGTCAGCACATTGTCCTTACAGTCACAAAGCAAAGAAGGTAACAAATCAGTAGCATCTTTTGTAAGTACAGTTTGGTTCTGTGCTTTTGGTTAATGCTTTTTATTAAAGGAATAGGAACTAGTTAGCAGTCATCTAGTTTTAGATATGCTATCAAACATGGCTAAGCAGTGTTTATTTTTCAATACAGTAAACCAGACTCAGAAGTACACTTGCAAAAAATACTGATAGTATGAAAAACAAAAATCCCATTCATTAAGTTCTATGGTACAATCTGAAAATAAAGTGGTTCTACAGATAATTACCAAATTTCCATATTTATAAGAAGATGGTACATATGGGGATAATAGCACAAATGGAAGTACCACTCTCCTATTAATATGGAAATTCAAAAATTATTAGAGTTATCCATTATAAATCAACCTTTCCATTTTTTGCTGATGGAAATGCCATTTATGCACTACATTAAATTCCAAAACTCCTAATGCACCTCCCCTTTTATTTTGATAAATCAGTCTAATGGTTGTCATGTTTATCCTCAATTTTGGCAGGAGTTCTGCTCTTAGATTAAAACGGGCCAAATCAATAGTTGGTGCGGCAGCACAAAAGATAACAGAATTAGAGCAAGAAAGGATTTGCTCTCACAACCTGGTTAAGTACTCAGCTCAGCAGCCCACAGCAGATGCTGCACAGCCATGAGATAGCAGCGTTATTCAACTTAAGCTAAGCAAAGCACACCATGGGATTCTGAGGCAAACTGTCATGTGCTCGCACTAGAGGAACAACCTAGGGGAAACTGTCAGGAACAAGAGTTTTTTCAAGGATTTGTTTCTATAACAAGGATGGTACATGGCTTGAGATTCAGGGAGATGCTACTCTATCCTCGCCTATAGAAAAGAAGTGCAGCAGTAGATCCCTTTTTGTGGAACTGAATGGCTTTGTCCTGTCACATATCTAGCAACCACAAACTGCAGATAATGAAATCACAGTATATTTTCAAGTGTTGGTATCTTAAAGACATTCTTCTCCTTTCCTAAAAGTGGCTACACAGTTCTGCAACATCTCTAGAAGCAGCAGCTGGCCTGAGATAACTGCTTATGGCAGGACCTAACACAAGTCTCCTCCTTGTTAATGGTTTTAATGCAAAAAATTCTCTTTAACAGAAAGAGTATCGTTATTTGACACTTGGTGTTGTCTGCCCCATTTCTCCAATTATTTAACTTCTGCTCTCTCCAAAAGGAGATCAGAATATATCTGGCATAGTAATTTGCTGCTATAATTATGGTGGCTACTCAGCCTAATGACCTCATGCTTGTATTTAGCTATTCATCAGGTGAACTACAAATAGGGCAACAAAAAGCTGTGAATTTTTCAGGTGTTCGAATGTTGTTTCATGTTCGTGGACTGACATATCTCCCACAACAATGCTACCTAAAGCAAATCTTGGAAGAAACAGCCATCAGGCCTTTTCAAATACCACCTGCTTTGCTGCAAAGCCTATAGGAAGCTAGCAATTAAGACTTGCATTACAAAAATGCTAGACTGTTAGAAGCAGCAACCAAATGGGAGGAATAAAACCCTTCCTCATTTTTCTGTAGCCCAAATTCAGACATAAAAAAATCAAATGCTGAAGCTGCACCCATTGTGATCCATCAACATCAGCTCCACAAAACTATCCTCCTATGAGGTCCTTTTCCACCCTCAGATACAGGCTTAGAATCAAACCATGTACCACTTGACTACTCAGCGGTAGGCCCTTGGTAAGCATGAGTGAGGACATATTTCTTCTTCCTGATAAAAGGACTAGAAGAAAATTTGAGAGGTTTAGTCTTTGCATTGACATGTTCTAAGGTCATCCCTAGTTCTCCACAGGACCCTCAGGCTTTCTGCTCAGAAACAGAGCTCTTCTATCAAAATTTCCTTCTCCTTCCAGAGTCCAAAGACTCTTCTGCATGGTCCACACAGCACAGAGCATGGAGATGGGAGAGGAACTGAAAGTGCTTTACAACAACTTACAAATATGTTCTCCCAACCAAACCAATTCCTGGGGCAAGGCTGCAAATAGCACCAAACCCCAACCTGCCATATGCCTATCACCGGCCTGTACCACTATACGTAGGTCAATTTATAGTCTCACAAGGACCCTTTACACCCTTGCTTCTAACACCATGTGTGTTTTAAGTGTGCAACTTGGTGAATTCGATCATTACCTTTCCCCAAAGTCACTTCAAAAGCTTTAAAGCAATGTGCACGTTTGAAGAACAGAAGATTTAGAAAAGCACTCATGCGCAGGTTAACGGGGAGCCAACAAGCGCCACTGGTACCTCCTGCTCACTGTGCCACTCTGCATCCCAAGCCAGAGGGAACCTGCAGCCGCAGTTAGCACAGTTCTCGCTCCTACCACAGCACGCCAAACCGAAAAGCGTATGCCAAAGCTTAAAGGTCAAATGGAAAGAATTGCAGGATGATGACATGAATAATTTGTTTCAGTAATTTAGTAACATTGGTTTGTTGTGATTATTGCTACAAACTCCTTTCATATTTACAGCTCTGATCTTTTTAGCATCTGAATAATTTATATCCAGTGATCAGTGATGCATGTCAGAGAAAACCAGGGAAATTAGCTCCTCTAGTGTTCCCTGACTTTAAGGGAACATATTTTCTTCTCCAGTTATATTGTTTCCCTGTGGTTTGCATTTTGAATAGTTAAACTGAGTTACTATGCCAAGAGATTCTGAATATCCATCTTGAATGGGAGTGGCAAGATGATCTGCACTTAAGATCTAGCTTTAAAAACCCACACTTAAGACATGGCAGTAGATTCCACCTTCCTTACAACAAGAATCCAGAAGATGGCAATAAGATCAGAAGAGCTTTTTTTAAAAAAAAAAACAGATAACAATTCATACCATGCTGCACACTTTCCAAAACAGAGACTTCACCTATACGTACAAGAGCTCTTTGGCACATTATACAATAAACTGAAGAAGAAGAGGAGCTAAAGGAGAAAAATTTCATCTCGTGACCCTCACTTTAACTTAACTGCGTGTAGCCATTATAGGCAACAGAAATCCTAAAGAAAAATCTAAAAGGAAGGCTTATAACTTCATGGATCCCAGAATAAGAGGTATTCTGTGAAGGCTAAAAGACAAACCGACAGACAGATTGGAGACTGGCAGCACTAACAAACAGGAAAAGAAGTTGAAATTTTAGGAAGGAAGTTTATAAAAGGGCTTTAAAGCCTGGGGCAAATACGAAAAGATCTTTCACTAGCCATCCCCCGGGATGACATCCTCCTGCCAGCTTCTTAGGCAGAGACGAATATATGCTGAAGATTACAGCACACCAGCCCAAGACTTCCAAGTAACTGCAACCAAGGAATCCGTTACAGTTTGGGGATAAGATAACAAAAATCAGTGATCTCAGTTTAACATGAGGTGTGTATGACAAGCTCATTTTTGCACAGAAAAGTGATCTATAAATAAAGGGGCTAATTTAACTAAGCTGAAGTCATGGTAGGCAAGGCTAGAGAGGATCTCTGCTTAAGAACTGGCAACATCTGGAAGGAAGCTGACAGCAAGATTTTTAAGGGCTTCAACAAAAACACCTCTTCCATCCTAGAGCTGTAATATTAAGGCTTCCAATGAACATGTCAAATACGGTATGTGTATTGCATTACAATTCAGCTCCTGCAAGATAGGTACAGAGGCAAATTGACCTTTAGGGAACTCTTGAAGGCACAGTGCCTCAGACAAGGTAGAATGCTTCCAATATCCATCAAGATGCTTAAAAACAAAAAAAGTAATACTAATCTTTGGTCTGCTTGCCTCTCTACCCATGCAGAAACCTAGCACAAGGCTTATGAATCACATCTCAGAGAGCAACCAGCTCAGCAAAAAGGTTGCATGACATCCTCCACCCCCACCCCAAACAAGTGCCAGATCTGAGTCAGTGCTAACCTCCTCCTTTCAGGAAAGGCAGAGACAACAGATACGCTGGCCAGGACCAGGCTCCTCTCAAAGCCAAGCCAAAGCATAAAACTGCATTTTGACTTGACCCTCGCAGATATTCCCAGAGTCTTTTCCTTTCTGCTAAGCTTAGGCCAATCCCTAGTTGCAGATTCTGGAAGACACTTGCCAAGTTAACACTGCACTACTTTGTAACAACAACGTATTATGAAGAGCCCAGTCTAGTTCCCATAAGGACTATTTCCAGAGACTAACAGTAGCTGGAGAAGGTGCTCCCAAAAATTCCTTATAGAGATACATTAGAGGAAACATTAGAGTAGGACGTTGGTACATTTTGCAAAGCAGGAGCTTTAGCACATTGCAATGAAAGCAGATTAAGACCCTTACGCTTTAACAGATGAAAAACAGGAAAAAATATGCTGATCCTACCCAATCTCCAATACCACAAATACAAAAGCAAAATACAAGATGTGTGGCCCAACAGCTGCAGTACTTAGAGCTGCCAGAGCCAAAACTTATAGAATATCCCTTTTGCTGATTGAAATCTGTAAAACACACTTCAACATCTGTTAGAACAAGATGCTTGTTTACCATATTCTCCTACAAAAATGGAATGATGTTTCTTACCTAATGTACTGGAGAATTTTTACATGAAAGAGGGATGTTTATGAGATCCACGCAGGGTATAACTGAAAGAATATTTCCAGATAAAGATACCATATGTTTTGTATTTCCACTGAACCTATAAATATCTCTATAACAGTTTGGGGCCATAAATACCATGATTGGGAAGAGTTTTATGCATTTGCTTAAGGCTTTTATTACTTTCAATTATCAGTTTGCTAACAGTGTCTCATTTTCCTCCCACTACATAGCAGTATTCCCAAGGATAAATTCTGAGATGTCAATAAGATCACTGAAATGTGTACAGAACTGCGCAGCGCTGGGGCTCAGGAAACAACCTGGCTTCCACAGGGCAGAGTAATTCTTCCAGCACCCCCAGCTGTCATGTGCTCTCTACAGAATGTGACCAGCAAGATTTATTTGCTGCCTCAGTTGCAGGGTATCATGGGGAAAGCCTTAAAAACGCGAACATCCAGGAAGTCCCAGCTGCACGGCAGAGCTATGTAATGTAATCCTTCCTGCACAGCACATTAGCAGCAATTGTGGAATGTGAGCATAGGGAAAGAAAATATGAGCTCCGAGAGCAACAGAAATAGCTAGTGATGGCACCTTACAGGAGACCACATAGGAAGAAACTATCTTTTTAGCTTTGGAGAAAAAAAATACATAGAAGTGTTCTCCAGATATTATTATTAGAAGATGTTTTTCCCCATGGACAGAGGAAAGTGTCAGCAGTTACTGCAGGGTTATGATACCATTACCAAGCAATAACCAATATCCTAGCCTAATTTGTCTGCTCTTTCTGGAGTCCGCAGGAGGTATGAGAAAGACAAATGACAGTGGAATGTTCTGAAGAGGACTGCAAAGACATTCCCCTGGAGAAATAGTATCTGTTTTAGGACAGACCTCTCCTCCCTCTGATATACAAAAGATCTACAATTACTGCATAAAAAGCAGTAGTAGTCCTTTGGAACAGGGATTTTCCAGGATAGCCTAACCTATTTAGGTTTCTTAGGAAAATCAAACTTGACTAAGGTGACCTACTGCCAGAACTGGGTTACTGAAGTGCTCAGTCAGGAGCTTACTGGGACCCAGGAGCATCTGACTCCCAGCAACTTCTGGCTCACAAGTTCCACTGAATTACAAGATCTGCGAGACCTGGAGAACACTCCCATGCATGGAGGCAAAATACAGCAAAATGGCAGCTCTCAGTGAGCTTACAACTCAACATGTGAGCCAAGAACCCCTACTCCTCTAAGCTCTATAAGGCCAAATACCAACTGGCTACATAAACCAGCTCTTCTGCCAAATCAAGTGCCAAGGAGGATATTTATATACAGCGTGAGGAAGAGAGGCAGTAAATTTAAACAGGATGTGCAGGGACTGTGCTTTCTCTTGTTTGTTTAGATGCATAACTATGGTGCCACAGACCCAGACTGAGACACCAATGTAGAATTAACTTACTGGGAAAAAGACAAGAGAGCGTCAAAGTCAGAACAGAAGGCAGGAGACCTATAGGTTAGAGAACAGATTCCGTACAGATCTCAGACAAAAGTTATGGCGAAGACATTTGGTCTGTTTCCACAGCAGAAGACACATACTTGAACTACCTGCAGCCACAGTCAAGCAATGGGCTTTTCCCTCTTACCTAATTCTTCACATCATGTGACTGCTGCACCAACAACACCCCAAGATAATTTACCCTCATGGGAGAGAGAATGACACCAGTGCAGAGACTTGCAAAAAGTCCTGCCTAAATGAGGTGTTTCTGACCACTTCTCAGTGGCCTGGACCAAACCGGTGAGTTGTCATGAAGAATATGACAAGTGATAGCCCTGTTGCCTAGCAAACAAATTTCAGGGTACTGGAAACCACCACCAACAAACTACATACATCCTGGATATGTGTGACACAGCTGTCTCAGCCAAACATCATTCCACTCACCCTACTCTTGCATGGGCTCACATACAGGCTAAAACTAGCAAGAGCTTTTTGATTCGGAGACCTCTCTGAAGAGGAAATGAGTTCTGGATACCTACAGCCAGACAGAGCTCACCCAAAGGTCAAGGTCTAACACTGCTCTAAGCCACTGACCTGATTTCCTGTATTTTGCTATCCCAGACACAATATTAAAGAAGAGTTTTTATACTCTGCCTTATTTTAAACCCATCTCAAGGGATTAGAGTCTTTTGAAGCAGGCTGTTTCAGTGTAACATTTTAGAACATTTTCTCCCAATGCTACATGTACTTCATGTTACTTATCTGCCATATTTTCTTCCAGCATATTTGCGAAGTTTCTTTTCCATCAGTTGTTCCAGTCCCTTATGATAAGACCTAATCATCATACAATTGTATTATACTCAATACTTACAGCTCCTCTCTGCTCAAGGGACATAAACAATACAAGGTATTTTATCAGCACATGTGTATGGACATACTTAACTCACATAAGAAAAACCCAAGTCCACACTAATCAGACTTTATAAACTCCTGTGAACTGCTGATGTTCCAGTGTTTATCTAGGACTGGTCCCTTTTAGCAAAGATAAGCTATTAAGGACAAAGCTAACAGCCTAGGGCTTCTGACCCTTAAAGGACCCCCAAATGACTCGGCCCTCCCAGAAACAATCTTCCCGCCACTGCACAGCATGGCATATTAGCCAAACAATTCAACAGGACAGAAAAAAGTTTGCATAGAAAGCTAAGAAGCCACAACAGAGAAAATGACTATTTAAAAGAAACTACAGTCACATGCTATTACAACCATCTATCCCTTACAGTTAAAAAAAAAAGCTTTATTTCTTCTTATGGGAATTGCTATTTAGAAAAAATACGCAATAAACTCTTTCCTCTTATGGCGGACAGATGAGTGAACTTTTGCCTTAAACATTTCTTGGTACATAAGGTGCAAGCAAACCATAACCCCGAACAAGCCATCTGTTCCCGGCGGAAACAGGACTGAGCTGCTGCGACCCCTGAAATGGTCTCCCTGCGACCATTCAGGACACACCGAGCCTGCGCTGAACCAGACCACGATCGGGCAGAGACTTTGGGACCTGGACTGTAAATTATTGCCGCTTCGCACAACTTCTATAAAACTTGCTTAGCATGAGTAGCTAAATTTGCTGAAGCCTTAGGCCGCACTCCTAGTTCAGTGAGAAAGGGCCCCAGAGCTGGTGCAGGCTGGAAAGATAAGGG